>CM061531.1:311325270-311512341 GCA_030545055.2 Neoaliturus tenellus | reverse complement strand
CGTATGGATTGATGTGTTACCAAAACTTATAAGCGATTACAATAACAAGTTTCATAGAACTATCGGTATGAAACCAAGCCAGGTGACTAATAAAAATGAAAAACTTGTATTAAAACGTATAAAAATGAATACTAAACCAAAAGTTGAAAAACTAAAGCCTAAAAGGTTTAATGTTGGCGATAAAGTGCGAATAAGCAAATACAAAGGTGTATTCAGTAAAAGATATCTTCCGAACTGGACAAATGAGGTATTTACCGTATTTAAGGTGCAACCTACAGTACCAGAAACTTACATTTTAAAAGATAATAAAGGACAATTGCTTGAAGGAGGGTTTTATGGACATGAAATGTTAAAATCAACAGTAGGTGATGTATATTTAGTTGAAAAGGTGTTGCAACGAAAAAAGGATAAGGTTAAAGTACGATGGTTAGGATTTAATAAAACGGAAGATTCTTGGATACCTAAAAAGGATCTAATATAATGATAGAGCATCATTTTGGGTTGAACCATTACAAAGGATGGAGATAATACCGCAAAAAGACAATTTTACTATTAATAATATAGATGAACTCACAGTGGATGGTTCTCAATTCAATACTGGGAAACACGGTGTTTTGTTACCAAACACGGTGCGTTGTCTGGTTACCGGTCCTTCCAATTGTGGAAAAACAAATGTAGTATTCAATTTGATTACAAACCCTAAAGGATTACGTTTTAATAATTTATATGTATTTTCAAAGTCACTACAACAACCAAAATATCAGTTATTGGAACAAATACTCAATAATGTGCCTGAAGTTAAATATTTTAAATTCAACGCGAGCGAGAGTGTCATGCAACCGCAAGAGGCTAAACCATTCTCAGTATTCATATTTGACGACGTATCTTGTGAAAATCAAAATACAATAAGAAATTACTTCGCCATGGGTCGACATAACAACATAGATAGCATTTATATTGGTCAAACTTACAGCAAAATACCGAAACAGCTCATTAGAGACAATGCAAACATGTTAATTGTATTTAAACAGGATGAAACCAACCTAAAACACATATATTATGACCATGTAAGTGCGGATATGCCATTTGAACGATTTAAAGAGTTGTGTGGAAAGGCTTGGGCTGAAAAATATGGGTTTTTAACAATTATGAAGGAACAACCGCTAAACAATGGTCGATACAGGATAGGATTTGATAAATTTATACTAATACACTGATCATGATGTAAAACATTCATTGTTGTACAACACGTCTTGCTACAAACATGGTTAACCAAGAAAAGTTAATAAAGGAAATAAAATCACTTAGTGATTCTATTCGAGATAAAAACAGAGCATTAAAATTAGGTATTAGCGAAAGGGAGAAATTTCTTGAATCTACTTTTAAACCTATTACTGAACCCTTGAAACAATTAAACAAAAAATTTGCTAAACCCGTTTTGGAAGGAGATGCAATTGCACCTATTACAAAGTTTGAAAGAGAAAATGTAAAATCAGAAGATTTTAGTGATGAAGACCTGGAATCCTCTACATATAGTGGTTTTACCGGCGGAGAACCTGAAAGAGAGCTAGAATCACCAGACTATAGTGGTATAAGAGAATTATATGAAGTAAAAGCTAAAAGAGGACATGAAGATGTATCAACTGCTAGTGAAGAGGAAAAAGAAGAAGAAGCAAGGGAAGGTCCGTCAAACATAAGCTTGTTGGGTGAAAACATTCATAACAAAGGACCTTTAGGAAGGAAATACATGATAAAAATGTTAGCTGGAATAAATCCTAATAAAAACTACCATAGTTATGGAGTAAGATTAACAGAAGAAGGTTTAATGGTTGGTAATAGCCCGGTAAACATTGATGAAGATGATAATATTATTGTTGGTAATCAAAGATATAAGGGCACAAGAGGATTATTTGAATTATTATTTGAAAAAAAGCCTTTAGAATTATTAGTTAAAGAAGAAGACATGGAAGCATATAAACAGATTTTGGAACACACCAATGCATACAGGAGAAAATATTTAGCTGACCAACCAGTTTTTAGATCTAGGTCTTTAAAATATAGAGTATTTGTATCCAAGTTAATACCAACAACGAGAAGACAACCAATGCCGATAATGCCAAGAAAACCTGTAAAACGAAGGTTTGTGTCATCCACTTTGGATATAAGTGCTCCAGAACCAAGAAAAAGAAACAAATCTGTTACAGGTACAGGTTTAATGAAGAAACTATATAACACAAATGTGATTTATTACAATAATATCAATAAATTGGTGGATAGAATGAAACTAATACATGAAGCTAAAGAAGCGGGTCATACTGGATTGGAAAACGAATGGGTGGCTTTAGTGGATGAACTCCGAAACCGTGGGGTAATCTCATAAAAAATGCGTTACTCCCTAGATTACTATTCAGTTGCACCATGAGTGTCGACAAGTTCGGACGTTACTCCTCGGATGGGTTATATTACGCAAATAATTTAAAAAGAGGAGCTGGTTTACCACAAACACCTGATGGGGATTATGATATAACTAATAAAAGGTTAAAAAACATAAAAGATCCCACAGATGAAAACGATGCAATAAATTTAAAAGTATTAAAAGAAAAGATATCACCAACATTAAGACTACAGAAAAACACATATGACGCAGGTAATCATAGAATTGTCAATGTTGGTAAGCCAAATCAAAACGCTGATGCAATAAACAAAGGTTATTTATCATCAGAATTAAAAAATACGTTAAAATTCAATGGAAAAACGTATACTGCTGAAAATAAACGTATATCCAACGTAGATGACCCTAAAGATGCAAAAGACAGCGTAAATAGACGCTATTTACATTCATTAATACCTGAAAAGACAAAAGATGGTTTTTCTTTTTATAAATTTGTTATTAACGATATAGGTTATCCGAAAAATGAAAATGATGCTGTAAATTTAAAATATATAAAAGATCATTGTATTACACGTGATGTAGGAGTTATTGATTGTCTAGGTAATTGTTTAGCGAATGTTAAAGATGGTTCGGCACCATCAGATGGTGCAACAGTGGGTCAAATGAAGGAAACTTTAAAGCAAGAAACATCTGGATTTGTAAAACAGGATCAAGTAGTATCACGGTCGGGTGATGTGTTTGTACAAGGAAATGAAAAGTTTATTTTACTTGAACAAAAAAATAATGTTTGGGATTGCAAAGACATGAAATTATCAAATGCGCAATTAGCTACAAATGCTCATGATGTTCCGATTTTATCACAAGTTTTACATACTAATCCAAACAATTATCATAGAAGTTGGTTGGGTACAAATAGAAGAATAATTGACATATTTCCAGGTATCGATGATTACGATTGTGTTGTAGTAAAACAATCTTTAATATTAGACAAACCAAAAGGTAGTACTTTCAATGCGAAAAATAAGAAAATAGGTAATTTGGCACAAGGAACAGATCCAAAGGATGCTGCAACTGTAGGACAAACATTACAATATGATAGTGCAAATCAAGAGTTTATTTATAATACCAAAAGATTTAAATTAATGGATGTAAATGATTATCAAAATATATTAATTGCAGATCCAAATTCATTTAGCGGATTTAGAAAATTGTCTGGTGAGGAATTTATTCATAAAAATCATGTATTTAGAAATGAAGCAGACAGATCATTAATTAGTGCAGATTTAAAATATTTTAAATGTCCCGGGAATGATGCAAATGTAACTGATGAAGACTAAGAATTTGTATAAAAACTGATATGGGTTAGAAATCGGGACTAATATTATAAAAATGGGTTACACTCTAGAATGTTATTCAGTTGCACCATGAGTGTTGACAAGTTCGGACGGTATTCATCAGATGGATTATATTACTTTAATACTTTAAAAAGAGGTGTTGGATTACCACAAACACCTGATGGAGATTATGATATTAGTAATAAACGGTTAAAAAACATTAATGATCCCACAGATGAAAATGATGCAATAAATTTAAAAGTATTAAAAAAAGAGATAGTACCAACACTGAAATTAGATAAAAACACATATAACGCGGGTAATCATAGAATTTCCAACGTTGGTAAGCCAAATCAAAACGCTGATGCAATAAACAGAGGTTATTTATCATCGGAATTAAAGAATACGTTAAAATTTAATGGAAAAACGTATAATGCTGAAAATCGGCGTATATCCAACGTAGCAGACCCTGTAGATGAAAAAGACAGCATAAATAGACGCTATTTACATTCTATAATACCTGAAAAGACAAAAGATGGGTTTTCTTTTTATAAATTTGTTATTAACGATATAGGTTATCCAAAAAATGAAAATGATGCTGTAAATTTAAAATACATCAAAGATCATTGTATTACACGTGATGTAGGAGTTATTGACTGTCTTGGTAATTGTTTAGCGAATGTAAAAGATGGTTTTGCACCATCAGATGGTGCAACGGTGGGTCAAATGAAGGAAACTTTAAAACAAGAAACCTCCGGTTTTGTGAAACAAAACCAAGTAGTAACACGTCAAGGAGATGTATTTGTACAAGGAAATAAAAAGTTTACTTTGCTTGAAGAAAACAATTATGTTTGGGATGGTAAAGGAAAGTTATTGACAAATTTAGGTATTGGTGAAAAGCCTGGTGATGCTGTTACTTATGAACAGATAATACAATTAGAGCCAACTGGAAAAAAATGGTGGAATTGTGATAACAAACGATTAACAAATGTTGCAGACCCTGATTATGCCAATAACGCTGTAACTGTTAATTTTCTTGTTAAAGTAATAGGTAATTTATTATTTGATATGCATAATTATATTGCAGCAGGACAACATAAACCTATTGACGAAAAAATGAGAAATACATGGATTAAACAAGAAATTCTTTATAAATATTTTTTTAATCATAACACACAAAAGTTTAGATCATCAGATTGGGGTGATTTTGATATTTAATTAAATAACACCATATATTACATCATTTATGTGCAACCTGTCATAGAGGTAACACATGGGTTACGCTTTTCGAATATAAAAGACAATCATGGCGTTTCATTACACCAGTCCATATCGAGACACTATACGGAAAGGAGGCGGTATCACGTCCACAGCGGTTTCTCTGTTAAGTAAAGCTTTAAATCGTATTCCAGTAGGATCTATCGTAAACAGAGCAATAGACGCTTTACCATACGAATTTCACATACCGGGAGGTTATCAGTATTGCGGACCAGGAACTAAATTGAAAAAACGACTGGAAAGAGGTGATCCAGGCATAAATAAGTTAGATCAGGCTTGTAAAGAACACGATATCGCATATTCCACGTTTACCGATTCAAAAAATAGGTCAATCGCTGATAAAAAGCTAGCGAATATAGCTTGGCAACGAGTAAAGTCTAGTGACGCTAGTATTGCGGAAAAAGCAGCAGCTTTAGCGGTAACAGCAGGTATGAAGGCTAAAACAGCGGTAGGAGGTGGACAAAGGAGGGGTAAGAATAAAAAAGGATCAACCAAGAGAAAACATGGTGGTAATATTAGACTAAAAAGACGTTCTCCGAGGAAAAATAATAAAAAACCGACAATATGGTCAATAGTAAAAAACGGGGCTGGTCTATACCTAAGACCGTATCGTGCATATTAAATAAAAGAAATCAATTGGTTATACCACATAAAGCGTTGACTAATGTTGAATTATTTAAATATATTTCCTGTTTAAAAATACCATTTTTCCGCGGAGTATTTATGAAAGACAGTTTACCAAAGAAAATATGGAAAAATGAGACTGGAATCGTAAATTTGGATAATACTGAAGGGTCCGGCACCCATTGGGTGTGTTATAAGAAACTAAATAGTAATGTATATTATTTTGATAGTTTTGGAAATTTGCCACCACCTAAAGAACTTGAACATTACTTTAAATCTGCTAAAAACATATATTACAACTATAAAAGAGAACAACCTGATAATACTTCAATATGCGGCCATTTATGTTTGGAATTCCTAGCTAAAAGTATCAGTCACTATTGAGATGTCTTCCTATACGGTATCATTAACAGGAAAATCGTCCACTTTACGAAGTATCCTTTTTCCAGCGTTACGCTTGCAAAAAGGAAGATTTTGGGAGGCAGCACTGTTGGATTTTACAACTTACAACTCTATTCCCAATGTTACGGAAGGTAAAAATAACTTATTACATTATTATAAAGGAAAAGATGCCAGTGGGAAGTTTACAGACTTGGAAGTTTGCACTCTACCCACAGGTTCTTATGAAATTGATCATATTAATGAATTTTTGCAAAATAAAATGGGAAAAGACAATATAACGCTAAAAGGTAATAACAATACAATGAAAGCTGAGCTTACTTCAAAATATTATATAGATTTCAGTAAGTCAGACTCAATTGGTGATTTATTAGGATTCCCCAAAGATGGAGCGATTTTAGAACCAAATAAAACACATTCCGGTAAACAAACTGTAACAATATTAAAAGTCAATAGTATAGACATAACTTGTAATATTATACAAGGAGCTTACAGAGATGGAGCAAATACTCATATAATACATACTTTTTACCCCAGTGTACCACCTGGATTTAAAATTGTTGAAAAGCCGCAAAACCTGGTATATCTACCTTTGAACACCACTTTCATTTCAGACATCGTGTTGAACGTATTGGATCAAGACGGTAACTTGATAGATTTCCGAGAAGAGCCTATTACGGTTAGATTACATTTAAAATCAACACTTTAATACAAAATCATGGGATTAACATTTAAAAGCGAACAACCTACGGGAATACGCATTAGTAGCTCTTCAGCTGTGGAGGAGTTAACACGCGAGAACATTCGTTTCTTAGAGAGAATTGGATTAAAAGTAACCGATAATGGATATACTGGATATAGCTCAGGGTCCAACATTCGACGAAACCCTATGGGAAAAAGAATATCACACCCACAACCCTTACACTTCATCAAAATTAAACAATAACGATGAAATTCGTATTCCCATACAAAATCAAGACATTTACACACTACCATGTGAAAGTTACTTGTATATTGAAGGAAAAGTTACTAAAAAGGATGGTACTACTACTGGTACAACAGTTCCATTTATAAATAATCCCATGGCTTTCCTGTTTGATGAAATTAGATATGAAATATCAGGTGTAACAGTTGATTCTACTAAAAAAGTAGGTATTGCAACAACTTTAAAGGGATTAACATCTATATCACCTAATGAAACCAATTTAATACAACCTGCAGGATGGGTTTTACCTGCAAAAGACACAATCACTCCAGATACAAATGGAAATTTTGATTTTCATATTCCGTTACGTTTGTTGCTTGGTTTTGCTGAAGATTATAGGAAAATAATATTAAACGTTAAACAAGAATTAGTTTTGTTGAGATCTTCAAACGATAAAGATATTATTAAAGCTCCAGACGGTACAACAGATGCAACTTTAGAATGGAAATTAACATTAGACAAAATTGTATGGAGAGTTCCACATGTAAAATTAGCTGACGAGCATAGAATGCTACTATTAAGAAAGTTAAAGGCTGATCGTGATATTGTAATTCCTTTTAGAAGTTGGGAATTTCATGAACATCCCAGCTTGCCAACTACGGATCGACACACTTGGACAGTTAAAACATCTAATTATGTGGAACGAGCCAGGTATATTATATTTGGTTTACAAACAGGCAGAAGAGACACCATCACCAAACATGCAGGCCAATTTGATCATTGCAACTTGAAAAATATTAAAGTTTATTTAAATTCACAATTTTTTCCATACGATAATTTAAATGTGTCATTCGCTAATAAAAAGTACAGCATATTGTACGATATGTATGCAAGATTCCAAAGTTCATATTATGGTAAAACGAATGCACCTTTACTATCACCGGAAAAATACTTAGATGGTTACCCTATAGTTGTAATCGATTGTTCTAAACAAAATGAATCGGTAAAATCATCAAGTGTAGATATAAAAATAGAAATGGAATTCAACGCGCCTATATCGGCTAATACAACTGCATACTGTTTAATTCTACATGATAAAATCGTAACATACACACCTTTAACTGGAATTGTTAAAAATGTATTGTAAAAAACCGGTTTTGTTACATTCCAATGCATTCCGCGAGTATAAAAGCAGAGTGTTCAGGTCGCTCCTCATCAGTTTGTTGCCTGTTCTTGTATGGGTAGCATCTTATTCAATATGGCTTCTCCTAGTGGTACACAAGAAAATGTAGTAGATATTGAGAAGGAGATATCCGACTTTTTAGATCTTCAAGGTCAACCGGAGGGAGATGAACACAACGCTTGCGGACAACTCCACGGCAGTAATAATGTTGAGGAAAAAGGTAAAAGAAGAAAGAATGCACAGAAGAAGAAAAGGGATACTGAAGATAATATTTCTCCTAACATATTGAGTGAGGTATTCTTGCGAATATTTTATCCAATCTCATCCAGTTTGGACAAAAGTGTTTTAATCGGTGTTATGAAATCGACGGATTATTCACCTACTGTAATTTTGACTCATGGAGCCAAAATGATTTTGTTCACCGATAGTGCTTGGGAATCTTTTATGAAGCACTTGCATCTGCTAGAATGCTATTTAACTAGTAACATGTATGGAAGAAAGACAAGAGTAGGACTTTTGGATTCAAATGTGGAAATTGATATTATAAAGAATCGTGGTGACCATCAATTGCGGTTTAGAGACACAACAAGACATGATAACAAGATTCAACTTAATCGAGAAGAGTTTTTTATTCTAACCTGTGCAACTGAACCAATAACAAGATACTTGAGACAACTAGTGTTTTCAAGTTCTATTATTAAAGATTATTTGGAAGACACTTTGGACAAACAACCGGACGCACCTATATTGTACGGACCTGTGGATACTTCTATATTTAATAGGGTTCCTCATGAAGTACAAATGTGGAGACAGTTGGAAAAATACGCTCAACTACATAAGAAATCAGTAAAACAGGAAGAAGAGGAAGAAGGAGGAGAAGAATCAAGTGTTAGTGATGAAAATGAAAACAAGGAGAATGTAAAGATGGAAACTTAGATGACAATGGTTGGTTTTTAAAACAATATCAAACACTTTGTGGGGTTAGGCCTACCGGGGACGGTGCCCACGTTAAATATACACCAACGCGCCAACAACTGTACGGCCAGGTATAAAAGTCGTACCTACCGTGGTGTGGAAATCAGTTGACCTTTGGACTTCGTCATGAGCAGACGAGTGATCTTCGCAATGGACAAGGAAGAAGAACAAGTAAAGTCCAAACCTGGTATAATTGAGTTCCAAGCGTTTCGGGGTAATGATGATAGATTTATCATAAAAGAACTTGTGTTTTTCGATATCAATACAAGTGTTCCATATACATTTTTGTTCAAACCACCATGTTCTTATTCATCATTAACTAGCAAAGCCGCTACTACCAACAGGTGGATTTCAAAATATTTCCATCATATCGATTGGTATGATGGTTTTGCAAGTTACACGGACTTATATAACATCATGCATCAGTTTTCAAACAGGTTTACCAATATTTATACAAAAGGACTAGAAAAGAAGAGATGGATCGAAGAATTTACTCATGTTCCGGTTAATGATGTGGACTTGGATAAAAACTACAAGTATACGATGGAAAATGTTTGTATTTGTACTAAAAGTCCAGAACATGAAAAAGATAGACATTGCGCTTTAAAAAACGCCTATAAACTCGCATCTTACCTTCAAAGTGGGGAAGTGGGGAGTGGTGGGGGTGACGGGGGTTATATAAGTGAGGAGCAGACCGGGACCTGGCATGAGTATTACTCGAGATTCCGAGACGACAACATCTCCCAGCAAGAAGACGAAGAAGAAGACAATCTTTAACTCAACCATGGCATCTCACCAGTTCCTGCAAACTTTGGTTGAGCAGTTCAATGCTCACTCCAAATCTACCATACTACCCGTCAAGAAGTGTTCCGAACTTAAAGACGAGAAGCACTACATTATCCACGCCATGAAGAAGATGGAGACTTCAGTTGGAGAGACCATTTGCTGCAGTCTTAGCGAGGCACCGTTCACTCCGGGGGATGAGCCCAAGTTCCAAGTCTACCTGCCGAAACGGTTCGTCCATCTCCTCCAGAACGAGGATCTGCGCTCCATCCAACCCGGCTGTCTCTACCTGGTTTCCCACGGTTGCACGGGTAGCAATTCCACCGAGTTGACCATCCACATCGCCGACAAGCAGCAGTGTTAGATTTTAATTTTACTGTTGTACATATGTTATTGTAATGTTTTATAAATAAATAAACCATAAAAGACAAAAAATGCAACATATCAATATGTGAAGTTTGTCACATATTGATATGTTGCATTTTTTTTTAAACTTCGCGGGTGACCTTGACCTTTGACCTTTGCATTTCACAGTTACCCCCACCAAGCTAAAGGTTAAACCTGCTTCGATGCAAACACCCCCACCACTTTTTATAGTACCCCCAAGCGCTGTGCCTCAGCTTCATTTCAACTCCGACGGTCAACCGTACAACATCAAGATGTCTCTCAATGTAAGTTGTGCTAGTTACGAGGAGGTAACCATTAAGACTCAGCAGGAGCTGAACGACTTGTACAAGGAGTTGCAGCTGATGGTGGCGCGAGGCTACCGTATAAATGTGCAAGTCTACGCTTGCAATATACGCAATCTCCGACACCCAAAAGAAGAGTCTGAACATTACTCTTCTCCAGCGACTTCATCACCGGCGTCCATGAAGACTGAAGCGAGCCAGACTTTGGATTATTTCAGCTGACTAGCAGTTGTCTTCCTTCTTCTTACCATTGTAGAATATGTTTATTTATTTGTTATATTAAAGATGTAAAAGAGAAAAAAAAAACACCTATCTTGTTACTGACATATGTGCTCAGTAACAAGATAGGATTTTTTAAAACACAATTTGGATGACCTTGAAACTTCCCCCACCACTTTTTCATAGTACCCCCAAGCGCTGTGCCTCAGCCTCATTTCAACTCCAACGGTCAACCGTACAACATCAAGATGTCTCTCAATGTAAGTTGTGCTAGTTACGAGGAGGTAACCATTAAGACTCAGCAGGAGCTGAACAATTTGTACAAGGAGTCTGAAAAGGAGGTTGTCAACAAAACCGATGATCAACAATTGTGGGACTCCTCTATTACAGAAAAGGAATTACATGCAGCCGTCGAAGCTGTCGAGGAAAAGGAAAAGAACCTCAGGCAGCTCTGGTTGGCTCAGATGGATATTTGCGGATCTGTGCCGCGTGATGATTTTGAACTTCAATGTCAGATGGCGATTACCCAGCAACTAGAAGAAGCCGAAAAGGAGCTGAAGAGTGGAGGTACTATCCGGGCGGAGGTGAAAACTGAGAAACAGGAAGAATATAACGAATATGATGATTAAACGTACTGTTGATCCCAATCCTTTTAGTTTTAAGTGGTTATGTTATAAGTAAATAGAAAAAGTTTCCTTTTTTTAAAAAACTCCATTTGGATGACCTTGAAATTTCCCCCACTACTCTGTAATACCAGCATTGCTCGCTGCACCAAGCATCATTCCTCCTCCAACAACCATGGCGGACACTCCTGCTTGCAATGCCATGTCTTCCACCGAAGATGTACCCAATACGAATTGGAAATTGACAATCGACAACGTGCATTATTTAGAAACCATCTGCGATTGGATGAAGTCTATTCTCCTCGACAACCCGGGAATAAAGCTCAAGGTCACTTTAGATTATGATTGGTCTGAAGTTATACTGCAGCAAGACGATCAACAATCACTGGAGTATTTGTCAAATTTACCATCGTCAACCATATATACTACAAATGAGGTGGAAAGGGAAGAAGAGGAGCATGAGGTTTAGAGTTTCTTATTTTTTTAAAACCCAATTTGGATGACCTTGAGATTTCCCCCACCACTTCCCATATACCTAGAGTGCGCAGGGCTGGACAGTCAGTCGCTCGGTGTCCGTCGTAGGGTGCACATCGCGGTTGCTACTCCAATTCCTGACAATTTGGGGTAGTTCAAAGTCACCACACTTCTACAACTTCAAGGTCATCACACTTTAACTCTGGGACTGCATCAACTTGTATTATTTCTGTGTTTTGACTCAAGGTCATCTCACTTAAACTCTGGGATGGTATCAACTTGTAGTATTTCTATGTTTTGACTCAAGGTCATCACACTTTAACTCTGGGGCAATATCGACTTGTAGTACTTCAGTATTTTAGCTCAAGGTCACCACACTTTAACTCTGAGACTGCATCAACTTGTATTATTTCTGTGTTTTGACTCAAGGTCATCACACTTTAACTCTGGGACGGTATCAACTTGTAGTATTTCTATGTTTTAACTCAAGGTCATCACACTTTAGCATGTAACTTTAAGGTAGCACCGAAACGGTGCTACCCGGCTTGACATTTTCAAGTTTCCCAAGGTCATCACAATTTCCCCCACCACTTCCCATATACCTAGAGTGCGCGGGGCCGGACAGTCAGTCGCTCGGTGTCTGTCGTAGGGTGCGCATCGCGGTTGCAGTAATGGTCGAATGGGGGCTTCTGGGCCAGTTCGAGGTCACCCGAGCGGTGTCACATGACGGTTTAGGCAGAGTAACGTTGCAAACTTCAAATTTCCTCGGCACTTTTGCTGTTTCTCATCGAAAATTCGCTCCAAGTCGTCAAGGTCATGGTACCTGTGACTGAAACTCGGAGCGTAGTGCGAGAAACAGCAAAAGTGCCGAAAAATTTTAGGTTTCAGCGTGACCTTGACCTTTTGTGACATCGATGACGTCATCTTGGTGACGTAAGGGGTGATGACGTCATTAGCACGTCATTTCTGTGACGTCATGGGTGTGACGTCATGGATGTGACGTCATTGGTGATGACGTCATCGATGATGCAATCGATGACGTCATCAATGAGGTCATTGACCTCGATGACGTCATCGATGACGTCATCGCTCGGGTGACCTTGAACTGGCCCAAAAGCCCCCATTCCCCACTACTTAAGTTGATTAATAATTGGTGAATGTAAACACAAAATTGTATCATCAAACTCAGGCAAGTTTTTATTTTCCCCATAAACCCCATGGGGGTGAGTATGTAGGTTTGCCGCCATATGGGTTTTGTAAGCAAGTAAAGTTAAACCTTACATAGATAATGTACATACCAAATTTGATTAAGTTGTGTCAATAAATAAGCAAGATATAGGGTTTTCTTGATTTCCCATAAGAATAACATGGAAAACACATTTTTGGATTTTCCCCGTAACCAGTTATGCTATGATAAAAATTCAAAATACCAAATTGTTTTTTTAAGTTCTTTTAAATGGTTTCAGTTAAAATTGATGAATTTTAAAAATTAAGGTCCAAAAATGCCAAAAACCCATTTTTAGCCCTTTGAAACTCCATAACACCCCGTTCCAATAACCCGACAATGCTGGTTCGCGAACTATTGAAAATAGATCTGGTCTTACACCTTCATACCAAATTTCATCAAAATCGGAGGTCACCTTCAAAAGTTATCAGTACCACGGACACATAGATAGATAGATATGATATATATATATATATATATATATATATATATATATATATATATATATATATATATATATATATGTACATTTATATGAAAATGAACGAATGGTGTTTTTGGCTTCTGGGGACCTCAAAATGAAAAAGTAAAGTGGTCCCGGGCTTAGGTCTTACCATGGCTACTACCGTAATAGCGTATTCCCTATAGGGAAAATCGCAAAAATTTTCAACCTATCCCCCTTTTGATGCGTGTAAGAGACCATTAATTATATTTAAAGCAAAGATCTTATCAGTTGATGAAAAATACAAATAATGAAAAAGAAAATTGTCATGATTCCTCAAATTTTGTTAAGAGTAATCTAAAATTCCATAAATGACTGTTTTTGGCGCTTGTTTTTGAGAAGCATTGATCGATCGAACTCGTCACCATCTGTCATCTCGATAGCATCCACTTCGTCCACGTCGGAAGTAAAGATAAAATCATCCCACATGTTTTATTTCGACAGGACACTTGAACCGAGATCAAAGCCCCAGAAGATTTCAAGAACCCAAAGAGACTTCAGAAGTTATCGGATTATCCAGGACTATGCACACTCGCCGGACGAGAGCCTCTTGAAGATGAAACCCGACCTGGAGTCGGAGTATTTCCAGCTCCAGCGGCTCAGCGCCACTGGAGTATTTATACTTCTCCAGCGCCGCCACGTGGAATGTCCCTGCGGTTATTCCAGGCGCTTCCGGGACGCCGTCATAAGTCACTTGGACGTCGCGACGCTGCCGCCGCGGCATGCGAGGTTGTCACCGGGGTAAAAATACCAGCGGGTGACAACGGCACGGGACAAACGTGTGGGGGCTGGAGAGATAATGCACTCACCAAGATTAAAGGCCCTGAGTGGTTTTGTTTGGAGGTGACAGGTTTTACTGCAACAAGAGTCATGTATTCTGAAAATATTTATTTATATGACTCTTTAATTTCTTTTAACAGACTGTTTGTCACTAAATGACATTAATTAATGCAAAATACAAAGGAAACCTAGTGTTTTTAATAAGTAATAATCCATTAAACTGATTGTTTTACAGGTACCTCAAGAGTCATCTTCACCTTTGGGGCTTGAAGCGCAGTCCGGCTACTTTAACCAAACAGTTTTTGGAAAAAAAACATGGTATTATATTCCCCTGTTTCGGACGCTGTTTTTTAATCGATTTGGGAATTTGATAATCATGTAGCTTTAGTTAGTTTCAATGTAGAATAGTTTCAATAGGTCTCTCATACCTTACGAGTTAGAAAATATAAAATATGCTTCAGAGTGAAGTTGAAAAGTAAGTCAATTTTCCTTTCGTTTAAAATGTTTTGTACTAATACCATTAGTTTTTACTAACATATCATAGGCATGGTGGACCTATATCCAATCTTTGTCTATAATAAAGCATATTTTTAACGATGAATATTAAAATCACAGTCCGAAACAAGGGAATGCCGATGCAAGTTTTCAGGGTTTTTGTAGGGGTGAAGATGGACGGATTTAGGTTTTTATATCTGCGGGAGGGGAAGAAGTTGATCTCTTCGAAACTAAATATTTTAATACGAAATCCTAACACCAAACCCCAAATTTTACTAAAACCAAATTTATTTTGTGAATCAATTTTATTTAGCCTATCTAACAACAACCCTTTACAATTACCCTCATTGAAATTAATAAACAAAGTATCCCTGAAATCTGGGGGTGCGGCGCATCCCCCGCAAGTAAACCGTAAACCGCCATGCTGCATTATCGCTTTAAATCTTGAGCCTCTATTTATGTATCCGTGCTACTTGTACAACAAAGTTTATGTTTTAATGGAGTAGGAAGAATTTGAATACATCATGCTTATCCTAGTTTTAATGATCGGCCAACAAGCCCCACATATCGGAGCGAAACACGGCCCAAACGTTCTCATCAAGCCACGATCCGACCACATTGACCTTCCTTTCCCGCGGAGGAATGATAAGATCACAAGTCCTAATGTATGCACACCACCACCACGAGATTGGACGCCGGCCCAGTTCATCACGGGGAAAGCCTACTGACCTTTCCCGCCCATCAGACTCCCCTAGGCCTATCACGAAAAAGAAAGGAAGCGAAAGTGCAAGATTAGGATGGAAGGTAGCCCGAATTGTTCTAAATATGGAGGCTGGATAACGGAGGCAATTCTGGTTTTGAAATGGAAATGTTTCATTTTAGTTATTCTAGTTGTGACAACTTCATGTTTTTTTCTATAGGCCATATCTATGCAAGTGGCACTTAGGGTGTAAAACGTTTATAAGAACAGTTCAAACCCTGTTGTTTAATCTAACGTCAAAATGTTGTTAAATAGCATCCTTAATTAATTTCCCGATGTCAAAATTGCAACTGGGTCTTAATTCGACGAAGAGTATAGTTTAGTGATTACTGAACCATTTTTTGGAGATCTATCAACAAAAACTAATCGTCACCAAGTATCTATTATTAATATTATGATCGCCAAAAAAATTGTTTACTGCAAAATTACCTCCCTTTCCTTTTTACTCTCATAATATATTTAAATTATATGTTAATTACTCCATGCTATAGTGCAGTCTCCCTAATTAAAACATCAACATGTTAATGAAGGTTCACGTTAGGTTAACGCATTTTCATTCAAACTATTGCGAGAAACTATACGTTATTGCTTTCATAGCCAGCCACCAAATTCTCAAAATGACATCCTAAGGTGCACAGTGCCTATGACAGTGTATGTAAACTAAACTCTAAAATAAAAATTTTTCATTGCACTACATATCACCTGTTTTCGACCCTCGCTTCTACCAAAGTATACAGATTGCTTCTACCGACGAAACGCCTGTTTTGCCGGCCTAGGGCGGTAATGGAGACGGTAGCAGAGGAAAATAGAATATAAGAAGGAAAGTGACAACAACAAATAACGAATCAGTGACGTAGTTTGTAGTTCAGCTGATAGCAACTGTCAAATATACATCACAGATGGGAAAATAGTGCCTCTTGTGATTGTATGAATAGTGAATTGTGTAATGTGATGAAAAATATCGTCCGTAACTCGGCCAAAAATGCTTTGCCTCCTCTCGATCGTTCCTCTCGACTTCGTCTCGAACTTGAAACACGATCTCGAGGCCGGCCAAATCCCATTTTCGGCCCTTGTAACGAAAACGAAATATACTATTAAGCCAGGAACTGTTAACGAGTTGATCAAGGAAGTGTAGAACAGATTCCGTTTGATGAGATGCATTTCTTGGAATAAATTTGCCTAACATGAACGACGGTGGCGGCGCGGCGCGGCGGTAGCAGCCAGACAGTCGGACGTCTAGAGGCAGGTCGGAATCACGGTCTGAGTCACTAATTGGGCGTAATTGGGCACCGGGCAATCACCATAATAGTTCCCGACTGCTCCGGAGTTGTTGTGTAACGCGTTCTGTCGGGCCCGAAACTTCCTTCGGGTAATTAACAATTGTAATTCTCACAAATTGGAGGCTCTTAAAGACGGCTTCAACCGGTATGCAGATTTGCCTACCGACTCAATATTGTTTGACTTGGAGAGAAATGGTTACAAGTTTCAATAGTGAATGTGTGAGGTTTTAAAGCCCGAATGTGTAGGGGAAGTCCTCTAAGATTAGATTAGGATCCATGGGAACTTGAAGTCTATATGAACTCTTTTTTCGCTATTTTTATTATATTCACTGAATTCCATTCACCATTAGGATTCTTATTCCCATTATTAAATAAATGGTTTATTCTCATTGTGCCGAATCATTCAGAAAATTTAACTTGGTCTTTATTTTCATGAAAACACGTCACCAAACGCGACCATACAATAGACTGATTTGGAAAGGACAAAAACGATTATTGGTATACAGGTCATGAGCCTTCGTGAGAAATGTTCAGAACCGCAAGAAACTGTAAGTACATGGCTTCGGCTTCAGTGTTATATTTTTAATTTTTATTTCTAAGTCTAATGGCCACTTTTTAAAAACCGATCATTATAGGGCCTACATCCACCTCTAGTTCATTTAAGCTAATGAACGGCTCGATGCTGTGCGATGTGCCTGTTCTTTTCTCCTTCGGCACGCCGGTGCCAGAAGTGAAGTTTATGACATTTTCCACACATCAGCTGGCACACGATTCCGCCGACCTTCCCGTCTAGTTTCCTTTCGCCCCGCATTAGGATCTGTGGGAGCTGTGAGGTGAAACGCCATATATAAACCAATTAATTGAGAGCATAATATCACTTTTGTGTTAGATGTTTGCTTCTGATCTTTTTATAAAAAGCCAACTGATTGATCGAGCAAAATTTAATTTCAAAATATATTTCTTCTGATCTTTACTGGTTCACTAACAGCAGTTTTCCTTGTAAAATGCCGATTCCATTGATTTGTTTTACCATTTTCAGGTGGCAATTATAAATTAATGATTTACCAGCAACGAGCTAGTGTAGCTTGAATTGAGTTTGCGTACATAAAATTAACTGTTATTATTCTTATTCATCATGAATGAAATTTAAAGAGGAGGTTCAAGCTATGAAGATTCCTGTAGGAACCCCCAAAACAAAGAGCTTGATATATTTGGATTTAAATTAATTGTTTGTATAAATTGCTTAACAAATTTCAAGCGGAAAAGCCTTATCAAGTTGTACCGCAGCAAATAAATCAAAGATAATTGATGGTCCGTCGTCTATAGCGGGAAATGTCGCATAAATTGTTTCCACACATCAACGCTAATTATCGGCAAAAAGATAAAGCGGAAGCGGATGTCGTCTAGAAACAGGTTGAGGGGGGATTCGCCTCTTTTCCTCTCGAGGCTTCTTCTTCTTCTTCGACATACTTCATTATAATAGGAATCACAAGGGGTGATGTTAACACTCCTATTAAAATAACGAGTTTCACTGAAGTTTCCCTTCTGTTGGGAAAAGTTCCCAATGTAAGAAAACCTAGCTCGTGAACAAATATGAATAATGTACTGTAATTCTTTAAAGAGACGATTAAACAATGTTCGTAGTATTCGTATTTAGAGTACTCCCTTTTTCAGAAACAAAGAAACTATTTACAACACCTAACTATCTTTCCAGATGATTAGCTTTAGCTCGTCAGCTCTAAAAGCTCAAAGACAAAGACATAATTTCATCAAATAATTACAGTGCGTATTTGGAAACAATCGTTGGCTCTGTCTAAAACAAATTTTTGAGATTTAGAATCTAAAAACCAGTTATGATTATTTTTATTTGGGTGAAAGTGAAAATAAAAACTATGATCCACGATAGTTATAATTTCATTTGGTGCATTTTATGGCCGTAAGGAAACCTAGAGGTGTAGTTTTTCCACGTAGGCTACGCCTAAAGTTTTAGGCCTACCTGTTGCGTAAAATGCGGTACATTAACTAAAAAGAGTGAAACTATAATGTGAAATAAACACTTTTAAGTGTTACTCCATAATTACACCAAAGCGAACAATTTAATTATTAATTACACTTTAACGTGTTTCTTGTAAGTTAATTACATGCTTGAAATGTCTGAGTAATTTCGTCCTTTTACAATCAGTGTTTTAACAGTTCAACTATACAACCTTGAGAAAATTACATGCTATTATTTCCAGTTTATCTCAAACATTGTAATTAAAAACGCATTTGCGTTTGGTGTTTGTTTTTGTCGGTCACTTTCGAAATAAGTCATTACATTCGATCAAATTACCGGTAGATTAACTTACAAGTTTCTGGAAATCGTCCAAGGTCAAACATATTAAATTTGGTAAGATAGGTTATATAAAAGATATGAGTTATTGTTTTTACTCCGTGGAAGACACCCTGTAGGATAGTACGAAAAACATCATTTTCTTTTTCTAATTTCTAACTTCTAACTTAGTTCCTAGATTTTAACTTTTCTAATTTTAGTTCAGGGTGTCCATATAATTTTAATTTTACCTTTCTCTGAAATTTCTGACACTTCATAAAAATCTCCTGAATAAAATATCCAACCAAGGCATTTTTTTTTTATTATTGGCATTTTTACTCCACGCTTAGATAAATATCATTGTGTTCAAGTTAAAATATACGGTAATTATATCATTTACACATAGACCTAGTAAAATATTGAATAGAAAGCACATCGCCCTCTTCATTATTTCCTACGTCTTAGATACGATACAAAATAATACACGTTTATTCAAATTTACAATTCATTAAAATTTTTTAGAAATTCTATGAGAGCTGTTAACGTAAACAAAAAAATCGTCTTTCAATTTTATTCGCCTTTTGGTACAATATTGCTTCAATATTTTATGTCATTAGTGGTTTATCGACTTATAAAAATAATTTTCGTCCCCCAAAGTTATTTAAAATGTAATCCCTGACTTCCTAACCGTAGAAGAGATTTGTTGAAACCTTAGCTAAGATTTTATGTTGACAAATTAATAAGTATTTTCATCCTTTACACAGCAAGAACAATGGTTTTTAATTCTGCTATATTTTTGTAATTATGTAATGAAAACTCCCGAGTAGGCTATACTTTTTACATCACTTTCATGCAGAAAAAACTGTTTTTTTCTTCTTTTTTTCAAACATATTTCCAATATATTTCAGCGAAGCCAATATATTCACGTGCTATCACTGGCACTGCGCAGCTGAACACGTACACAGTACGCAGGCCTCCGCCACGTCCAGCACTACGCATGCTCGCCACGTACATGATCACGTGACTGGCACGTCCGTCGGCCAAGCGTTACGACCCGGCACCAATAACACTAACACTGCCGTTGGTATTTACTGCTCGGCGAATCACGGGAGTTTCACGACCGACAATGGGAAGCGAAGGCGACGACAACGACGCCCCGTCGCAGCGGTCATGCGTACTCAGCATAGTCACGGTGGAATTTGGTGATTAAAAAACTGTCTCCAGGTGCCATGTGGCTGCCACGGAATATGTAGTTTTACTGCTATAGGGGGTGTTGGAAACCAACTACCTAGTGAAAGTATGAATGAGAAAGAAAAGGTTTAGTTGACATTTCCCTAAAAACACAATAATTCAATAATATGAGTCAAAATTGACTCTACTTGACTGAAAACCTCGCACCTTCTATGTGTCTTGAACAGACGAACTTAAAACTCATGAAACTTTAATATGTGATAAGTCCGGGACTTTCGTCAAAAGATTCGTCTACTTCAGTCCACGCAACGGTTTCTATAGTTTTACGTTTTAAAAAGGGCTTTGACTCATATTTGCCAAGATAAATCTTAAACTTCTCGAAACATAGGCCTATACATCAGAAACTATATATAAAAAAATAAAAAAAAATTGAGCCAACGCCATCCCTTTCTAGGCCCAGACTTGTCAAAAATCCTGCAAGTTTACTGATCTTGTAGAATACGATATTTCAAAAACGCCACAAAGTTCATCGTGTACACCACACAATAAGAAGCAAGGCAACAATTATTTCCACAGATTCGGCAATTCCAAGCGATCTACCCGTTACGCTAAATCAAAACTATTTATCACATAGCGGATTCCATAGACCATTATATGGGTAGGCAAGAAGCCACAATTTAATCTAGCCAAGCCGGTTCCCGAAGCAGTAAACCTAACCTAACCCACAATCAGGGGTCGTTCACCCGCGAATACGACGCGCCCGAGTGAAATTATAAACAAATAACCGCTCGGACACCAGACGGGGCGAAGCCTTGTCCAGGAAACCAATTAGTTTCTATCGGTGCATTTCAAGTCTACACGTTTTAATCTAGACTAGATTGGAGAATGCATACGATTAGATAAATACAGTAGTGCAATCTTGATATTGAACTGGTCGCGTGGATTGATTGGATCTAATTGATAAGGAGAGGCTAGGAGAGGCAATTACGGTGGTGCAGTAGGTCTGCAACTGTTTTGTTTGATTGTGAACCCGTTAGGAAAGGGGTCACATGGGCGAGGGAAAGGGGGTTGTAAAAGTGTCAGCATCAACCGTTATATATTGTGATTAAATATTAACTTAGAAAATACTCTACAAGGAATATAGATGAAGGTTTAATTAAATTAGTTCCAGGGGAGACCGAGCTTTAATAGTCTATATGCAATACCTGCAACCTTGCATTTGAATTCCCATATAAGATTAATGTTAAATTTGGAACATTTCCTACGCCTCTAATAATGGTCGTAAAAGATACATCTTTATGACATTAAAGGAATTTTAATATCTAGGACACAGTGAAATACAAATCACAATAATAGGACGGTTTATATGATATATTTAACTACTGCGGTTCTGAAAAAGTTCGTCAATCTTCGAAGAATAAATATTGACATTATTTATTAGTCAAACAATCTATAAATAAAGCTTTGGATTTCATAGAGGTATAGGTATAAAAATTTGCTTTAAAATTGCATGAAAATGAATTTTTTTCGACCAAGTTAACATTATTCTTATTGAAATACAAATCCAAGGCGGTCGATATTGCAACTCTTAAGACGAGCTCGTTAGCTTCGCTCACTCGCCAGGCTATAGGATGCTGCATTTTGGTACGGTATAAAATTGTTAAAGCACAGGTTATGCACTTTGGTATGGTATAGGATTTTAAAACACAGGTTATTAAACACGCAACACATTGGTTTATATCAAAAATTATGAGCTAATTTTCTCTCAATTTAGTATCTGCAAAAAATCTCCACGAGGATAACATGGAAACTTTGAAGGGCGGTAGGACGAAAACTGGCTTTTCACAGCCATGGGACCAACTTCAATCGATTCCTCTTGGGCAAAACCCCCATATTTATAAAAAAAATCAAAATAGTTTTTGGCATAAGTATTGATAATTAGCATAAAAATAAATTGTAACTTGTTTCTTAAACAAACATTTTATTATAAGTATAATGATTGCGTAACCAAGTAGATAATTCAAAATCCCGAGGCTACCACTTCTATCCCGGCCTGGACCCAGAAACAGACTGCAGACCCCTCGAACCGTCGCGTCTCGGATTCCCGCGGCACCCGTCGGACCTTTCCCTCTACCCGTCAGACTGCAGGATGACGGATGATGGTCTCCGCAGGCGTCAAGGTTCGAAACTGGTTTGTCTATGATTGGAGTTGATTTGAACAGTTAGTTCTGATTCGGATATCAGTGAAGGATCGAAACGGAACGGAACGACTCTTGCGTCCAGCACTCACCGACCAGCATCATGCGGTGCTTTGATTATGGTATTTCCACCTTCAAATAATGTCCATTTGAAGTGAATTAAGTTCCAGGCTAAGGTTGCCATTTTAATAGGCTATACTACAGTAATAAACGCAATTGTACTTGTATGTCAAAACAAAAGCTCTAAGAATGCTGGATTGCCTAAGGACCGTGCTTAGCCACAACATTTAAAATTATCACAAGATTAGTAAGCAAACGCGAATTCCAGCCAGCGTTGCATAGTTGTCGCCGCAGTTGGGAGATGGTTTGACTAGGGCCGTTATCGTAGGCACTGATAAGGAACGCGCGTGTGAGCGAGTGCGGTGAGCGGGCAGCGACGGCGATGTTACAATTACCATGAGGTGTCAAGGCAGCTGACTGCCGTACAAGGTCTGTAGACACCGTCGGCATCGCGATGCGGCGAGTAATTGATACGGCTGTAAAAGTACACCTGACGCGACGCGTCGCCTCCGTACGCTCACAAGGGAAACGGCATCGGAGTTTCCGATTTTCATTGAATTATGCCCAGGCTGGTTTTATGGGATCTATTTGAAAGAGTTCGCAAACCAGAATGATTGGAAAAAAACGCAGGTTTGTAAATTCGAAAAAAAGCCTCAAAAAGTTTATTTTTTGTTCATAAATACTTCAATTCCAAAGGAATGAATGTGAAATATTTAAAAAATATCATTTAATAATGAGAATTATGAAATATTATCTTCAAAAACGTGAAAACACAAAATATGTTACTAAATTTAACAATTTATATCAAACTTCGCTTGCGGTAACACGTTATTGTATAGCTGATGATCGATAAGACACCCTTATTTATGGCAGAAAAACTACGCCATCGATCCCACCATGGGTTTTTTAATGTTTATGAAAAAAATGATTTCTTAGAGATACTAGGCTACTATCTCACTTGTATTGTTTACGAGGTTAAAATAAATTTAATCATAGTGTATGTTTATTGATTCTCCCCGTATACAAGATTCCAATGTTTCTCAACAGTTTTTGTTATTATTTCGTAAAGACTTTTTTATAAGCGTTCAATGAACGTTCTTCCAATCGTCGAACAGTGATTTTTCACCCCCACTCTTGAAATCCACCGCATGTTTATTCCACATCTAAACTGCTCCTTCCTGCGCCCAGCCAAAACACCGTTAATCACCATGTCCCGCTGAACACACCCCGCAGTACGGCGCGGGCGCGAACCCTCACAAGCGCAGCGACGACGGGATCCATGTTGGCGGGCTGCTGGAAACCTTATCACTTCCGGCCGTCGCCGCCGCCACTTCCGGTCACTGATACCGCCCTCCATCCGTCCCGATAACCCGCCCTTTAACTGACACGGAACTCAGACTGTCATGCTGTACTCGTTTGGCATTGGACAACACACAGAAATCTTCAAAATGACGCTCGTTTTTCTAAGAGATTCAAGTCATCCCCCCTCTGTTAAAGACTATAATCTTGCTATAGCCTACTTAGAATAAATCTAGACATGAATAGTTTTGAATTTTGTAATGTACCGTACATTTGCACCGATTGTTTGATTTTGTTTAGAGGCAACCCGCGAAATTCTAACACTTCAAATTCCCACAGGCAATCTAAAAACTTTTCAAAATTATCGATTAAAATTGTTGACTAAAATAGTCTAGCCTATATGAAATAAAGTCAAAAAAGTAATAAAGTATAAAATTATATATCAGCAAAATATTAAAAGACAACATTTTTAGCGAATTTCCCATAGGGAATAAGCTATTACCGTAGGTCTCATGGAAAGACCTAAGCCCGGGACCATGTTACTTTTTCGTTTTGAGGTGCCCAGAGACCAAAAATAATAGTCATTAAAAATTTTATATATATATATGTATATATATATATATATATATATATATATATATATATATATATATATATATATGTATGTATATATATATATGTATGTGTCCCTAGACACGATCGTAAAAATGGTCCGATCGACACCAAATTTGGTAGAGATGTGTAATCCTACGTTTATTCGGATGAGTTCGAAAACCAGACATATCGACCTACCGGAAGGGGTAGTTTTGGGGGGTTTTGTACCCCAAAATGGGTTTTTTGCATTTTTCATATGTAAATTTAAAAAATTTTTAATTTTTATTTTGACCATTGGATTTAGCTCAAAAAAACACACAATTTAGTATTTTGAAGCTTTACTCTATCTCCATTGGTTACCGAGATATTACAAAGTCTAAAGACAGTACATTGTCTTTTGGGGCTCCAATGTTAATCTTATGGAGAATAAGGATGTTTTAATATTTCACTTATTAACCAATATTTTTGGATGAAACTTAGTATTTAGCTTCATTTGCTTGAGATTCATCCATTTAAGGTACAAATCTTGGTTTTTTTTTTACTTATCATGGCAGCAAACCTGCACACTCTTTTCCCATGTTAATCATATGGAGAATAGGCAAACTCTTTTATTTATGGACAGATATTGATGAAACTTACTATATGGCTTTATATGGTCGAAATAAATTTTTTCTATGATAAAAACCTACTTTTAGTGTCCCCCATGGCAGCATACCTGCATACTCTTTCCCTATATCTTAAGGAGAATAGACATTTATTTCCCTATTTATTTTGCACGTGATGAAATTTTGTTTACAAGTTTAGCTGGTCAAAATTAATATTACTAATTTGGAAATTCGCTGAGTACGCAGGTCTGCTGCGACGGGGGGTATTTAATATTCCATGAATGAATATATTTTGTAGGCCTACTTTGAAAATGGTTGGCCTCAATGTACAAGTAGGCCCCTAAATTACTTTTTTTTTAAATTATGGATTAAATTATTTAAACTTTTCACTATAAATCTTTTTGCCAAACCATCAGCTCTGATTTTAAGTTACCGTACTAGATTATTTATAAATAAAATTAAAAACAAAAAATTACTAAAAGCCTGCAATGAGATGTTTTTACTGTATTATAATAATTTTTAGGATGGAAATTTCTTTTTCGTACTGCAAATCTTTGATTGTTATCTATCAAATCATATCAAATACGGGTATCCTTTATTGCCACAAAAACTGCATCTAAAAGATAAAGTTGACGGTTTAAATTACAGTACCCCATTTATTTATTTTTACCAAGTCAGAAGTTTTTAGCCCTATTTGGAGAAAGTGAAATCTGTAAAACATGATTAATTCTGCATTTTGCTATTTTACCTGTTGTCCTCTTTCTTAGAGAAAGTACATATATAAATGTAGATACAAATTAAGTACTTTGAGAAATAATGGTAAAGAAATGTCTCACATTTTACACGTAAAAATGGTTAGTAAAATTAGCACTTTTTTATAATGAGCATATCTGCAAGTTAGCTACGCCGTGTTCGTGTTTAAGTGTGAACACACGTTCACATAAGAATATTGTTTGATAAAATGATGGATAAAATACACTTTCCTTTATCTTTTTTTAAAAACAATACAAGTCTAAGTTAGTGCATTTTCTTTTAAATTGTGCAAAATTGATTTAACTTGTAATATTTTCCTCGCGGAGATCAACGTACTAAAACTCAAAGCTACTGTAAGCTAAGAGCAATGAAAATAAGTATCTATACATTTCGGGGCTTTTATTCTGCTATTAATTATAAACAAATATCATTCACTCAAGCCAGACAATCATTTTTTATAGAGATGTCAATTTAAGATTGATGAAGATGTATAGGTCTATAAACTCTATATGGTTGTATTGTTTAACTCTCGTTTATAGCTATAAAAGTTTTCTATTGAAAACTATGAATTAAAACAATGAACAGTGCTATTTTTATATCGTTAAGCGAATTATAATTTGAATCAAACACATTAAAATGCCACACTGCATGGTTTCAACGTTTTTTAACCAACAAAAACAAAATATTTTCTTTGCTAATAAAATAAAAATAATACAAAAAATTCCTGCATAACTTAGATCGAACAAAAATAAATAAAATTAGTTTTTGTATAGACCTATTCATTTTGAAATTTCTGCTATAAATTAAACCACTAAGGTAACAAAAACTCTTGGACCTCAGTACAAGTTATTTACCTAATGCTATTTATGATAAAAAAATACATTTTGTTAATAAAATTAGATGAAATTCTATTCGCTGAGCTCATTTCGGCCTGGTACTTGAGGTTGTTATTCTTCATATTTTTAACATAAAGGAAAATATTTTAGCCTGTACTTTACCTATGTATTGGCAATAGTAAATAGGCCTACCTTCTTGTGTTTGAACAAAATAAACTTTACTAAAAAAACTAAAAAAATGTCACAAGATTAAACATGTTTTTTATTTCAATAGAATTGACCACCAGTATTGGACTAATAAAGTTGTTACTGTAGGACTTTAAAACTTTTAACAATTAGAAATTTATTCTTTATTTAATTTATTTGAATTATTTCTACTTCTTCATAATATCAGTTTGGAACAAATAAATGTAGGTATAGTAGATATTACTGATTTAACATGATTTATTTTGGCATCCTTCTTATGAAATTGTTCAAAATTTAATTAAAGATGTAATGAAGGGATAATTCATTTCCAACACGTTCAGCAGAATTTCGAGGTTAGTTGCAAGATTAGTTCGGCGGTTGGGATTTGAATTGAAAAATCCGTTACCCCTCCCGTTATCAAACAGTAAGCCGATATATAATACAATCTCGGCAAATACAATTGTTAGTTTTTTCTCTATCTAAAACAAAATAAATTTAAAATTTTTATGTAAAATAAAAATCCAAATAATTAAAAATATCTTACCTTAGCTCCAATCTGGTTTCCGCACTGGCCGGCTTGAAGATGTACGATTTCCCTCATCTTGTCACACTGGGCGGGATTCTCGAACGGCACCGACAAGCGCACAATGAGATATGAGCGCGAGCGGCGAGCACAGCTGATCAAGACTAGCGGCGCTGCCAACCTGGCAAACTTGAAATACCCCGCCCGTCAACGTTACTCACTCAAGTGTACTTTGTTAGTCACGGTTCGCTATTTGCAATAACTGAGTTTGTTGACTCTCCATGTTTTCTAGAAATCGGTTAATAACTGTAATTCCTCGTTTTATTGCCCGGCCGTCAAACTTTATTGGCTCTCCGATCCGCGCCCCGGCGGTGCAAGAGCTTGCAGATTCCTCGCCAAGGTCGATGAACTTAGGGTGCTCGGTGAATTTAAAGTAGTATTAATACAAATATAGATTTTTTATTTATTTTTTTTTTTAATTTCTCAAGTTTAACTGAAACTAAAACAGTATTGTAATAACTATATACAAGATAGTTACATGTATTTCAGATTTGTTTTAAAATTTTAAAACATTTTATAATATGTAGATTGGGACCATAGTTTATTGAAACCACAGTAATTTGCATGTTAGAAATGGAATGTTCTATAAATCGTATATAATTTATTGATTCTCTTATTTGATTTAATCGTAATAATGTCGGTTTGTCGTAGTAATTATGGTAGTTAGTTGGTTTATTTGATTCTATTATTTATTCGTTTTATCGTTCGAATTTTTTACTATCTTTAAAAAAAACTACATAGGCCTAATTGAATACTTTAAAAATAATTTTTGCCAAACAGTTATTGTATTTTCATTTCAGGTTTCGCCCAAATGCTGTTTAAGTTTTACAATAAGGTGTTTGAGGATTACGATTTTACGACAACCCATAGTTCTAGTCTAGTGGATAAAAGTAATAAATTAATTGAGCCCCGTGTAAACAATTTTTATTGACCTCGTGCAGAAAGGTTTCATGCAAGTTTACATTGTAAAATCATGACAGTAAAAGTCAAATATGTAATATCTTCTACCTAGTTTAACAATTATTGTTCGATCAACATAATTATTTTTTCTCCTCCACACGGAAATTCCCTCAATACCTTCCTGAATTCCTATATTTTATTTACAATGAAAATCAGATGTTATTTTAAAATACGACCTTAAAATTTTGGTTAGGAAATAGGACTGAAGATCGTGTTACTTCCCATAGTTGAAGTTGGAAGAGCTTTTTTACAACTCAAACTTCAAGATAAGAATATTTGTTTGCGAAAAGCAAAACATTGTCATAAATTGGCATGTTGTAAAATTCTCATCGATTGTGATTGGTTGGATTCTTGCCAGTGGAAGAATGGAGATGAAAAAGTGGGAATTAAGTCTGCGTTTCCACAGAAATTTGTTTTGAACGGGGAATAATGTCTAAAGTATTATAGGCCAAGGGAGTGTGTGACCTTGAACCCCCCCTCGTTTACAACAATGGGCAAAGATCAGCTGTTGTAGGGGAGAAGTTGTAGGGCCGTCTTTTGAATGGGGTTGGTCCAACGAGATTAAATAGATATAGAGTGCTCACCACATGTTAATTTTGTGTCCCTTTTTGATTTGCGCCATTTTACCCATAATTCCCGCCGTTTCCTTGGCAACCATCCCACACTTTACTCTCGTTTCCTTGGTTACTAGTTTTAGCTATTCTATTTGTTCGCTATAAGCTTAAAAAATCACAGCTTATACTCTTAAAACATCTGATTATTTGTGGTTTTATTGTTTGTTTTTAAAACCAATTTGATTTGATGGTCTGTGAACAGGCTATTGAGATTGGTTACCATAGAAACGTCGGATAGCTGTGGGTAATATGGCAAAATACACGTGGGGAAAGTGTAAACAAAGGACTGGTCACCAAGGAAACGGCGGGAATCGTGGGTAAAGTGGCGCCAGTCAAAAAGGGACACTTTTCCCTATCTGGTGAGCACTCTATATCTATTTAATCTCGTTGGGTTGGTCGAACACGCATCTACTTTTTTACACTTGAATTTTTTCAAATTGTGAAACTAAACCAAGAACAATTTATTTCAACTAGAGATCGCCCACTGGTCGAAATTCGACCAGAAATTCAGTTAATTTTGAGCCAATTAATTTTAAAATGTTTTAGCCTATAAATGAAACATCTGTTTTTCCTTATTTGTTATTACAACAGCTGTCTTATGATTCAATCAATTATCCTTCTCCCATAAGATTAACTTTGAAACTTTGCAAGCCTGTAAAGGGCGTAGCCCCGTGAGGCGATGTGAATTAAAACGCGATTCTGCTCATCTACAGCACAATACCTTTCTAGCGGTATACGCGGTTTTCTCCTACGATCCACACAAGCTGAGAAAAAAGGAGGAAGTGAAACATGCTTGCCTATTAATACATAGATTGGATGATTATTATATAAAGTAATTCAAATCGCGCAGATAATATTAATAATTGAAGGTGGAAAAAATAAACTGACATAAAATTACCAAACACATACGTAATGATTGTTATTCCCATAACAGTTCATACTGATAGAACAAGAGGTCTTTATACTCCAAGTGGTTCAAATGAGCAGTTTTCATAAGTATTATTTGTTCCAGAGAAAATTTAAAATTTTATAGCATGACAAAATATGTTATTCAGTTAGGCCTAATGAGATTTAATAAAAATGTTTTTATGGTCTCTGCGGATGACGACCAAGGCGAAGATGTTATTGTTATAAGACATTTTGTGGCACAAATCTGATCGCAAAAAAAAGTTATTATACTTTTATTTTCATTATTTTGCGGCATCTTATATTTTCAGTACATTAACTGGGAGGAATTACATCCCACAAGTTTATCTTATAATGTGGGCTAATTTTTATTACCGTATTTATCTATTTAAATAATCTAATCCAAGGAACAAACCCTTTTTAACCAAGGGTTTATTACGATTTTACATCTATACCAACTTTTACAGATGTCAAAATTTACATAAAATGCATTAGATACCTAAACACGATTTTGATAAAAAAAAGGTAGTTTCAACTTTCCTGGAGCCAATGTTATGTGCTTACTTCAGGAGTTTGTAATTTTAAAAAAATCTACAGTAGTTGAAATAAATGTTTTCTGTTATTTTGTCCTTCCGTATATAAAAATTTCCCTCGGTTTTCTCCTTTTAATTAACGGAAGGGCGCGCCGCTGTATATTTGGCAAACAGTCAACATTTACTCGGGACTGGTCTAGTTCTTGATTATTAGTCATTACTATCTTTAACTTGTCTCCCTGTTTAACCGGTGCAGCGCCTTTAACTCAAGTGTTTTTCCTGTTAGTCATGTTTCATATCTGAATGTAGGACTTCCAGTGACAAATTCAAATCTTTAAACGATTAACTATAAATTAATTTAAAAAATATTCATACAACTTAATAAATAGGTACCAATGTTTATTATACCTATATATGAAGCGTGACTTTGTGAATATATATTCCATCAAGCAAAAACTAGTAGAGCAACTGAGTGTACGTATTGTAGGAATTGAATCAAAGCATACACATGCGATATATCAACAAAGTATTCTCATTTTGAATTGTAGCTTAGAGTTTTACTCACTTGCTTTTATTTTTATTGGCAGTAAGCTCATAAAAGCCACATAATTACGTAATCAATATGTGTCATAAATGAATTTATAATAATAATAATAATACTTTATTGCACAACAATAAATTGCATTGCAAATATACATAATTTATAATTATTAACTTATAATAAGTAATCTATTTTATTTAATCTTCATCATACTTTTTATAGAAGGTTGGCAAGTTGATTTCAATAATTATCCCTTCTTCTATTAAAACAAATCTTTTTCTCGTTTTCCCAACCCAATTGATAAAAAATTTAAAGTTTTATAACCCAAAATGGTTATTGCAATAATTAAGACTAAATAAATAAGACTGGTTTGCCCTCGGAACCCAGGGTAAAAAAAGCGCTGACCTTAAGATATATGTCACGAGAAGTCCCTCTTTTAACCTCTCAGATGTAAAAATGAACATATTTATTTAAAAAAAATTTTAAACAATGACAAAAGTCTGAAAAGTTTTTCAAATCGTCTGTTTCCATACAACCAATTTCCTTAATTCCTCATTAAAAATTGAATCGGAGTTGTGCTGTGTTTCAAGGTTCTCACTTCCTCATAAGAATACACATCATGGGGAAGTGGCACAACCCTATATATTTGGTTCTGTATAATTTTGGTGGTGTTCAAACTGCATCAATAACTTTTGAAACAGAGATTGAAAAATTTATGACCAGTTACCAAGTCAAGAATTGAACCAAGACTTTACAAAGAACTAAAGACGCATAACATAGTCATTACTGTAAAATATTATATTAAACCTAAACATTTTTTACACGAAATGTATTCTGCAAAAGCGACTATCTATGTTGCAAAAAATAGAAAAGGGACCACCAGGGGGGCACGTTATATAAGCGAGTTGGATCGATTTGGTGGAAGAAGGAGCAGGCAACCTGACGAAACGTCGTTGCAACAATGAACATTGGTTCCGCGGCCGGCCGCTAGAGGCGCTAACGGCTACGGAACTGTATGCTAATATAACATCTTACACTTTCGCATTGATGGCGTTTATAATTTGATCATTATGGGACAATCATATGAAAACAGAAAAATTATGAAGCAATCAATACAAATAACGGGAAAAGTACTTTTTCCAGTACTGCTTTCGTGCTACCAACCACCCGTGACAAGAAATTAGGGCCTATATATGCATTATGCATACGCCACATCACATTTAAGAGATTTTTCATTCCACATTCCAGGCCTACATTTAATGTAAAGTTTATAATTATGAGGATCTGGTTTGCTATAACTTGCTCAAATCCCCCCTTGTATTCTTATTAACTCAAAGGCAGTTCATAACTTGTGGATGAAAGAATGAAAAAATCTACAACATTCAAATTATAGGCCTATTTTAAGTTTCATTGATCTAAAATTTAAATGTCTAGATAAAAAAATAGAATCTTTAAAATTATAATAATTAGGCTGCGTCGCCGAGTTCAGTCTGGCCCAATCATTAAAGCATTCTACTGTACATTATTTAGTACGTTGCTTTTACCATAGATCTATGGTTTTACTATTTGAACAATCTTGGTTAAAACATCTGTCACCTTGGCAGCAAAGGCCTACCCAATTTGGCTTTTTCGGCTATGTAGGTGAAATACAAATGCCTGTTTAAAATTCACCTAGAACGAAACATTTGTTGCTATTGTATTCTTTACGTATATAAACTTAAAATGCAGAGGTAACATTTAGGCCGGTTCCTACGTGGGCGACAGATGCGACGCGACGAGAGCGACAAAATTTCAAACAAATGTATAAGCATCGGAGCGTTCTTAGTGGGCGACAGGAGCGACAACAATTTACAATGTATAACGTTATGGCGATGCAAGCTTGTCGCTGGTGTCGCTCCAGTCGCTCTCGTCGCGTCGCATCTGTCGCCCACGTAGGAACGGCTACAAGTAATGAGTAATGAGTGTCTACCATGAAGTGGAGAGCCTGGATATTTAATGCCTGTTTTCTCCCAGCATCCAACCTGTGTCCACGCTGTCTAAACTCTCCTAGGACGATGAAGAGTTACTTGTAAGGGCCATAAAACAGCGGAAATGTGAATAACGGAATAAAAACCAACGGCGACTCTTCCCTTCCCTTCCCTGGACGCTGGTGACGTTATTGACGCTAATGATTGTCGCTCAGCTGATTAGTTTTGATTTACAGCTGTCAACTCGAGCAGTGACATCAGATGGCGGTTCGGACGACGCGCCGGCCACTGCGGCGAAGCAGTGAAGAGCGGAAGCATTTAACTACGGTATAATCCAGCAGATAAGTGAAACTACTTACAGCTCGGTTGATGATGCAGTATTTGTGTTATGATTTGAAACACAAACTACATAATGCAAAAGTTTAAATTTAAATAAGAGGCCATCTTAGATTTCCTATTTACGTTGTTTATGGGATTTTGTATACAGGTTTTGTACATTTTTTAAAATTACATAATTTTGAGTTAAATCCCTTACAAGAGTTAAAAATAAACAATTTTGGATGTTAACCGTTTAATTAGCTTGTGAGGTTGCAGAAAAAAAATCACAATGAAAATTAATATTTTCTAAAGTTTTTTTTAGAAATATGTTTAGTAATAAGAAATTTAACATATTTTGTTGATGTTTGAAAAGATTTTTCAAAATTTTCTCTGCAACCACTCAAGCTAATTAAGGGTTTAAAATACTATTTTTTAGCTCTTTTAAGAGCATAACTTCTTAACTTATAGTTATATGGCATTGGAAAAAAAAAATAGACTATTAATGGTGAACATAGTGGGATCTTCCATTTGAAACTTCTTAATCCCGCGAAAAGGGGAATTTGAAATTTTCCTCCCATCTAAACTTTACCCTTTGTATATGTAGTATCTGAATTTGTGATTGAATTTTTTATCTCTATTATCAAACCCGCAATCCTTAATATAACTCCCCCTCTGCCTATACATCTTTACAGGAAAAGTGAGCTTGGGTTAACTCTTCCCTGGTTTAATGTAAAACATAAGATCATTTGAGACATTTAAGAGGTAGAGTTACGGAGGGTAAAAATTTGGCAAATATAGCCAACTTAAAATACATAAATTTTTACTTTAAAATAATATTATTCATTTTTTTCCATTTAACACTTAAAAATTTTAAATTTATAAAATGTTCTCCCCCAATCCTATGTTGTTTACGGTTTGGATGTTATGTCACCAATAATAGAACTATACTTCAAGGTATATTTACATAAACATTGCAATTTAAAATTGGTCTGTCTTGAGTAATGGATAATTTTAAGAATCCACCATGCGAAATGACGCGTAAAGAGATAAGATAACGGTTCGACCTGTCTCTAATGAATCATTCCTGACAGAAAAGATAACATTGCAGTTGTAATTGATAATTTTTTGGAACTAAATATATTATTTGATATAACTTTAAATAATAAAATATTTTTATCACTTCAGTGCTTGACTTGCTCATTGTACACATTCATTTCTTTAGAGTTATAACTCTATAGGCCTTTTTAGAGTACAGTATCACAGTTTTGTTTTCTACAAATAATATACCCTAAATTTGTAATTTGCATAATTATAACTGGAACGTCTTTACGGAGAATGAAATTGATAGACGTTATTATATTTTATTTATTATAAAGTTCGAATTTAAACTTGTTAGATATCCAAGAACACGATAATCTTCCAAAGAGGTTGTCCAAATTCCAGCTAGTTTCCAACGGTGTTTCAAACATAAAAGTAATAATCTCCTCTCTAAATCCTAATAAATAGAGAAGGATATTAGCTTAAAAAAGCATACACTAGACCCAACTCTCCCTTCCCTGCTGCTTATGACAGTAACGCTCCGAGATGTTCCATGATAACACGACGGAAACCATTTTCTAGCACGTGCAGCCACTAATTCGACACATTAACCTTTTTACGGTTTACTTGGAAGGTGGGAAAGAAAATAAATATAATTTCATAACGGACCGAGAATTCCTAGAGGCGCGCCGAGGTATGTGAGTAATAACTTTTCTTCTTCTTACAAGAACGGAGCGAATCAGCTGTTCTCTCACTTTGTTCTTCTTCTCCGGTCAGCTGATGATTCCTTGATACTTTCTCCGGTGCTGGTCAGCTGTCAGCAATAATTCATTGCCTTTCTTCCTTTCTAAGAGAAATTGTCATTTATTATGACCCAGATGTAAAAAAATTGTAGAAGTATATGAGAATTTTGGAATGTAAATTCAGTGGAAGGTCCTTGCCCCTGTTAAAATTGAAGTTAAGATTAATTAAAAATGAATATGCTAGTAAAAAGCGTTCATCTATAAGAATAGCGGTAAATGCCATTACTTAATTTGTTCTGTTCTCGTCACTACTTAATATAGGCCTACCAATAAAGAAGAGGGAAGAAAATTGTAAGTACAATAAATAGCTAATAAACAACTTATCAATTTAAATAACTAAAAGAAAAACAGATCGCACAAAAATTGAACTATTGCATAGAACTGTCTCTATTTTGGCTTCCCTACATTTTTGTATTGACCTAATGCCTTTTCAATTGCTTCGCAAACATACCTAGACTCTTGAGTCCATTCTATTTCCAAATCTATGAAAAACGGCAATTCACGTCTCCCCCTACGCCCTACAAGGGTAAAACGTATTTCTTTCGTTTAAGCTAACTCCAGTAAGCCTGTTTCATAATTTTTTACAACTCCTTAATAAATTTGACAACTTATTAATCCCGTGAATTAATTAAACTCATTTTAATATGGAAAGACACCTTTTATTGTCCCAATAGGACTTATAAATACAATACTTCGTATTATGATATATAGACATGACATAAATCCAACATGACTTCTCCAGACGACTTTAAGTTACTCTGTCACCAGGCACTGGACATTCAGGCCCTGACTAAAGCCAGATTTGACACCCCTAGTTGAAAGTGTCGATAGGTGCACCCCCCCCCCCCCAAAAAATGTTCAGTGGTTTGAGAATAAAAATTAAATGTATAGCTTATTTTTACTAACAATTCATTTTTTATATCAGGCACTTGCAATTAGTTAATAAGGATTAGGGATATAGAAAAAAATCACTACCAATTGGGTGAACTCTTCATTGCCGGACGACGGAAGCTCTTACCGTCCCGTTCAGAAGCTTCCGTCTACACCAACCGGGGGCTCTCCTCTTCATTAAGCCGTTCGGGGGTACTCGTTTACGATGATCGGGTTTACCCTGTACTCATTGCCACTGGTTTGGAGAGGTCGTCTCTGCCAATCGGTGGCGCTCTTTACCACTTCGCCGTCAATCGAAGGCACTTGTATCCGAAGCTCTGGGGCGATCTTCGCCGATGGGAGAAGTTCGCCTGCGCCACAATACTTAGCCTGCATGCGGTAGAGCCGTTCCTGCCCCAGGCTACAGTTTATGTTGCGCCCCCTCCAATATCGGTTTTATACGTGACGGTGGAAGGTGGTATTATCGGTACAGTATTAATTTGTCTGCCGTATTATTGGGTTTGTAGTTCGTACTTGTAATAGCTACGTTGCGTTTGCATTGATGCATTTTGATTTTAGACGTAACACCGAACAATAATACGTCAAAAAAGGCTCAAGAGACGCTTGTTGGCCTACTTGAAGCTATATGTCAACCACCTTTTTCACACCAAAACGCCAAGGACCTCGCCAATGTTGCCTCCGCACCCATCTTCTTCTTGCAGCGATCTGTCAGTTTTGAGGCCTGAGATTGGTCCAGCTGCTCTCGTACAGATACCACTACTAGCAGCAGAACCACACCACCGGTTTACAGACACACCGGTTTACAGACACAAATACTGGCAGCAGAACAACACCACCGGTTTACAGACACCACTACTGGCAGCAGAACCACACCACCGGTTTACAGACACCACTACTGGCAGCAGAACCACACCACAGGTTTACAGACACAAATACTGGCAGCAGAACAACACCACCGGTTTACAGACACCACTACTGGCAGCAGAACCACACCACCGGTTTACAGACACCACTACTGACAGCAGAACCACACCACCGGTTTACAGACACCACTACTGACAGCAGAACCACACCACCGGTTTACAGACACCACTACTGACAGCAGAACCACACCACCGGTTTACAGACACCACTACTGACAGCAGAACCACACCACCGGTTTACAGACACCACTACTGACAGCAGAACCACACCACCGGTTTACAGACACCACTACTGGCAGCAGAACCACACCACCGGTTTACAGACACCACTACTGGCAGCAGAACCACACCACCGGTTTACAGACACCACTACTGACAGCAGAACCACACCACCGGTTTACAGACACCACTACTGGCAGCAGAACCACACCACCGGTTTACAGACACCACTACTGGCAGCAGAACCACACCACCGGTTTACAGACACCACTACTGGCAGCAGAACCACACCACCGGTTTACAGACACCACTACTGGCAGCAGAACAACACCACCGGTTTACAGACACCACTACTGGCAGCAGAACCACACCACCGGTTTACAGACACCACTACTGGCAGCAGAACCACACCACCGGTTTACAGACACCACTACTGGCAGCAGAACCACACCACCGGTTTACAGACACCACTACTGGCAGCAGAACCACACCACCGGTTTACAGACACCACTACTGGCAGCAGAACCACACCACCGGTTTACAGACACCACTACTGACAGCAGAACCACACCACCGGTTTGCACACACTACTACTGGCAGCAGAACCACACCACCGGTTTACAGACACCACTACTGGCAGCAGAACCACACCACCGGTTTACAGCAACCACTACTGGCAGCAGAACCACACCACCGGTTTACAGACACCACTACTGGCAGCAGAACCACACCACCGGTTTACAGACACCACTACTGGCAGCAGAACCACACCACCGGTTTACAGACACCACTACTGGCAGCAGAACCACACCACCGGTTTACAGACACCACTACTGGCAGCAGAACCACACCACCGGTTTACAGACACCACTACTGGCAGCAGAACCACACCACCGGTTTACAGACACCACTACTGCCAGCAGAACCACATCACCGGTTTACAGACACCACTACAGGCAGCAGAACCACACCACCGGTTTACAGACACCACTACTGGCAGCAGAACCACACCACCGGTTTACAGACACCACTACTGGCAGCAGAACCACACCACCGGTTTACAGACACCACTACTGGCAGCAGAACCACACCACCGGTTTGCAGACACCACTAATGGCAGCAGAACCACACCACCGGTTTAAAGACACCACTACTGGCAGCAGAACCACACCACCGTTTTACAGACACCACTCCTGGCAGCAGAACCACACCAACGGTTTACAGACACTACTACTGGCAGCAGAACCATACCAATGGTTTACAAACACCACTACTGGCAGCAGAACCTCACCACCGGTTTACATACACCACTACTGGCACCTACTACACCTACAAGGTATAGGGCCGGCGTTGTGTTTTAACATCTCTAGCAACGTTGTGATCACGTAAACTGAATGCAACTTGAGGTTAATAAACTACTTTATTACTAAGACAAAAGTTTTTTCGGCTCCCCTGGTCACGTCCCCCTAGGATGCAGTATATAGTCAGCATGGTGATTATAATTTGTGCCTGGAGACATTCATTGCCGTCAGACGCCCTTGTATCACGAGACACACGGACTTCATCGTCTAGATGTCGTACACACCTAGACACGCAGACGGCGTTGTCCTCTAGACGTCGGACGTCGGAGACACCCAGACACCGTCGGCGTCGTCTCCCAGACGCTCATCTCCTTCACGGACCTCGGTCCCGTTAGGTCGCCGGTAAAGCCCCTCATTACTACCGCCCTCCGTGCGGAACCGAGGCAAGTAGGCCGCCGTCGCCGCGCCGTGTACGTGCGTGCGTGCCTGCATGTGTGCGTGCGTGTGCGTGGACGGTGCGTGAGGAGACTGAGGTAACGCAAGGGCGGAATTTGAAATAAAATATAACTCCTTTATTTGCCATTTATAAAAATGGTAATTGTATAAAAGTGGTAATGGAGTACCCAAAAAGGCGAAAGGCTTCACGAATGTTTAACATGAACATTGGAAATTAGATCGTGAATAGAAATCATCTAGCCAATCGAGACCTTAGAAACTGAATTTCATTACAAAAGTATGCATTATTTTGCTGTTCCAGCTGCTCGGTCAAGGTATAAGAGCGAGCCCCAAGGGCGTAAACCAAATTCAGGCCTACCTAGCGTGACGTAATGTAATAAAAAAAATTCCAAGCTATAGAGTCCTGAAGAGTAGAGGAGGTTTAACAGTGAGGTAAATCCGTTTTTTAGAGGAGTCCCACACTACAGGCTGGCCACCTGTGTGCGTAATTGAATTTTTTAAATATAATATGACAAATTTCCATTTCCTCATGGCTGGAGATTGATGTCATGTGGAGGGTGTACCGTAAACCCCAAGCTGAGGACCAGAAGTGGCCAGTCGGTTGGATGTCAGACCACAGATGCCACAGACGCAATAGCACGGGAGATGCCTTAATGGCAAATTTCCGTCTGATGACTCACTCCTCGCCCTTTCTTTAACGTCTTGTCCTTCCGGAGGCTCGCGCAAAATGTTCATTCGGAATTCTCACCGGTTCGGCCTTACTCTCCTAGTATAGACCTAACCGAAAGACGGTTGTGGTTTTGAAAATATTTTTGCTAAAACCGTTGCATCGGTGCATCGGTTGGTGGGGTAGAGCAGTCGCTCGCACATAAAAAGCGAGTTTATTCACACGAACCATTAATGTGACAACCGAAACACAAAGGCGGTAGTAAATAACCGAGCGACGCGCCTCGCGCATGTCTGGAAATAGCCCCCGGGAGACGGCGCGCCGCGACATCGCTGCAACTATTGTCACTGGAAATACCGTACAGTTGTGATGAAAGTTGCGTCTATAGACAGCCACAAGACTTACCATCACATCTTTGCCAACTTAAAACAATATTTACTGAAATCGTTGCTCCACTCAAAACAACAATAGAAAGGTGCGATAATTTCCAAAGCTGGTACGATAATTGGGTGTTACAATCTGGTAACACTGGTCGGTGTCGGTAAGGTGGCAAGCCGTGTCCGGTTCCGGTAGTCACGAACATCGGCCGCGCACGCCGGCAATTACAACAATCGAAGATGAGAAATCGGGAAGGCAGAGACGATGATTGGAGAAAAGCTCAAACAAAACCTTCACCTTCACCCTACATTTCACTCCGGCGTCTAAACCATGAGAAATAAATGCGTTACTGTTGTGATTTAGGCACGAATGAAAAATATTAAGAAATGCATTTTATTCCGTGTATTACCACCATACACCGGCACATATTTTAAAACTGTACTGTATAATCTTACTCAAGATCAATTGAAAGTAGCTTTAAAGAGCAATATCACCCTTATTACATATACAAACTAATACTAACTCATACAGTATGTAAAAAATGTCCAAAACTTAGGCTACTAAATTTTACTAATTTACTAAGTTTATCTTGCTTTAATGGTTCAAAGTATTTTAAACAAAAACGTATAAAAACTATACAGCTGCCATTTTGAAAAATTGGCTTTGGATAGTGGACTTATCACTATTTAATCAGGTAATTTTACGTAAGAATAGGTCAAATTAATTAGTTTTCAGTTAATTCAGGGGTGACCAATATCAAGAAATGTAGAGAATATAGGCCTAATAAGGTAGGTGACATCAGCAACAACAAATAAATAACAAATCAGTGACGTTGCTGGGGCTTGAGCTGATAGCAACTGTCAAGTTCATGTGACGTACAGCAACACCTCCTAGAGGTGTTGACGTATTGACGTATGTTGGTGTTGAGGCCGTCCATAAATTACGTCATCGCTTTTTGGCCGTTTTTGGACCCCCCCCCCCTAAAATCATCCTGCCATCATAATTTGTCTGACCCCCCCCCCCCCCCTCTCAGAAAAATGACGTCATTTTTAACAAGCCTCCATTTTAAGTAAAAATAATGCTTTTTCTACTTACCTTGGTCTGGCGATGAACGCTACCTGATAAACTAGACATTGACCAATGAAATCTGAATTTACCTTCAGAAATAAAGCCAAAATGACTTTCTTAGTGGAAAAATAAACTTAAATAAACTATAAAACAACGCCTAAAAATTGTCTAATGTAGTTTATTAGATAATTCTTTTATAATAGTTGAATTGTGGGCGAATTTATCATTATTTTACTGTTAATATTTGATATAAACCATAATTTTTTTAATGACGTCATGTCAAATCGACCCCCCCCCCCCTCCTTGCACATCACCCTACCATCATTTTCAATCTCGACCCTCCCCCCCTATTTTCAGATGACGTAATTTATGGACGGCCCCTTACTACGATGACGTAACTGGTGCTGTTCCCTTGAAATCAGCTGTAGTTGTCACCTACCATTACAGTATTCTAGTTTCGGTCGGTGGCCATATTTTGACTGGACTATCTGCTACTCATCAAATTCTGCCACCCTGGGCTAATAGCCCAATGCTATATAGGCCTAAGTGTGTTCACCAGTTTTTTCTACGGTATGAATAACAAACGACCGTGGATAAAAGGCATTTTAAATTATTTATATTTTGTATTGAATGAATTTCGTCTGCTGGTACCAGTTTTAGTTTATGTACGAATTGGTGTGATATAATATTACATTGATTAGGAAAAACCAATATTAATTCCTCAATTGTGTATAACTATAAACTATAATTCGTTCAACGTGGTACAGTTTTCATTAATCTAGGCTATCTCCTGCAGTTACAATTTCTTAAAATGGATGGTCATAACCAAACGAACGTAAGGTATGGTATGAGTCTTAAAAACTCACAATTAACTTTAAACAATTGAGCTTCAGCTTTTAATCAAATCGACTTAGGCCTATTTAAATCATCATTCCACAAAGTCGTGAAATTTTTGCTTTTTAAGTGCACCTAAAACCCCTTGATTCACACATTGATTTTAATTCATCTAGGCTACCGTACGTTTTATTACATATTTTGGCAATTAAGCTCTGAAAAAAATTCTTAGATTAAACTAGTAATAATATTATCAAAGACAACTGTTATATAGTCGGCTGCGTATAATTAAGAACTCAAGGCTGCATGCAAACAATCCAGGCTAGCCTGGCGGGGGAAAGAAGGTGCATCAACCCTGCTTCCTACTCCCACGTAGTAGGGAACTTTCAACTTCAACGCTTCATTCATTCATCACCTTGTTAGCGGGAGAGTGCGGGTTTATTTTTGCGGATGATTTATAGGTCGAAAGTGAAGTAAAGTGAGGCGGGAAGATCGGCGAGTGATACAACACACAATAGTGAGCCAATTATCGTAGCTAGGTCGAGCGTTGTAAGGCGGCGACACACTTTGTTCCGGACCGTACATCGAACCGAACATTCCACCGTACAGGAGGTAAATATACTACGAACAATTCCCCGAACAAGATATCGTACCAACCATCGTACCGGACAAATTCACCGAGCGAGGTAAAGGAAGTTTAGAGAGGGAACGGCGAGAGAGAGAGAGAGAGAGAGGAAGAGCGTGAGTGAGAGCGCTAGAGGATGTGGTGGAGAGGCGAGGGGCGTTTCATGGCGAGCAGCGTTCGGGGCGACGCTCGGGACGGGTGTACGGAGCAAAATTGACACACTACCGTACACCGGACCGATCTTTTCTTTGATGTTTCGCCAGGGCTCGACGTTCGATCTGGTATGGTGTACAGATCCCAGATCCCATGACACACTACGGGGACTTGCTATTTTCGTCTGTTGCGATACTCGGTCCGATGTACGGTCCGGTAGTGTGTTGCCGGCCTTAGTTACCGCGGCCGGTTGACTTGGCCTTCTAAAAATATCCTTTATGTATTTAGCATGGCTAGGGATGTTAATCCCAGGATCAGTACAGTAATACCAATTTCAAGAAATCTAGAGAATATAGCCTAATAAGGTAGGCAGGGACGTATTTAAGTATTTGCCGCCTCTAGGCAGCTAAGTTTGGGAACTATTCGAATATCCACGCGATTTTGGGCCTCTTCGACACGATCGAATATCCACGCGCATTAGTGAGGATTATAAGGGTCGACTCCAGGACGGGAGGAACGATCGAATATCCCCGCGGCCGAGGACAGGTAGAGACCGCTAGACCTCCCAGGGGCGGGAAAAATGGAATTTTATTTCCCCGCCCCGTTCAACGTACCCCGGCCGTTCGCGTGTAACCAGAGCGAATCCTTGCTTGTAACATAGCATTTAAACATGACATGTTTTTATTATTATTATTTATTCATCTGTAAAAACGTATACATTCTTAGTAGTTACTGTAAATACCAAATTAAATCACTCTTTTAAAAGCATGATATATATAATTACAGTTAATAATGGACCAATAAATTAACACTACACGCGAACGGCCGAGGTACATTGAACGGGGCGGGGAAATAAAATTCCCATTTTTCCCGCCCCTGGGAGGTCTAGCGGTCTCTACCTGTCCTCGGCCGCGGGGATATTCGATCGTTCCTCCCGTCCTGGAGTCGACCCTTATAATCCTCACTAATGCGCGTGGATATTCGATCGTGTCGAAGAGGCCCAAAATCGCGTGGATATTCGATAGCAGCCCTAAGTTTTCCGCCGCTCCCCCCCCCCCCCCAAACTTGTCAGTGCACTCCCCGACCTCACATGCCGTGTCAGCTGATTTTGTAGAAATAGTTATTTGTGCTTCTAGGGACTAAAGTACAATGTTTTCTCCCTGAAGGGAAAGTGTTGTCGCCCGAAGGCGAAGCCGAGGGCGACAATTTCTCTGAGGGAGAAAAGTACTTTAGTCCCTTGATGCACACAACATTTTTCCTCCACCTACACGAATAAAATTTAGGCCTAATAGGCCTACCGTAGATAATTTAACTTTACCTTCATATGATCCCTTGCTGTCAAGCTGGATCTGTCACATCAACTTAAAAAACACACAAAGTAGGCCATATCAATTTTGAAGAACACGAAAAAAAACAAAATATAATTTAAGCCTAGTCAAAAGTTTTACACTTATGTTTTGGACTTCTTAGGTTAATAGCCTACCCAAGCAAAATGTAAACAAACACCTACACTGCCACGGCCATCTCTAATACTAGAGATGCTGCTCATCCACTGCTGACTGACCATTCAGTCAGCAGTGGATGAGCAGCAGCTACAGCTGCTATTAGTCAACAATGAGTAACGAAACAAATACAAGTAACAGCTGACTGTGGCTCATGTTCTTTTTAATCTCTCTTTTAATGTTATTCTTATGTAACTAACTTTAGCCCCGTGGTACGAAAAAACTTGAGTTTTCCCTAGGTAGAAAGATTAAGTATTCAAGCCACATGGGATAGAAATTAGTACTTTACTACTCTATTCCAAGGAGTAAAATACGGCTTTAGATAGTAGGTGGAGGAAAAGTAATAAGTGATTGTATTCTGAAATGCATCAACAAACATACTACATTTTGAGCATTATTTAAGAGTGTATTTCTTGCGCCGTTTTCATTCAAAAAGTGAGTCTCATTGGATACATGCTGAAATGAGCAACATTGTTGTAACCAATCAGAAGTCATAAACGGTACATGAAAACGTCCATACACAAAGGGCTCTTAACTCTTAACTATGGTTATTGAACATTAAATACACTAGATAGACGTGTCAAGATAAGATGTCTTTGAAAAATAAAATATTTGTATTTACAAAACGGGTTTATTAAAAAAAACTAAATGAATAAAAACGAAAAAGTAAATACTTCACTTAAAATAATAATATGAAATGTGGATTAGTTGGAGTTACTTCACACTTTTCTCCTTGATTTTAATCCAGCAAATGAATCAATAATTGTAGTTAAGTCCATTGAGTATTATTGTAAATTCATACTTGGAGACAACCATTTAAATTACACACTTTAACTCACAATTATGCGTTACAAGTTGGTATAAAACACAATTGGAGTATAGGGTACCTACTACACGCCACAATATTTACATTGGCAATTGGCATTGGCGCCTGACGCTGCCACTGAAAACGAAGTAAGCATAGGAAAGTGGGGTACGAGGTAAACACGGGAAGGTAGAGCGAAAGCCCACGCCCGCGACCGCGAGCACAGAAAAAGAAAAAATTTTGTTTCCTTTTTCTGTGCAGCGAGCAACGACGCGACATTACGTTCGCCAGACCAATAGGAAAAGGGCGGCACGGAAAACTCAGTACAGCAGTGTAGTGAATAAATTATTTACTTTTAGTTTTTAAGGCCCCGGTCTACCTGAGCCCGAACGATGCGACGTTACCGAATGCCGCCTCGCGACCGTAGCGCTAGGCGAGTTTGATGACTGCAGATGGTTTACGGGAATCGTGTTTTAAAATTAACTAATTATGATAGAGATTGACTTAACTTTTTCTAAAAGTATAAAGACGGATCTCGTCTTCTCTGGTTTTAGAATTTTTTAATCAAATTTCTAATTTCAGCTATAACTATCTAAAATCACGTGTTTTTCTAGATTTGTAACTGGAGTTTTCTATTAGTTTTAATGAAACTACCAAAGTGAGATTAACAAAGTGTACCAAAGGAGATTTAGCACCGTAATTCTTTTTCAATGGACACCTTAGTTATATCTATAGGCTGCATTTAGCAGAAGATAACAGGATTCTAAAAAAACCTTGCATTTGCATCGAGAAAAACAGTTGATTTTAAACATAATTATAACAGAAATTTGAAATTTTATTTAAAAAATCTAAAACCAGAGAAAACGAGATTCTTCTTTCTACTTTTAGAAAAAGTTAAGAGTCGATCTTTATCTTAATGATTTAATTTTAAACCATGATTCCCGTAAACCTCTGCATCCATAAAACTCGCTTAGCGCTATGGGCGCGGCCGCGAGGCGGCATTCGGGCTCACGTAGACCGAAGCCGTAACGTTAAGGTGCCTTTGAATAATTTTATACTTAATGAAAGTAATTTAAATAGCCGGATTGTCGTTCTCAAAATTATTTGCTAAACATTTTTTTTAATTACTAAAGAAGGCATGCAACATACTTTTAAATTACATTTAAAGGCTAAAACTCCAATTTTTTTAATTATTTCTCCCCAAATTTTGCCGCCCCCTAAAATTTGCCGCCCTAGGCGCGGGCCTAGTCCGCCTATTCGGAAATATACCCCATACCCCTGAAGGTAGGTGATATCAGCAACAACAAATAAATAACAAATCAGTGACGTTGCTGGGGCTTGATCTGATAGCAACTGTCAAGTTCATGTGACATAAAGCAACACCTCCTAGAGGGGCCTACGATGGAGATCTAACGAAGGAAATATAACTTAGAGACTATTCAGCTTTGTAATAGCAATTTTTAAGTTATATTTACTCTAATTCACGATGAATTGTACCCAAAGTGTTCAAAATCTAAAGTATCTCGAACAGCTTGAAGAATATGCTTCGCTTGTATACCATCTGGTCAATCGATTTTAGGCTACATACAGCCTTTGTAAGTAAAAATGAAAATCAATGGTGATTCGCCTCCACTGTAGTTTGCTGCTGTACCTCATGTGCCTTCGACTTTAAACCTTCACCTCTATCGTCGATAAAATCCTCTTAACAATATTTCCCCAAACTATAGTCCTTTACCCCACGAGTTTACGTTGCAAATTGCATTAACACCATAATTCATATAGTAGAGCGAACAAGCTCATTGTCCTGAAGGCAAGTTTAGTTAGCAGTTAGCAAAGCCAACGAGTCAGCTAGTGAAGGCAAGTTAGCGGAGTGAACGAGCTTTTCATGAAGGCGAGTTCGCATAGCGAACAAGCTCGTCTGTCTTGAATTTAAAATAAGCCGTTTTTCACTTGTCATTTCAGTGCACTGTTTTTACTGCTAATACTACGTAAAATTGTTTGTTATATTTACCGTTTATTGTAAGATGACCTTTTGCTGTTATGCAATACATTGTTTTGACCATACTCTAATACCTACATTATTGCCATAGTTGTAGCATTTTTATCAACAAGTCTCACAAATTTAAGACAAATCAATTCCAGCCCTCCAACAATTACTGCAATCCTGAGCCTTCTGACCACCTTGCTTGGGATAAGACGCTTGGGTGGATAAGAAAAAGTGTGTGGTTGGATTAAATAAAACCCAAAATTATCATAAAAAAGGGGGAAATGAAGAACTAAGCCTATAAAAGACTATTCAAGGTAACCAAATGACTTGTTTAGAGACAGTGACTTATCTTTTTGAAAATATCAGTTCTTTTGTCTATCAAAAGAAATGTAGGCCTAACTATTCTTCACCCAATCACCTTTTCTAAAAAATTTCAAGTCTTATGAGCAGGATGTTTGTAGATTTTTTGTAACCTGAGAGCTAGTTTTTGGATTGATAACACCAATAAATCGGCTGCATCGCAGAATGTTAAGCTTTCCCAGAAAGAGGTGGTCAATTAATTGAACCACCACCCACTTGAAGCAAGGCCGGTAAAGAGGGGATAAACTGTCTTAAGGCAGATTATTAAGACACCCTTATATTCACTTTAAATCACTTTATTTGCTGGAGAGATGGTTCCAAGATGAAGTGAGGCGTGTGGAAGTGGTAGGGAGACCCTGATGGTAGGCGGCCACTGGCAGCTGTGCGAACGCTGACCACGGACAGTGGAATGCAGTAGAAACCAGCAGCATTTCCGACCATCAAGTCCACAAGCTGTCTAGCCGTGGGGTCCAACGCCAACCCTCGGTGTATCGCGTAGGTCAAAGTAGCGATGGATGTGTAGAGAGTCAGGTCGGCGAGCAGTCGAGGGAACAAACCTGCGAAAAGACCTGCCAGTCCTTCCTCGCGCAGAAGCAGCCACAGCGACCAGATCAAATCCGTGTACTTGACTTGTCGGGCGAACAGTTCAGCGACCATGCGAACGGTGACGACATAAAACGGTTGTGAGGCAACCACAGCAGCCGTTCGGCAAACGATCCCTCTACCGAGGAAGTGAGCAAAGAGTCGGAACCTTCTGTACTCTGAGAGACCATCTAGGTCGATGTCTTTCAAATCGCTGGGAGTAAAAGCAAGCAGAGTGACGTGGAAAGCGCTCTTGTAAGTGATCGTGGTTATGAACCATGGGATAAAACCGGTGTAACACCCATGTAGGCCGGCCACGTGGTAGGTCTGCTTCACTTGGTCCACGATCCTCTGGAGGTTGTAGGTGGGATTCGGATTTAAACTTATTTGGATTTTAGCCTGCTCCAACGGGTAAAATATTGATGATAGAGCTAAGCTTTGACTACTTCGAAAGCCTAAAATTCCATTTATGTCATTCAAATTCATTTTCATTTAACTTCTCATAAATTATGAGTATAATTTTAACACTAATTTTCTTTTATTACAAAATAGTTAATTTACTTGCTGAACAATTTGAAGTAACCTATAGACTATTTAAAAATAAAAATAAAGTTAGATAATTTGTTTTTTCATATGATAAAAGTTTCTAATTTTGAATTTAAAAAACACATGACCTCTGATACCAACCTTATAAAAGTATTAGGGAATTTCCCTAAAAGGAATACACTGTTATGTTACATTAAGGCCTGAGCCCGATACTATTTCGTTTTGAGATTCCTAGAAGCCAAAAACACGGTTCGTCAAATTTTTATATATTTGAACAAAACTTCTGATTTTGATGAAATATGGTACAGATGTGAACGCAGCATTCATAAGAAGGTTCGAAAACAAGCATGATCAGGGTCTAATGGGGTACTAAAAGGGTAAAAAATGGGTGTTTGCCCATGTTTTTTAATTGTCAGTTTTAACTAAAACCATGTAAAAAATAATAAAAAAACAAGTTAATATTTTTAATCTTTGACTGCTTAACTAGTAACAAAGAAAAACCAATTAAAGTTTGCCATGTTATTCTTATGGGTAATCTAATAAAATATCATGTACCGCCTATTTATAAATATGGTATATTGTGATAAACTTTTTTGTATGTAACTTCACTAGAAGAGATGTAAACATTAGTATTAGTTACTTCTTCCCTTCCAGTGAACTTAAGAACCTCCCCGTTGCAGCAATATTGTCAGGCCCGACATGCGACAATGTCGCTAAAAACGGAGGGCGGGGCTGCCCCGAAATACGAGCAGAAAGGGTTAAAAAAACTAGACTATATGGGCCACAGGTTCGAATTTCTAATTTCAGTAATTTCAAATGTAAACATATACATAATTTTGGAAAACTAGTAAAAAGAAGCATTTTGGCAGAAATAGAACTTAATATTCTTCAACCGTTTAAAAATGGCAGCCATTTCTTTGAAAAAGTTTGAGTTACATACTATAATATTTACTGTATGTATAGCCTGTATTTTTAAAAACGAACAACCAGAGTCTATCTCATTCAAAATTTTTAATCCTGACTAACTGAGCATTACTGTGATATATGAATGAATGAATGAATGAAAAGGTTTATTTCAAAAATACAAATACAGTACAAATATTCACAATATATACATATAAGACATGAAATGTCCCCCACATGGGCATCCGCCTGTGGGTGGGGAACGAGTCCTTATCAGCTGTACATAAAAAAACTTTTTAAAAATAAACATAGCTCTTAACTACACAATAAATCTAACCTATTTAATTTACTTTTATGTAAAGAACAACTTATATCTAACATAAAAAATTAAAAGTAAAAAAAAGCACAAAAAAGCACAACAGTCGTTTGCACAGAGAAGGGGAATTAAAATTCTTACTTAAAATTATAAAAACAACAGAAAAACCTGAACCATTCATACCGGAACCAGACACACACACATTCACACAATTTCTCTCTCTCACTCTCTCTCATTTTTCTCCATTCCCTCACCCGCTCACGCACCCCGCACGCACACAGAGACATACGACAAGAACACACAACCGAATCTTACAATTAATTCATTATTATCTATATTGGGAAGAAAAAAATTTCCTAACTTCGTTCCTACCGGTATCAATTAACCACTGATTTATAAGCTTTTTGAATGTGTATAAACTGCAGTGAGCCGGATTTTTTAAAAATGAAGGAAGTTTTGAGAAAACAAAATTAATAATATAATGCGAAGATGTTGACGTGATGGTTTTAATTAATCTAGGAGTGACAATCCCGACATTAGCTGCCGTTCTTGTTGAATAAGGGTGCTTAATTTCGTCAAAAATATTATTTCTGTTTTTGAAAATGTAAGACACTATAGTTCTAAGGTAAAGTTGTGCTATATTAAGGACCTTAAATTCATCAAAAAGAAGTTCGGTGGAAAAACGACGACTTTTTTTAAGAGCAGCTTTAATAATAGACTTTTGAGTAATTTCTAGAGGGGAAATGATGCTTTGATAGCAGCCACCCCAGGCAAGGTTCCCATATTGCAATAAGGATTGAATATAAGCATAATAGATAGTTTTCATTAGGTCTGGCGAAAAATATTTACTAATTGACGAAAAAATATAAATAAATTTTCTTAATTTATTATTTAAATAGTGAATGTGAGAATTCCATTTCAAACGATTGTCAAAAAATACTCCTAAATACTTATATTCTGAAACAATCTCAACACATTCACACTTCACACTCGCACACCCTTGCATACCACCACATGAATGCAAGCGCAGTTCGGCGTTCACTGGATCACAGTCAGCTCTGATAGAGATTGGCAGACATTTTGTTTTGGAAAGATTTACTGTGAGCCGACTTTGGTCAAACCAACGCTTGACGGTGAGCAGGCCCCCCTCCGCACGCCGGAAAGCCTCGTCCCAGCTGTCGCCCTCAAAGAGAAGAGCCGTTATCACATATCACATGTACAGTATTATTAAAAAATAATACAAACATATTAAAGTTAAAGTTTGCAAGTATTAACATGTATACACCAACACAAGGCCAACTACACACCAGGCCGGAGTGTTCAGAGGGATGACGACACAGAAGTGGTGTGCCAGCTCATAGGTGCTGCCAAACGCTTGTTATTTACCAAATTTTCGGGGATTTAAGCGGATGTTGGGTAAATATTTGTTTATTTTAGGGGATTTCCAGGTAATTATTAGGGAAATTACATCAAAATCGCATCATTTCAGATCAGCTGCCGCACCAGTAGTGTAACGTTTTAACAAGAGTGATGGGGGGTGAAATGAAATCTAAACACCTTTGACTAGGTTTTATTCAACTTATAACACCATTGTAAGATACATGAATGAGTTTACAAACAAACAAAACCAGATGATGTAACATGTCAACTTACTAATAATGAATAAATGTAAACATATGTTTGTTAATTGGAAAAGACTATAGGTAAATTTTTATGACATTCTTCCCCGCTCATTTAAAAGTGTCATAGTCTTTCAAGTATCCAGGTGGCCGACGTTGACGGTCACTTTGTCTTTGCGCCGGCTGTTGAGTAAGATCCTGTGAATCACAGTTCACTTCAGGATTTGACACGTCTGGGTCTTGAGTCTGGTAATCATTATGTTCTTCACATTGGTGACTGGCTTGATCTTCACTTTGATAGTTAATTTGGTCAACTTCTGCATCGTTTCCGCAAGGCGCAAGGTGTCTTAGTGAGACTGTGGATTCCCGACCATCACTCAGACGTACTCTTGCATATTGTGGTCCAGCATCTATAAGGTCTACAACTTCCACAGCTGGAGAGTACTTACTACCTTGATTAAATTTCTTCATAAAAACAGGGCCGGGAGACGAGAGCCACACAGGTAGTGATTGTCCATAGAATGACTTCCTCATGTGATAGAACATTCTTTCGTGTGGTGTGGCATTAGTGGCAGTGCACAGTAGACTGCGGATCGCATGGAGAGACTCATCCAACACCTCCTCCCAGCGACTGATGTGTAGATTTTTTGTCTTCAGTGCAAGTGAGATAGTTTTCCATATAATGCCATTATATCTTTCAGCCTGCCCATTTCCTCTTGGGTTGTAAGGCGTTGTACGGCTGGATGCAATCCCACATGAATTTAGAAACTCTGTCACTTCTTGGGATAAAAATGAAGTTCCTCTATCAGAATGAATGAACGAGGGCATACCAAACATGTGGAATAATTTTTGCAGTTGTTTTATCACAGTTGATGAAGTCATGTCTGCACACGGAAATGCAAAAGGAAAACGGGAATATTCATCTATTACTGTTAGTATATACTTATTTCTCCCAGATGACGGCAACGGCCCCTTGAAATCGATATTTAGACGTTCAAATGGAGTCGTGGCTTTAATCAGTTGACCTTGATATTTGCAAAATCTTGGCTTTAATTCTGCACAAACTGTGCATGAAGCCGTCATTTTCTTGATATCGTCGAGTGAAAAGGGGAGATTTTTTGTTCTAACCCAGTGATAGAGTCTCATTATTCCGGGGTGACAGAGTGATTCATGAATTTCTTTAAGACTAAGGTGTCCAGTGACAGAGCACACGCGAGACAGGGTATCCGCTGTTGAGTTTTCCTTTCCAGGTCTATATGAAATGTCATATTTAAAGCAAGACAGTTCCATACGCCACCTTTGGATTTTTTCGTTTTTAATCTTACCAGAAGCTTTGTTATCGAACATGTAAGCGACCGATTGTTGGTCTGTAATGAGCCGGAAAGACCGTCCTACAAGATAATGTCTCCAGTGTTTTAAGGCCTCGACGATAGCTTGGGCTTCTTTCTCCACAATGGGGTGTTTGCGTTCAGTAGGTGTAAGGCTTTTGGAGAAAAAAGCAACCGGTCTCCCCCCTTGAGAGAGAGTTGCACTAAGAGCGTGATTAGAAGCGTCTGTCTCCACAGTGAATGGCTCTTCGTCATTGATGGGTGACTTCGTGGCAGAAGCGATGTCGTTTTTAAGCTTGCAAAATGCTTCAACAGACTCTCTGGATAACGGAAACTTCTGGTCGTTACTAAATGTCTGGATCTTTTCAGAAAACTTGGGGATGAGATTGGCATAGTGTGCAAACATCCCCATCGCTCTTCGGAGGGAAGATGTGTCATTAGGTACAGGTAGGTCCATCAGCGGTTGAAGCCTTATTGGGTCCGGTTTAATTGTTCTATAAGAGATTTGGTAACCCAACAATTTAATTGATGTTTGACGAAACTTGCTCTTATCATGATTTATTGTCAGGTTGTACTTCCGTGCAATGTCCAAGAAAGTTGAGAGATTTTTGTCATGTTCTTCCTCACTATCTCCACCGATTGTTATATCATCCAGGTAAGCATTGGTCTTAACTAAATTCTCTCTTTTTATGATTTCATTCATAACTCGTTGGAAGGCTGGCACACCGTTTGTGACCCCAAAAGGAATTCTTCGGAATTGAAACAGGCGACCATCGGCTTCAAAGGCGGTGTACAACTTATCTTCTTCAACTATAGGCAGTGGCGGATTTACGAAGGTTGGGGCCCTAGGCCAACTTTTCTGTGGGGCCCTCCTCCCCCCCTCCTCTTCACCGACTGAAGTATATCTAAAGTCTTCAAATCAAGCTAAAATCGTCTTTAATTTTTTATCCTATGCTCTGGTACCAGTAAAGTGTAATTGTTTGTGTACACTCTGATCTCTGAGAACGAGCTCGTCTTGAAAAGATAATGGATTATCCAGCTGTTAAATGGGGGTGGGGCATGGGGTCCATTATGTTTTATCATTGACTATCTATAGTCAATGGATCTATGCTATAGCTGGAGTCACTACTCTCTGTTCATACATTTGTGAAAAGCGTGCCGCTGTATTTTAGGGATGTTATGTCCGTTACGTTGGTCAAATTGCTGTTGGTGGGAGGCTATCAAAATAGTCAAGATGGCTATCCGTACTCAATTTTACCAAACTGTAGTTGTGCAATGGTGTCCTTATTGATCTGGATTACTTTGTTAATCTTCTACTATATATTTGTCAAATACCACTGATTCACGTATCAACGCACAGCCTAAACTACTAGACCTAGAACCTAGAAATTTTGTATGGACGTTCCTTTTAGGGTGTAAGCATCCACTAAGAAACGGTTTTTGAAAATTCCTTCAGGGCTCTGCCCCACACGTCTTCAAAGTTACCATGTTATTCTTATGGAAGCAACATTTTTGTATTGGAACATATGATAACATTAAGGAATATTAATTTTGTAAACAGCTGTTCTGATTCAAATTATTGAGGGGAGATTGGTAATAAGAAACTAGAGGATAGTTGCGGCGAGTGAGCTTAGCGACCAAGCTAAACCTGACGGGGAGTGATTACTGACTGACTCATCATGAAATCTCAGGAACTACCAAACGTATTTACTTGAAACATTAAACACAGGTTCGCCTTGCCTCTTAGGTCCTCACTAAGAAATGATTTAACAAAATTCCTTCAGGGCTCCGCCCCACAGGCCTTCGAAATTTTAATATAACGCTATCCGCATGGCCAATTTTAAATACGAATTAGGAAACCTGCACGGTTGAAATTTGGAGTGATCTCTTTTTTCTTAGGTGCTCAAAAAAGTGCTTTAAACATCCCTTTTAGGGCTCCGCCCCACACAGGACTTCAGAATTACTTTAGGGCCTCCGGGGTCGATATTTGACATGGACGTTTCTCTTTGCTCATGGGTGCTCACTAAAAAACGGTTTTCAAATACAGTTTTCGAAGTTCTTTAGGACTCCGCCCTGCAGGATTTTAAATTACTTTAGGGCTTCCGGGGTCGTTATTTGACATGGACGTTTCTCTTTGCTCATGGGTGCTAAGAAAACGGTTTTGCAAAGTTTTCGAAGTTCTTTAGGGCTCCGCCCCACAGGACTTCAAAATTACTTTTGGGCCTCCGGGGTCGATATTTAACATGCACGTTTCTCTTTGCTCACGGCGTCACGGGTGCTCGCTCAGTAAGAAACAGTTTTTCAAATACAGTTTTCCAAGTTCTTTAGGGCTCCGCCCCACAGGACTTCAAAATTACTGTTGGGCCTCCGGGGTTTAAATTTGAATCGGACGTTCCTCTTTGCTCATAGTTACGTACTAAGAAATAATTTTGAAAAATTTCGTTTAGGGCTCCACCCCATAGAACCTCAAGATTACCATGGTTTCTAGGGGGTATAAATTTAACGTGGATGTTCCGTTTTGCTAACAGGTGCTCACTACGAAATGGTTTTGTAAATATAGTTTTTGTAGTTCTTTAGGGCTCCACCTCACCTGACTTCAAAATTAATCAAGGGCCAACGTGTTTTAAATTTGACATGGACGTTACTTTTTGTTCATAGGTGATCAATAAGAAACAATTTTGCAAATTTTTTTAGGGCTCCTCCCCACAAATTCTCAAATCTACTATAGATCCTACGGGTTGAAATTTAACGTAAAGGTTCCGGTTTGCTAATAGGTGTTCACTAAGAAACAGTTTTGCAAAAGTACTGTTTAATGTTCTTTAGGGCTCCGACCCACATGTCTTCAATATGACTGTAGAGCCTACGGGGTTGAAATTTGACATGGTCGTTCCTATTTGCTCATAGGTTAGGGCCTTTTCTATTTAAGAAACCTTTTCTCTCTAAGAACAGGTTTTGCGAAATTCCTTCAGAGCTCCACTCACACTACTTCATTGTTCCAATGTCATTCTCAAGGAAGTAGATTTCGTTGCTCTTCAAAACGATTGTATTGCCTATAAAATAAATTCAATCACGGGCGAAGCCGTGACGGGCAACAGCTAGTATAACTATATTGGTATAAATGTGTTGCTTTCTGAATTTTGATACTTATGGTAACCTACACAAAATTTTTATATACAATTTTGATACACAAAATGGTAATGGTTTTAGAAAATCTTTAAATTAAACTAACATTAGTTTTAATGTCACCCAGATTTAGCATTTTGACAGCGTCTCACCAATAGCAAACTGGCACCCAAAAAATATCAATTGGAAAGTGGTGCACTTTTTAGACACAGAGAGGTAACTTCAGTTAATTATAATAAAAACCCAAAGGGGCCGCCGCGTCGTCACCCAGAGTTGTCACCAATATGAATGTGACTTAACCTACAGGTAGCTGATGATCACCCGAAATTGGCATGGAAAACGGCAGACGCCACAATGACTTCACCAAAGTCTCTGTGTTGTGAATTTACGGGTTTTCAACTAAATTAGTCTGCTAACTAAAAAATCAGGGCTCAAAGCTGATGTTCATCTTTACCATGCAAGTACATCCTTAAAAATATATACTCTGTATATTTGGGACTCCGTGCGGCCCCCCTGTAGCCCGCGGCCCTAGGCCAGGGCCTAGTTGGCCTAGTGGTAAATCCGCCACTGACTATAGGTATCTGATGGTAAGCAGAACTTAAGTCGATTGTACTATATACTTTACACTTTGCTACTTCATTGACAATATCCTCAATCTTTGGCAAAGGATATGCGTCTAATTCAGTAAATCTGTTAATTGTTTGAGAATAATCTATAACCATTCTCTTTTTCTTAGATTCTCCTTTGACAACAAGAACTTGTGCCCTCCAAGGTGAATGACTGTCCTCTATAATTTCTTCTTTTAGCATTCTGTCGACCTCTAATTTTACAAAATCGTTATCTTCTTGAGAAAGACGTCTTGACTTTATAGCTATTGGTCTGCAATCTGACGTAAGATTTGTAAAAAGATGGACGGGTGGTATGCTTACTTGAGCTAGACCGCATACCTTTAGAGGTGCTTTATTTCCACCAAAGGTCATCTCAAGGCTCGAATGTTTCCTTAAAATGTCATGTCCTATAATATAATATCCGCGCATAAGTTGTCCATAACATATAGATTGACATTTTCGTAGACATGGTTTAATAGCTCTAACTTAACATGGCAACACTCATTTATCTCAGAACTAAGCGTTGTGGAAGCCTTTGCAACATTTAATCTTCCTGGCTGACATTTCAGTTGATGCATTCGTACAAACTGTTTGCTGACAAAACTTTCGGAACTTCCGGTATCAATCAGAGCATCTGCCGAAATTGAATTGATTTTCACTGACAGTGTCGCTTTAGACAGAACAGGCGGAGATGATGCACAAACACTAGCAGTATTACTGTCTTTTACTTTCTTTTCCAAAAGTCTTCTCGATCTACACACTCGACTAAAGTGACCAGTTTTATTGCAGTTATAGCATTTCACATCCTTAGCTGGGCAAATTTCGCGCTTGTGTTTATTTTCACCACAGAAAAAGCATTTCAGTGTTGTTGCAGCTGATAATTGAGGAATATTCACTTCGGAATTATTTCGTGTCGATGTTGAACTAGGATCTACAGAATTTTCCTTTTCCACTAAAGAATAACATGTTTTTGTGTTGACATTTATTGTATTTTTCAAATAGGAATCTGCTTGAACTTGAGCCATTTCAAGACTTCTTGCTTGATCTAATGCTTCTTGAAGAGTTAGGGTTGACTTTTCCAACAACCGTTGCCGAATATAGTTTGATCGCAGTCCGGTAATAAAAGCATCCCTTACATACTCACTACAGTTTTGTTCTGCTGTTACTGATTTGAAATTACAATCCTTGCTAGCAATCTTCAAAGCTTGAATGTACTCATCTAATGACTCTTCAGCCCCTTGTGAACGTGTAGCTAATCGATGGCGCGCGTATATCTCATTTTTAGGTTTCACATAAAGAGCATTAAGAGTGTCAATGGCTTCTTTGTATGTCTCACATTCCGATATGTAACAGTAAACATTAGGACTGATATAATTCACCAAAAGACCCAGTTTCTTTTCATCTTTTGGTGTCTTTTCTAGAGATTCTAGAAAGTTTCTAAATGTCTGATACCAGTGTTCCCACTCTGCTTGGCTAGTGGTTGTGTTTTGGTCTGCATTGAATCTACTTGGCTTGAAAAGATTTTCCATTTCATTAGTTCTGTTTGACTTTTAAGTTGAATAAATTGAAATGAAATCTAAACCCCTTTGACTAGGTTTTATTCAACTTAAAACACCATTGTAAGATACATGAATGAGTTTACAAACAAACAAAACCAGATGATGTAACATGTCAACTTACTAATAATGAATAAATGTAAACATATGTTTGTTAATTGGAAAAGACTATAGGTAAATTTTTATGACAGGGGGCATTCCGGCCTGGTGTGTAGGTGGCCTTGACCAAGGAATCTAAAATAAGTAAAAAGAAGGTAGGGGTCAAGACATACAACGCCCTCTATGCACCAGGTGTTCTTTTGCACCTATGACATCACCATTTATTTACGTTTTTAATAAACGTATATAAAGAAAATTTATTTAATAAATAAATAAATCTTCGCCTTCTTTCACAACGAAAGCTGCTGTACAAAGGTTACCATAAAACTAATTTTTGTTACTAATTAAATTTTTTTTACAAAACTGTAATAATGTCCTTGAGATGTAGCAAAAACATGAGATGTAGAATTCATGTATAGATATGATTTCGCAAAATCCCCACTGAATGTTTTATAATTGTTAGAGAAATGTTCTTTAAAATTTCATTTTTAAGGCCAAAGTGTTTCCAAAATTCATAAAAGAAGGTAGTGATGGTTCCTCTTGATCCTAATAGTAGGCCAATAACTTTAATATTTTCAATATTATATTTTTCTCTGTAGTAAGGAATTGTGGGTTCGTATATTTTTCTTTTTTCTTTGTCAACTTCTTTTGGTTGGTTTTTATCAATTTCAAACCTTACTGTTGGGTCAAGAATGAAGGCTTCCTTTTTTCTTCGGTCTATGACTAAAATATCACATCGACGATTAGAGCCATTCTCCGAAATACTCGTTACTTCTTCGTATACTTCCAACTGCTTTTCTCTAAGGGCATTGGCAATTATCTTCCTCACTGCGTGATGTCTGTTGTTTCGGAGGAGCTCACCAAATGGGCAGAATCCAAGGACGTGAGGCAGAGATTCTAATACATAGTTCTCAGTGCTGGAACAATGCCGGCACTGGTTGCCGTCCCTGGATCTGCCCGGGTTCAACCTGGTTGGAGCAACATCCCCTATAAGCTTCAAAGCATCTTTATACTGTGAAATTGTTATGTCTTTTATTTTATGAAGCTCAACATTCACTGCAGGACATTCGTTAAAGAGGCAAACCCCTCTTCCTTTGAAAGGCAATGAACACCAGTTGAAGAATTCTCGTGTTTGAAGCTCACCTCTTAACTCTTTATAAGATTTAAATTCTTCATGGATTAAGTCGTATAGATCGAGCCTTTTAAAACATTCTTCTTTTTCTTTTTGGAAATCTCGAATTATTTCTATATACGGGTTTTTGACTTGTTCCAGAACCCTACAAATGTTGAGGTGTTGAATGGGGGCCTCCCATTTTGCTCTTACTACACCTAATCCTTTGTTAAGTTTTGACGAATAGAGCATGGAATTTGGTATGTCAGCAGGTAATTCTAATATTTCCTTAACGGCCGATCTAATAATAACATCTATGTCGTTTAGAAAGCTTTTGCGTAGTTTATTTAATGGTGCTGTCTGAAATGGGTATGTTAATGAAGGCCAAATGTAATTATTGAAAACATAAAGTTTTTGGTCAGTTTTAAGATAAGGTGATGTGGTTATTTTATTAATTTTGCTTGTCAAAGAATTAATAATAGAACTTGGATTCAAAACTATTTCATTTTCAAAATTAACGCCTAAATACTTAATAACGTTTCCTTTGCATAAAGATTTTACCATTACACCATCTAAATGAAATTCCTCCGATTCTAATTTCCCTTTTCTTATATTTATAATATTAGTCTTCTGTGTATTTAAGCTTAGACCAATTTCGTTGAACATACTCTTAATAATTTTATATAATTCCATTGTTGACTCTTTATCTTTACCAATTAAAACAGTATCATCAGCAAAGCCGAGTATACTCACTGGGGGAAGAGAATTGTCAATTTTGTAGCCATATAAATTTCCTACATCTTCTTCAGAAATTCTCTGTAATATATGATCAATACTTAAATTATAAATTGTAGGAGATAATGGGGCACCTTGCATGACACCTCGTTTAATGTGTATAGCTTTAGTTTTTCCTTTCAGTGTTTCTACCTGCATTATATTTCCTCTTTGGAGTTCAATTATATTGTTTAATATATTTTTAGGGATAGGCAACGAATTTAAGACTGATGACACATGGGAATGTCCAACATTGTCATAAGCCTTTTCTATATCTAGAAAAAATACACAACAATCATCCTTTTTCATTTTACATGTTTGCAAGACTGAATTTAAAATATTTGCATTGACATGAGTCCCTGGAATTGATGTAAATCCGTTTTGGACAGGATGGAAGTTAATATAATTCTTAAGGCGTCTATCAATTATTTTTTCAAAAATTCTTCTTACTATAGAACAAATAGAGATAGGTCTCCAGTTCCCTATATCGGCTGGGTTTCCACCTTTATCTATCAGTACTGTTCGGGCATTTTTAAATACTTTAGGAATAATGTTGCTCCTGTGTATTTTATTGTAAATGAGGGTTAAAATTTTAGGTACAGTATCATTTTTTATACACCTCATGATAATTTTGTCAGGGCCCGGTGCTGTATCAACCTTAATGGTTTTCATAGCAAATCTTACTTCCTCCTCAGTAATTAACGGGTCATATTCATTGTTTATCTCATTTAATTCTCCATGGTCAGGTATTCTGTATACCAATAACGAGTTGTTATTTTCTGTTGAAAACCTTTTGCAGAATTTGGAATGCAACTCTTGTATAGGTATGTCACAACCTTTCTTGTCTCCATCCATTATTCGTCTTACAGCTTTCCTCCGTCTATTGTAGAACTCATATTGGATTAGTTCAAAGTTGTATTTTTCTCTCCTTTTCCTACGGTCAGCTTTACATTTCCTTTCAGGATTAGTCGATTCACTATATTTCCTTCGGGATCTAATGTCTTTCTTTTTTTTTCTCAATTCAAAGTATTTCCTTGCGGGATGTTTGGGTCCAGGTAATTCATTTATAGTTTTACTTAAAAATGTACAAAATTCTTCCACTTTTTTACTGAACTCCTGATCATTTAAATCAACTTGAAACACATTCATCCATTCTCTATATTGCTCATTAAACTTAATTCTTATTGCAGATTTTTCGTCATCTTTTTGTGTTTTATCTGTTGTAGTTTTTGTTCTCGAGATTGATTGGTGGTTCATATCTACTGTCTTCTCATATTTATTTCTTAAGTTTTGTCGTAGTACGTCAGGATGTGACTTGGTAATATGTAAATTTAGCCCTTTAGTACTAGCAAAGTGCTTTCCACAGTACGCACATTTTTCATTGGTTTCAACATCACATAATTTACCATCATATGTCGACTCATTTAACATCTCAGTATTATCATAAGGTTTTGAACAATTTAAATCATTTGCATGTGTAAGATCATCCTTTATTTTATTATTAGGGAGTTCCTTTTTCAATTCATCGATTTGCTGGTATATTTTATCAATACAAAAGTCTGACATATATACTCTATCATCATTCAAATTTATTTTATTGTGAATGCATGAGCATGCTACTTTAGCATTATGCAAAACATAAGTGCCACACTCTACATTTCCTTGAATAATACATAAACTTGAATTAGTTAGTTACCTTCAATAAATTCCTATTAGTTATTTTTAGGTGTCATCTTTAGGAAATAAACTTTATAAGAGAGAGTTAATTAATTTTCACTGATTTCCAGCTGAAGACATTTTTTAAAGACTTTTTTGTCGTAATAAAATACCTTCATTTTAGCAAGTTCAAAAGTGACACTTTTCTAGCAAGAACTATGATTGTGAGTGACTTTAATTACAGTAGTGTTTGAGTATGGTGCAAACAAGAACATTATTGAAACTAAATACAGTTTCTTTATTGTGATTGCCTACAGCAAGTTTACATCATGCTATCGTAATGCTGGATGTACCTGAGTGTGTTGAATATTTACCTATGCACGAAAGTAAAACACATTCAAGAACCTCACGAGGATCACAGTTTTTTTTTTAGGAATAAAACAGATATTCAAACATGGTTTTTTCAGTGTGTGGATTAGATCTAAATGATTAGAAAAAACACAACCACATATTTTTAATAAAATGAATTTCTATGACGGTTTTAACAGCGGTTACAAACGAGTAGAACATTTTATTTTCATCAAAAATAAAATGCAAGGCAGTAATAAACTATTTTAAAGAATAGTGCAAGTTTCAAATTAATTTCACACACACTTTTAACTTAATAGGTTTTATAACTTAACCTTATCGTTAAAATAAAAACATTATGTGTTTCAGCATCAAAACATTACATAGGTTTTGACAGTTCTCTGCAATTAGTAAACAAAAACTAAATCAGCTGTCAAGCCTTGCACCGGCTACATCATGGTTTTTGTTTACGTGACCCTTACCTTCTATTTCTAGCTTCCTTGGCCTTGACTAACACCACCTACAACACAAAGCCAGAGCATTGCCATTTTTGTTTGCCTTTTTGCATCAGCTGATGATGAAAACAAAAACCTTTTTTGCCCAAATTTACAACTAACAAACATTAAGATTGTTTTAATTTCAAAAATTAGAATTTTAAAAAGGTCTCGACCTAATTATTCTACTTAATTATATACCTGCCCTTATTTTGTTTAAAGGTTTATACAGTTAGTCTGAGTGAAATAATTTTTATAGTTAAGAGGGGGCTAAAGGGATAGAACGATTATTTTGCCTGCACAATCAAGTGGCCTTTGCGGTAACTACCTGAATACGTTTTGCATTGGTCATAACTATATTTAGGGCAAGAAACAAAATCCAGTACTTGGTGTAAAACACTGTGGCTAAAGAAACGCTGCTGCACTTCAGCAGGTGTGCGACCCAAGACTCAGGCAGATTATATTATATATCGTATGGCTCATTTGGCCAGCCACGATAAGGGTTAAGAATAATCTTCTAAATTGGCCCTTGTCAGGGCCGTTTGGATTTGGTATGGCGGCTGGCATAGCTAAGAGATCACTCATGTGATAGTACAGCTGCCAAAAGGTGTTGTTAGTTTAGCACAACCCAGGGAGTACATGCAGCTTTAATGGAATGCTGCGGACGCGCAGTACCGCATGTCCCGCTAGGCCCACTAGGCCCAGGCCTAGGGCGCAAAATTTTGGGGGGCGCAAAATTTCAAGGGGTTAAAAAGGGGAAATTTGTTATTCATACACGTAATTATTGGCGTGTAAGCGCCTGCGAAATAGGGCGACGCAAAGCAGGGCTCGAGCAGACCTTTCTGCGTTGCTTTGCGGCGCAGCGGCGGCCAAACGAAACAAATCGTAGGCCTACTCCACGACAGTAGGCCTACTAAATCCTTGATTTTTTTACATTATCCAAATAAAAGTTTTGACCGTACCAACAGTTATTATTTATTTAAAACCCGCGGTAACATATATTTTTGTTTCAATACAATATGGTGTTGTCAATGTTTCACTTCAAGATTGAATTTTTGAAGAAGTGAAGGAGATTGAAGAAATTAAGTAACAGTGACAGATTATATGACAATTGAATTACTACGAAGTATAATATGACACTATACATTATAGAGGATTTAATTTTTATTAACTATCACAATATGTATTTGTGTATACAGTATGTCATTAAACCCCGTCACTGACTATGCATATTTGTATTCTACACATTAAAATAAAAATCTAAAATGTGTAGTACATTTTTTTTATTTCGGCTCTGTTTAACCTCTATCCGCCACTTTGTTTTTTAGACTTAATTTTTATATCCGTAACGGATCACTATAATAATTCAATATTTGGCATTAAATTTTATCATACCAATGTTCATTTTCAGGGGAAATATTTTCCAAACATTAAAAAAAAAATGGTCACCATAAAAAATCAACTCAGATATTTCAAACCCGGTAAAGTTGAACAATATTTTACAGGAGACAAAATATTGAACAAAATAAATTATGCAACCAATGATACCAAGATAAGGATTTGACAAAAGTAACGAAGCTATTCTGATTTTTCTGTATAAAAATCTCAATTTTTATTTTAATTCATGCAAATTAAGGTTATTTTATTGAAAAACTACATAAGCTACGTCCTACGGTCAGCTTTACATTTCCTTTCAGGATTAGTCGATTCACTATATTTCCTTCGGGATCTAATGTCTTTCTTTTTTTTTCTCAATTCAAAGTATTTCCTTGCGGGATGTTTGGGTCCAGGTAATTCATTTATAGTTTTACTTAAAAATGTACAAAATTCTTCCACTTTTTTACTGAACTCCTGATCATTTAAATCAACTTGAAACACATTCATCCATTCTCTATATTGCTCATTAAACTTAATTCTTATTGCAGATTTTTCGTCATCTTTTTGTGTTTTATCTGTTGTAGTTTTTGTTCTCGAGATTGATTGGTGGTTCATATCTACTGTCTTCTCATATTTATTTCTTAAGTTTTGTCGTAGTACGTCAGGATGTGACTTGGTAATATGTAAATTTAGCCCTTTAGTACTAGCAAAGTGCTTTCCACAGTACGCACATTTTTCATTGGTTTCAACATCACATAATTTACCATCATATGTCGACTCATTTAACATCTCAGTATTATCATAAGGTTTTGAACAATTTAAATCATTTGCATGTGTAAGATCATCCTTTATTTTATTATTAGGGAGTTCCTTTTTCAATTCATCGATTTGCTGGTATATTTTATCAATACAAAAGTCTGACATATATACTCTATCATCATTCAAATTTATTTTATTGTGAATGCATGAGCATGCTACTTTAGCATTATGCAAAACATAAGTGCCACACTCTACATTTCCTTGAATAATACATAAACTTGAATTAGTTAGTTACCTTCAATAAATTCCTATTAGTTATTTTTAGGTGTCATCTTTAGGAAATAAACTTTATAAGAGAGAGTTAATTAATTTTCACTGATTTCCAGCTGAAGACATTTTTTAAAGACTTTTTTGTCGTAATAAAATACCTTCATTTTAGCAAGTTCAAAAGTGACACTTTTCTAGCAAGAACTATGATTGTGAGTGACTTTAATTACAGTAGTGTTTGAGTATGGTGCAAACAAGAACATTATTGAAACTAAATACAGTTTCTTTATTGTGATTGCCTACAGCAAGTTTACATCATGCTATCGTAATGCTGGATGTACCTGAGTGTGTTGAATATTTACCTATGCACGAAAGTAAAACACATTCAAGAACCTCACGAGGATCACAGTTTTTTTTTTAGGAATAAAACAGATATTCAAACATGGTTTTTTCAGTGTGTGGATTAGATCTAAATGATTAGAAAAAACACAACCACATATTTTTAATAAAATGAATTTCTATGACGGTTTTAACAGCGGTTACAAACGAGTAGAACATTTTATTTTCATCAAAAATAAAATGCAAGGCAGTAATAAACTATTTTAAAGAATAGTGCAAGTTTCAAATTAATTTCACACACACTTTTAACTTAATAGGTTTTATAACTTAACCTTATCGTTAAAATAAAAACATTATGTGTTTCAGCATCAAAACATTACATAGGTTTTGACAGTTCTCTGCAATTAGTAAACAAAAACTAAATCAGCTGTCAAGCCTTGCACCGGCTACATCATGGTTTTTGTTTACGTGACCCTTACCTTCTATTTCTAGCTTCCTTGGCCTTGACTAACACCACCTACAACACAAAGCCAGAGCATTGCCATTTTTGTTTGCCTTTTTGCATCAGCTGATGATGAAAACAAAAACCTTTTTTGCCCAAATTTACAACTAACAAACATTAAGATTGTTTTAATTTCAAAAATTAGAATTTTAAAAAGGTCTCGACCTAATTATTCTACTTAATTATATACCTGCCCTTATTTTGTTTAAAGGTTTATACAGTTAGTCTGAGTGAAATAATTTTTATAGTTAAGAGGGGGCTAAAGGGATAGAACGATTATTTTGCCTGCACAATCAAGTGGCCTTTGCGGTAACTACCTGAATACGTTTTGCATTGGTCATAACTATATTTAGGGCAAGAAACAAAATCCAGTACTTGGTGTAAAACACTGTGGCTAAAGAAACGCTGCTGCACTTCAGCAGGTGTGCGACCCAAGACTCAGGCAGATTATATTATATATCGTATGGCTCATTTGGCCAGCCACGATAAGGGTTAAGAATAATCTTCTAAATTGGCCCTTGTCAGGGCCGTTTGGATTTGGTATGGCGGCTGGCATAGCTAAGAGATCACTCATGTGATAGTACAGCTGCCAAAAGGTGTTGTTAGTTTAGCACAACCCAGGGAGTACATGCAGCTTTAATGGAATGCTGCGGACGCGCAGTACCGCATGTCCCGCTAGGCCCACTAGGCCCAGGCCTAGGGCGCAAAATTTTGGGGGGCGCAAAATTTCAAGGGGTTAAAAAGGGGAAATTTGTTATTCATACACGTAATTATTGGCGTGTAAGCGCCTGCGAAATAGGGCGACGCAAAGCAGGGCTCGAGCAGACCTTTCTGCGTTGCTTTGCGGCGCAGCGGCGGCCAAACGAAACAAATCGTAGGCCTACTCCACGACAGTAGGCCTACTAAATCCTTGATTTTTTTACATTATCCAAATAAAAGTTTTGACCGTACCAACAGTTATTATTTATTTAAAACCCGCGGTAACATATATTTTTGTTTCAATACAATATGGTGTTGTCAATGTTTCACTTCAAGATTGAATTTTTGAAGAAGTGAAGGAGATTGAAGAAATTAAGTAACAGTGACAGATTATATGACAATTGAATTACTACGAAGTATAATATGACACTATACATTATAGAGGATTTAATTTTTATTAACTATCACAATATGTATTTGTGTATACAGTATGTCATTAAACCCCGTCACTGACTATGCATATTTGTATTCTACACATTAAAATAAAAATCTAAAATGTGTAGTACATTTTTTTTATTTCGGCTCTGTTTAACCTCTATCCGCCACTTTGTTTTTTAGACTTAATTTTTATATCCGTAACGGATCACTATAATAATTCAATATTTGGCATTAAATTTTATCATACCAATGTTCATTTTCAGGGGAAATATTTTCCAAACATTAAAAAAAAAATGGTCACCATAAAAAATCAACTCAGATATTTCAAACCCGGTAAAGTTGAACAATATTTTACAGGAGACAAAATATTGAACAAAATAAATTATGCAACCAATGATACCAAGATAAGGATTTGACAAAAGTAACGAAGCTATTCTGATTTTTCTGTATAAAAATCTCAATTTTTATTTTAATTCATGCAAATTAAGGTTATTTTATTGAAAAACTACATAAGCTACGTCCGCACAACGGTGGCACGGTACCGCAATTCTTAAAAGTTTATAACATTGAAATTCATGAGAGTGCGTGAACTAGGGCAATACGGCACACAACGGACACTCCAGAACGATTCACACCTACCGCAGTTTTGCAAAAGATTCGGGAGAACGATTCTCAGGACATTTCCGAGCTTCCGTACCGACCGTGACGGCTCTCCGAGATGGGCGGTACGTTATTTTCGTCGTTCTACCCAGCTCGCATTAGTAAACTAAGTTGTTAAAACGACTGATCTCTTTTGACGGAAAGCCGGGAACGACGGCCGGCGTTCGCTAGTACCACAGAATATGTGCGAGTACGCGCAACCGCTCAAAAAACTGCGGGCCGTCCTATGACGCCCGTCCGAGCCGTGCCGCCGCCGTAGTGCATAACGTTATTTGTTGTTAGACCTGTATAAACTTGGTATCGTTAATTAATTTAATAAATCTGTCAACTTTTTTGTCTCTTGTAAAATTTGGATACAATTTACCGGTTTTGAGATATTTGGATATTAAGTGGCCGTCATTTTGAAACTATATCGAAAAAAATAATCGTGACTTTATTTATATTTTGTCCCCGGTATTGTGGCAGGGGCAACTTTTTTATGTGGCTAGGGGCGCCGTTTGGCTAAATGCGGCCCTGCGGACGCGAACAACTTCACTCCCCAAATCACTCAGGCAGATGACGTTAAGGGAAGAAATTTGGCCGAGGAAAGTAGGCCTTTTAATTAATACATGATATTCATTGACTACGTTAATAGCGGCAGTTTCAGCGTCTGCTGATCGAGGCTTTCAGTATCGGAAGTCGCAGATAAAAAATTCATCATGCAAAGCTTCACCTGCTCCCATTTTGCACCTTTATTTTTAAGTCTGCTAAAGGTATCAGGGATGTGAAATAACAGATAAAGTCTTGGGCTGTTTGATACATTTTTTGATTTTTAAATATTCTCATTAAGCTTTGATGGTCTAAAGTTGATTAACTTTGAACTGCATTAGGTGACACTGACTACTTGTATTTGGAATGATAAAGTTGTTCACTCCTATGTAGACCACTTAATTTTTTCCCACTGTTAATTAATTTATTTGTAGTAGAAAATATAATTTATGAATATCAAAACTTTTGTAAAGTTTCACTGGACTCTTGAATGTTAATATTAAACTGAAAATGAAAAAAAAAAAAAAATAGAATTGGTAGTCAATATTTTTACTTTAGTTTCTAAAACTTAGCAATAAAATTTGACCAAAATTGTTGCAATGGTCACCATAATTGACATAGGATAAAAAAAAACAGATTTTGTTAAACCGTCTGTATTTGTACTTTTATTGTTAGCGAATCATTTTCCAGAAAGCCCTTGGTTATGACGTCGGACACGGAGACAAACTCCGAGTACCCAAAGCCGCGAGTGCTGATCTCTCTGGTCGGGCGCTTGAACGCCTCGAGCTCCGGCCGCGACATCATCGTCTCTCTGATGGTGAGGTCCGGGTCGCTCGGGTGGATGAGCGTGAAGCTGATGCGGCCGGAGAACGGCCACTCGAGCGCTCGGTCAAACTCGCCCTGCCGTAGGTGTATCAGCAGCGACAGGTGGCTCGGGTCCTCTACAGAGAGCTTTAACCGGGCGCAGAATCTGGAAAAGGATGACGTTTAAGGAACTGGCGGGATCTCTACTGAACGGTACAATTTCTCACCGGTATAGTCTCTAAATTGTAGCACTTTTAAAGAAACTCTATTCTTATTAATATCAACCAAAATAACAGTCAATAACGCACACTGAAACCCCGAGACTGCTCACAGTCATTCCGAGCATTAGTTAAAAGTGTGCTGGTCTCAACCAGCACACTTTTAACTAATGCTCTGCTAAGGTCAAATGCTCCACCACCACAACACAAAATGGCGCGCCTGGTAGATTGGTAGGAGAAAAGAAGACACTTGTGGGGGGGGGGGGAAGGAGCCACGTTGCCTAACTTATATGGTGTTGGCAACAAAAGCTCACAAGATTTACCATAGACCTGTGAGACTAGGGTTTTGGTAGCGTTAATTATTACTAATAAAAAGGTTACCAACAAGAAAATTTACCAGCCAGACAGCCCCCGACCTAACATATTTGCTGCATAAATTTCTGTGTTGCAAGTAGAGACACAAATACCTTAAGGTTTTTTTGACGTTTTAGTGTACAATGATATGGAGGAGAAAGATGAAGACAGGCTTTTGAAAACCTGTTTGCGAGAATTACAACTAAAGGTACGGCTACAAATAGCAGGACAGGACACAGAAAGCACACAGAAAGGACATGGAGGGGACAGACACGGACAAAATTCTGATGGGATGCTACACCTTTCGGGATAGGACAGGACATTTTTCTGAGGCAAGACATTGTGCATGCATCTGTTGAGGAAATGAAAACTCTTTCTTGTGAGGGCTCAATTCATTTCATGCATTCAGTATTTTGAAAACCAAAACCTCAAAGTAAATCCTTCAAAATCAAAGTGCATGGTATTTGGAGTCAGCACCGCTCTAAATACATGTCGTCCAACTGCAATGATTGACAATACAGTCATTGTCGAGTTGGTTTCACAAAATTCCTCGGTATGCTTTTGATGATGAGAACGTGGGCAGAGCATGTGGATAGAATAGGTAAGAAGGTTTCTTCAGGGATATCCTGATCAGATTTTCTGAACACTGCTCCTACTTAGTTATTGCTTATGGCTTATCATGGTCTGATACAATGCAGTTTTTCTTGCAGCATTGCCCAATGGGATAGCTGTAAAAAAAACTTCAACCGTGTGTTCATTCTTCAGAAAAAGCCATACAAATCATAGCAAAACGCAAATTTAGTCTCAAATTTAGTAAAAAACTACTCTTTATGAGAGTCGTGCCGAGATGCCTTCAGGGAACTAGGATTGCTAACACTGGCTGAGCTGTACAGTGTACATCCTACACAATGCATTTTTTTGCAAGTTCAAAAGTAGCCTGATTCAGGGCAGTGACATGCACAATTACAACACGAGATTGAGAAATATAAATGTTTACAGGAGTGCAGCACAGACTGGTAGCAATGGCATGCCGACCTTCTTTGGCAGGTGTTTCCTTTTTGAATAAAGTTCCAGAAGGCATTCAAAATGAAAATTCGGAATCAAAATTAAGATGCTATTTTTTTTAGTTGACCGTGTTCTACTCGGTGGACGAGTTCATGAACCACAACTCAAGGGAAACATCAGCTTAAGTCTTTTTATCATTTGCAATGATAAACTCTGGCTAGTATTTTTCAACTAAATGTTCTTTTTTCCACTATGTGATTGTTTATTTCTTAATATAAGTTGACGCCAAGGATAATAGAATATGGGGAGGTGGTCTCATTCACAAATTCAACACATTTGTGCTACGTCATCGGCCGACCCATCAGCTGGCTGTTTTAAATCAGATGTAAACTTTCTTTGTTTACATTTTCTTTGTTTTTGTTTCCCTTGTTTACTGTTAGTATTGTGGTTAGGTTATAACAATAAAGAAAGTAATACAGATTAAATTTATTAAAATTAATATTAAAACTTTGTTGTGCGAAATGTGTAGGCTGTTTTAATTATTATAAATCCTAAAAGAAGAACAGGTCTTAAATTGTTATCATTAAGATTATTGAATTTAATTTTATATTTTATTCGGTTTTGGCGTCCCGATAGTCCACTGTAATGAAGGTCATTAAACACGATAACGTGCTACTGCGGCCGCTTTTTTCATTACAGTATCACAGTACGGTACGGTATCACAGTTTTGGACAGAAGATATTATACAATCTTTCGTCCGAGTTTTAGGCCATTTAACGATGCTAATCGGTACTGTAGCGATCGCCTTCCTGCGGTCCGATCTTCCTTTGAACCCATGTTTCACGGTCTGATCGAGTATACGGCAGATTAGTGTAAGCTCCACAAAACTTACATCAAACTCGACTAGTCTACATTGAGTCGTCTTTGTGGAGTTTTACTGCAATAAATTAAAGCGCTACGATTGTAAGTGGTACAAAGGGCTAAAAAATAAATGTACAGGGAGACCCAAAAATCAATCACGCCACTGCCGGCATAGTGTATTTTATTTCATGCATATTTTATTTCATTTCTGGTAAACTATCTTCACACAAATGACACAATGTATAATAACCAAGAAATCCATACCCGATATCCCCATAACGACCTGATTTTTGCAACAAACATCAATGTTATGAAATTTTTAATTAAAATACCTATAAAATTCATTTAGACAAACAAATATTGTTCAAAAATTGCCTGAGTTAACCATAAGTGCACCGAACTCCTAGATGTTTTGGATGATGCTTTTTATTTAGGCCTACTGCAATGAGTTGTAATAAACTAAGGAAATGATTATTGTTGGATAAAATAATCTAGCTTTTAAACCTTAAAATGTAACATTTATATTAGGATTTAATGATGAGTAGTTTTTCCCTGAAAATATTTTGACGACCTCGCACCTCCAGATTGGCCCCGTCCAGATACTAATCAGACTAAGACTAAGACCTAAATTCACCCATGTAAACTCGTGTAAGTTTGAAGAATCTGAAATAAATTGTACGGTAATCAAAGTAAACAATCTTGAAAATATGATTTAAAACCTTTTTAAATCATAATTTAAAGATATAATGAAATGCAACGGATAAAATATGGTATTATTATTAAATCTGTGGTCCCCGATAGAATCGCGCGTCTATAGCAATTTTAGTTCCTGCTGATTAGTTGCATTTTTTCTCACTAGTATCGCTAGGGCGGACAGGGTCGGCCGGTGACGTAACGATTCCAGCTGTTACTGTCTACATAGGCCTTATGGGAATGAGACAACCTCTTCTGTTTCTTATTTAATAGCCTTGAGTTGACGCATGCTATGCAATACTTGTATTGTCCTACAGCAATAAAGAATTTATTTATTTACCTGTCAGACACTCATCATGAGGGAACGTTTTTCTCGGTGTGTTTGTATCAATATGTTGAATAATATTCTATGGCATTGCTACATTCATTCTATGATAGTAATTTTATGGGCCTAATTTTTTTATGTTACATTTTAAACTGACTACTACGTGAACTTGTTTAATGACAATAGAGACTTGACTGATTGATATGAATATTATTCATGTAATTCAGATCTGGGGAATCTGTACAGTTCATGTAAGGTTTTTAACTTATTCAATTAACATTTCGTCATCCATTTTGGTGAGCAACACTTCAGCTCAATACCTTAAATTCAAACAGCAGGAACCAAACTACATCCCGAATCAGCCAAGCTCTTCCGAACACAAACAAGTGTCGACGAAAGAAAGCCGAGCATGCACAGAAAAAACCAAACTTCAAGAGCTACCATCAGAATATTCTGATGGTTTCAGAAGGGATGGCTACACATACTAGGAAGGGACACGACATTTAGTGAATAAATGCTCGTCTGACACGGCGAATGTCCTGTCCGTGTCCTGTCCTGCAATGTTTAGTCGCCCCCATTTGATAACATATGGAGCATTCATCAGGAAATGTCCTGTCCGTTTCCTTTATGTATCCTGCCTGTCATGTGTAGCCGCAACTTAACTTGGTGTAGTTAAAACCGTCTTCAAATCTCAACAACTAAAGCCAGCAGGATACTGGACAGCTATCAGTTGCTCTATGTCCTCTGAAATCGCCTTGAGTGAGCTTTGAAATAGGCTGCTACCCACCATTACAATGTGTAAGACTGCCAAACTTTGTACAAAGTAGACCATATAAAGCTCCTTATAGGATTTTGAACGCTAAATTTTTGTCTGTAACATGACTGTTGTGTTCCTTAGAAAGTACGAGAGAGTGAAAGTTTTACCCAAATATTCCAGCACTTGCAACAGAGCTGGTAGAAAGATATTCTTTACTGGGATTTTTACCTTAACTGATATCCTTAGAGAGAAATAATCTTTACCAAGGAATCTAAAATAAATAAAGACAAGGTAGGGGTCAAGACATGCAATGTCCTCTATGCATCAGATGTTCTTATGCACCTATGACATCATTATTATCATTACCAGTATTAGTAAATGGTGACGTCATGGGTGCATAAGAACACCTGGTGCATAGAGGGTGCTGCATGTCTTGACCCCTACCTTCTCTTTATTTTATTTTAGATTCCTTGATCTTTACAATCTAGGCATTTAGCCCTATTAAAAACTAACCTTTAAGAGAAATAGATTTTTTATTTTGAATGAGTATGGTTTTCTATTCTTTTCTATTCTTATTTTTTTTTTCTCAATCACAATTTGGGATTATCCAAAAGGACACATGAATACCACTTATAAATAGTTGCAGTTATGCAATGATTTTATTAATTTCTTGATAATCATATTCCTACGTGTTGTTAAATCACAATTAAAATAATACACATTTTTTACGTCAAACAACACTTTTATTTTAAAACATATACATTATGTAACTACAAAAAGGTAATATATTTCGGCACTCTATGTTGCCATCATCAGACCCTCTACGTGACTGTCACGTAGAGGGTCTGATGATGGCAACATAGAGTGCCGAAATATATTACCTTTTTGTAGTTACATAATGTATATGTTTTAAAATAAAAGTGTTGTTTGACGTAAAAAATGTGTATTATTTTAATTGCAATGATTTTGAAAGGTAAGGATTGCTATCATTAGTGACAAATTTCACCAAGAGCACAACAAAAATTTATGCAGATTGGGTTGTGTACTAGGTCCTAGTAATAATCAATTTAAAGTTACATGTATTCTCAATAGTTTTTTTTTTTTTTTTTTTTTTTTTTTTTTTTTTTTTTTTTTTTTTTTACTAAACAAACCATTATTGATAAAGTCAACATCACTCACTTATAGCCAACATATGAGGTTTTGAATGCCGGACTGTAGAAGCACCTGTTGTAATCTTGGGTCATAGACCGATACTTGTCCTGAAACTTGTCCACAATCCAGACACAAACCCCGTTGCAAAACTGAAGTGGGATGTTGTGCTTGAGATTCTCGTTTTCCTCCACCAACCGGTTTACCTAAAGTGTGAAAGAAAAAAATTGATAGCCTATGGTAAAATCATAATGTACTACAAAAATTATTTACTGCAAGGAGCTCATCTGTTTTGTTTAATTACAAGTGACTGATTTTACAAGTGAATAAAAAGTTAGCTTAAAGCCTAGACCTCGAATTCACAGATTGGTTATTAATATGGCAATATGAGATTGTAATCGATAGATAGGTGAGGTAACAGTTAATGATGGCAATTGGAAACTAAACATCACGGACTAATGGAAGAATTATCCGTAAAATATACAAAACATTGATTAGTATTATCTTAGACAATTCAATTTTTACTTTAGTTTAAAAATAAATACTTTAGTTTAATTGTAATGGTACTTGTTTGTTGTCAGGATGCCACTATTGTACAGTGAGCTGCGGCGGTTAGCTCAGGTATTTTATTGCTCTATTTGTCTGAAATGCTTTCCCTAATTTAAAACAATTCACCTTTATAGTGATCAACCTCAATTTTGGTCTTCTTGACAGCTATAAGTAGGTCAAGATCAGATTGTTGACGGAATCATCTTTCCGTCACTCTGTGGTTGGATTTATGTGCTGAATGACTCGCTGCACGTTCAATTTTCACTGTGAATAATTTTTATAGTATATTTCACCACTAGTGCGGAAAGTGACCCATTTCTGAGCGAGATAGTGTTTTACGCGCGAGGCGAAGCCGAGCGTGGAAAAAACTATCGAGCCTGGAAATGGGCTTTCCGGACGAGTTGTGAACGATTCTTTTCATCACGACGCAATTATTAATAAATGTGGAAGTTTTAAAGGAGGATTATTTTTGTAAATTCTTCGCCATTGGATAAAGTAAACAAAGCTGGAATTCAAAATTTAATTTGTTTTAAACCCAGCTGATTGTTGCTGTACGGAAAAGTTTGTTTACCTTGGACGGAAAGTAATGTTTACAAACATTACTTTCCGTACAGGTCAGTAAAATCAGCTGACGGTGACAGTTTGGGAAATGACTACATTCCAAGGTCTCAGCTGTACGGCAAGTTGTCACTTTCGTATACGGAGTGATGAAAAAATATTTTCTATTGTCTTATTTCTATAAGGGTTTTGTCAGTTACATCCCTTTTTCTTTCGATGTAATTCTTTACCTACTGAACTGATTTTTAAAACTGAGGTGTCATTTTAAAGCTTACGATATAGCGAGTGGATGAATGGTAATTAAAAAGGTCATATCGTTTCGGCCTTCGCCCCCCTACGCCTTTGATTTACTTCTAGATAGCGCTTTAAAATGTTGACCAACTTTCATTATACAATTTTTAGATGTGAATTGTAACTTAACAGCTGATAAACTTTAGACAAAATTTTTAAATCAGATTGTAAACAAAAATAGATTGTCTGTCACTGGATAATCAACATGAATTTTGAAAAGCCTTATAATCCCTTCGAATTGTACTGTAGATGAGTTTCTCACATACAGATATATATTACAAAGTGCGCAATTTGCTCACAGGCCCCCTAGTTATCATTTGATTTAGCAATATCCTACTTAACCCTCGCAACATGGAATCGTGTAAATATTACAAAATAATCGTAGAGTACTCTTTCTCTGATTAAGCATTTCATTACAAATTCAAAGAAAAACAACCTTTAAAGACTGAAGGCATCTGTACAACCAACATCATCCTTACTTTTTCATATCCCGACAAGAGTGTTCTCCCTTAACTGTCGGATCATTGAGAGTGAACCGTATTGGACTTGAGTTGGAAAATTTTAATTTTGCCACATTACTAGATCAATTCATTTAATACCTGAGCCCTTAAACTTGTGATTTGTATTTCTTGTTCACGGCTGCTCTGCTCCAGCAAAACTATTCTTTCATACAGCGACCTGCAAAAAAAAAAAAAAAAAAAAACTTCAGTCAACAAATGACTTTTATCTTATTGATTTGAACATAAAATACGTTCATATTTAGGCTTATCTAAAACCGAAAGAAAAATATTCATTTCAAACTTCTTTATTCCTTATTGTGTACAATATGTATACATTGATAAGTGTTAGGTTATACAACAATTCAAACTAGCCAAAGTGACAATCTCATCCACTCTATGGATCAGGAGATTTTAAAATAACACAGAGTCGTTAATGTTATTATGATGACTGTGATGGCTGGAAAATTGTCAAAAGAATTTCCATCAGATTTTTCCAATTTCAATCTGATATTCTTTTAATATTTTTTAAATTTGTTTTTGTTACTTTATTTTTTACTTAAAAATAAAGCATAAAGCCTTTGTGTCGGGTATTGTATTTATGAAGGTGAAGGATTGAAATATAATCTAAAGGTCAAGAATCAGCTTCTTAAACTACCATAAAAATGGAGTCAAAAATATATTGTCCATAAACTGTTAAAATATTGATTTCAACAAAGTGTATTTTTTAACAGAGGCATCATATTTTAATTTTTATTATAATTTTATTTTATTTACAGCACCGAGAATGACTAGGTAAGATGATAACACATTCTGCATTATCAAGTCAATTTTTTTCTCCAGCTCACTGATAAATTATAAATCAAGAGGTTATTATAAAAATTTTAGTGACTTGATAGTTAGTAAAAAACTTCTACAGTAAGTTGACACTTTCACTGCTGAAAACTGCTCAATAGATGTTCCCTATAGATTTGCAGTGCCCAGTTTTCCCCACTGGATTGACAAAAATGCGACCTAAAACTAAGTTTAATGTAGTAAAATGTAGGAAAAGTACATCCCACAAAGTGTAAAGGGAAATCATGATTCCTTAAGGTGCGTTGTCACTGGTGCGACTGCAACGATAATCGTTGAACGATAGTCGTTGGACGATAATCGTAGAGGGCCTGCTGAGCATTGTCTTCAATGGCGCCGTTGTCACTGACGCGACTGCCACCAGAGTCGCTGACTACAATCGTACAGGTCTGCTCCTGGAGCAGTCATAATCGCAATCGTTGGACGATTTTTCTAGTTTGAGTGGGTCTATGACACTTGATTGGATTTAGAGACTAAGTGTATTTGATAATTATTTTATCGGAGTTTATATCTGACATCAGGTTTACATTTTTCTTCACATTACTTTTACTTTTTTACTTTTTTTTCACATTTTTTTACTTTTAGCGAATTTCCCTATAGGGAATACGCTATTACGGTAGTAGCCATGGTAAGACCTAAGCCCGGGCCCATGATACTTTTTCGTTTTGAGGTCCCCAGAAGCCAAAAACACCGTTCGTTCATTTTCATATATATGTATATATATATATATATATAAATGTGTGTGTGTGTCCGTGGTACTGATAACTTTTGACAGCGACCTCCGATTTTGATGAAATTTGGTATGAAGGTGTAAGACCAGGTCTATTTTCATGAGTTCGCGAACCAGCGTGATCGGGTAATGGGAACGGGGTTTTATGGGGTTTTAAAGGGGTCAAAAATGGGTTTTTGGCATTTTTGGACCTCATTTTTCAAAATTTATCAATTTTAACTAAAACCATTTAAAAGAGCTCAAAAACACAAACAATTCTTTGGTATTTTGAATTTTTATCTTAGCATAACTGGTTACGGGGGAAATCCAAAAATATGTTTTCCATGTTATTCTTATGGGAAATCAAGAAAACCCTATACCTTGCTTATTTATTGACATAACTTAATCAAATTTGGTATGTGCATTATCTAGATAGGGTTTAACTTATACTTGCTTTCAAAACCCATATGGCGGCAAACCTACATACTCACCCCCATGGGGTTTATGGGGAAAATAAAAAATTGCCATAGCTTGATACAATTTTGGTTTACATTCACCAATTATTGATTAACTTAGATTTTCTAACAACACCCCATGGCAGCAAACCTACATACTCAATCCTATGGTGTTTTTATGGGGAAAGTAAATAATCTGTAATTCCATTGGAAATTCGCTGAGTACGCAGGTCTGCTGCGACGGGGGTATTTTTTTATTTTGAACACCAGACAGAACATATGTGTCTACTTTTATAAACTTAGCAATCCCGGTGCTTTTAAAAAAATGAGCAATCCCGGTTATGAATTTATTTCCCCTTATCCACCCTTTCAGGGGTTGTTGCAGGTCTTAGGTTAAGTTTTTGTTTTATTGAATCCATGACGTTTTCCTTGTGCCTGTACATACTTGCTTTCTGGAAATAAACATTCTCATTCTCATTCATTTCCTCCTTGGCTGGTCTTAAACATTATGAAACATTCTAGAACTTTTTTCCTATTAAACAATTTTTGTTTTATAAGGATTCTAAAAAATTATTGCCTTACAAACATTTAACAAGGATAAAAAAGATATCTTATCTTAACGTAAGAGCTAACTTTTAATCTCCCGTGATTGGATATGCAATGTAGTTTGAAGACATCTTCCTAAGGTCCTCATTGATTAAACTAGACACAACCATAAACTGTAGTTTTCTAAGTCTAAAGAAGTCGGAAAATATTCTCTCTTCAGCTTGCAAATGATTTTTAATTAATATTTTAAAGAACTCTCTTTTGTTCTACTTGTAAACATGGTATGTTTGTTAAGTCGTGGAGCACTTAGCATTTCGAAAATTGCTTCATCTTCTAAATGTTTAATTTAATAACTCAGTATCCGTTTCCTTAAACTCACCATTCACTACTTTACTTATAACAACAGTCAAACAGCAACTAAACGAATGCATAATAATCGCATCAGTGACAATGACCACCGCAACGATCATCGCCGAGCGATAATCGTCCACCGATATTCGTTCAACGATTATCGTTGCAGTCGCACCAGTGACAACGCACCTTTAAGTAGCAGACTTTCGAAATCAACGTGAAATGAAAATAGAATGGTGTCATTTAGGTACGGCGGCAACTCCTGGGAAGAGGGTACGCCCTGTTTCGGAACGGTTACTGCATTGAATGTGTTAACACGTAAAATAATATCCATTTCTTTATTTTAGATTTTTATGGTTCGCAGCTACAAAACCCCTTTAGATAAATTCACTCAAAGCAAAGATTTTACACTGTGTCTCTTGTCAAGTATTACCATCCCGCTTTATTTCCATAATTGTACAAGCTTCCACTGACAACAGTTAGTGTTAACTGTACCCATGCATGTTGCAAAAAATAGAATACATTGATTAGAAGATACTGTACATTGATTAGTAGATACTCTTTTAAGAGAACAATGAAATACCAGGGTCCATTAAGTCTTGCCCTGATAAAGAAACCGAATAGTATGAAAACAAAAACTAGTACAACTATCTTATCATGGGGGTAATATACAGATATTTTCAGTTTTAACAAGTCACTTCTTAAGTTTTTTACAGCTATGCACAAAATCAATACAATTCAATGTGTGCTCCTTGGGTAGCCTGTAAATCTTCTAGATTACTTTTTAGTTAATTTTTTTATTAACAACCATTTTTCGGTTTCAGATAACATTTCATGAATAATGGACACCATTGTATCTATTATTTTGTCTTTTAGAGTTTCCAAATTAGGAACTGAAGAAGAATAAACCAAATCTTCGACAAATCAGAGGACATAAAGAAAGGTCTAAGGAGGAGATCTAGAGAGGTCAAGCATGGTGAATGATAGCAATTTAGTCGGGCCACCACGATTTGTTTTTGTAGTGCTTCATAAGTATAGGCCTACTGCATTGTTGTCAATCAGCTGAATTTAGGGGTTAAATTAATGAGACAAAACTGGATTAAATTCCCTTGAAAACAACAAATGTAAGATGCGTGTGGCTAATGGTGTATGTTCAGCAATGCTGTGAAATCAGGGCAAGACTTTGTGAATACCCAGTATTTTTTTACAGTTACCGTATTGTAAGATTGTAAATGCTAATAAAGGAAAGCTTGAGGTTACATTACACCACGAGCGTGTGGTCTACCTGGTATAAAAAAATAGCTTACGGTATTCTAAGATTAGGTGGTAGGTGCGCTAAGTAAAGAAATGACCCTCTATCCTGCACTCCAGCCACAAGGTAGTGAAGAGAACCGCAGAGCCGGGAGGGCAAAAAGGATGATTAATTGATTGTTTGTTTTTAAGCCCTTAATGACACCACTCTCAATACAAAACAGTACTTTGTGAATAAAGAGTTTATTGATTGATTGAGGGTCTACATATTTTTGAGCTTTGTAAATGACATTCCAAAAATACATTAATTTTTCATCATAACTTTGAAATCAAACATGGCAAGATAACCGTAAGAATTTTATGTCCAATCCAAAACACAAAATATAAACATTTGAAAATCTTCTGCTTGTAATAGTAGAAGAGTATTTAGCAATAGCAGAGTTTTATGACACAACCCACATGTCTCATTTGACAGACAGTTAAAAAAAGTTTGTTCCAGCAAAGCATACTATTCATTGGGAGGATTTTATGACAGTGTAATATTAATGCCAAGTACTTGAAGGAAACATAATTTGAAATGAACATGAACAGTTATATATCACGGCAGTAATCTTAGTTTAGGAGCATTTTATGATAAGCTTAGCTATAAACATATTCACAATAGTCACAATTGTATTTTTAAGAGAATAAAAGTTATTGATTCTTGAGGGGGCCCGAGGGATGCTGCCCTCTCTTGGTGAGTCTAGGAATTGCGAATGTAAACATTTGCGTTGTACTAGGGAGACCGAACTCACAGTTTAGATATTTTGCTTTTTTTTGTTCAAACAATTCAAAGCAAACTTAGAAAAATTATCTTTATTTTTCGAGAGTTAAGTAAAATATTAAGCTATAGTGAAATAAAAATTGTTTATTTTGCTTATGTTCAATCGGCCATTCAGTGTGGAATCCTTGTATAGAGAGGGGCATTTACCTGGACCATTAAACAGATAAATAATAAAATCGATACCCTGAAAAGGAATCAAAAGATATTATAAATAATTCTCTGTTCATCCCAAATAACATGCAGTCTTAATTAGCATTCGACCTAGACACAGATAGTGAGGTTAGGGCCTATAGCTTATGAAAAAATGATGTTATTATGTGAGGATATGGTTCTACAGTGCCATATGCACCATAATAAACAGTACCATATTGAAATTGCAAGATTTGATATACTTAGTTCCACCAACATGTAAACTTAGGTTTAACTCAATTAATAACATACTTGAGGCAACACTCGTATTACCGCTCTTGAAAGTTTTGTATATCATTTTGGTAAAGATGGCTGATCAATTTCAGTGCTGTTTATTTTGGCGCATATTGTACAATGAATATTGTTTTGGAATATAGAAACTTACCATAGGGTAAAATTACGAAAATGTACATCAATATTTGTTTTAAAAACTTAATCACTTGAAAAAATAGTAATATCACTCAACTGCATTAAAGTATTATTTTAAGCCCCGAAACATTTTCCCAGGGCGGGAACCCCAGATCCCTCCCTCCTGTTGTTGATGGGAGTTACCCCCAGACCCCCAACTAGCCCCCCCCTTTGGCCTATCCTGGATCCGCCACTGTTATTGAACCACTTGAAGTGGTACAGAAATCTATTTATAAAAGCAGCTTTTAAGAAAAATTGCAGACATCCTTCCAATTTACTATTTAAAGATACACAACTTTATAAAAACTCCGCTAGAATATACATTTATTAACAAAAATGAAATTATTACTCTGGTTGCCCATAGCTACTGCACGAGGACACGAGGAGTGCGGCTTATAACTTGAATATGCATGAGAGATGAGTGTAGGATTTGAGCAGGATAATTGTGGCGCGATCTTGTAGTCTTGTTACTGACTATAAGGCCGACATTCTTTTTAGACAGGACTGTTAATTAATAGCCCAACAGCCAATGGTATCTATAGAACTACAGTTTAACGTGGGATCCAAACCACAATTTCGACCTCATATGTATAAGAATTGGTCCAATTATGAAAATGGTCTTTATGGATTCGAACTAGTATTCACTAGTGTGGACTTAAATCCCCACTAGGGAATATCACATCCACAAGCCATCGCTTATAACTGTCCACAATTTGTAACCTCCAAATAGCTGGATTACAGGACGACGCCATCATCAAAGTCTTTAACAATGCATTTTCAAAATGGCCCTCTGTTTATAAGTCGGAGGACCTCAATTCACCTATATCCAATTTCTTAGAGCTAATAGTAAGTGAAAATACAACAAAGAAAATTCAGCATACAGCAACACAAATTGTATGTATTTCAGCAGTGAGCGTGTTAAATTAAGTATAAGATTTAAGTGTGTACAAGACAACCTGGACTCTGAACTCTGCGTCACGCACATGACGCAAAGTACATGTGACACCTTAATTTCAGTTTTATTATGTACATATGTTCTTGTTTAGGCTACTTTTCGAAATAAAAGATTTAATTTGAGATATTATCTCAGGTCTTATCTTCTAATAGGGTACGGAGAAATAATTAAAATATAACTCCGACTGTCACTCACTTGAGCAAGTCCTTCCATGAGTCTTCTTGAGCCTCGTCTTGCCCCTTGTCCCCGTTCTTGGATGGAGCCTCCCACAGCTGGGATTCCCGCTCCTTCGTGTCCGGACGTTTACTCTGCCGGCCGCCAACACTCGCCGCTAGCAACTGGAAAACACAGTCCAATTCATTACATACTGGGTCGATAAAGGCAAAACATATTATAAAGGTTTACTTTCACTTCTTTCACTACAGAACCACGACTGTAATATTTATGTAGGCCTAAACATTTTTGAGTGTTGATAAACATACTCTGCACATAATTTAAAAAAAAAACCATAAAGTGACAGTTGGCAGATTACTTCTTTTTACATGCACAATAAAACAAACATGAATTTTACCTGTGATTCAACATAAAACAAGAAATTAGTTATATATATAGTATGGCTCATAAGTAAAAGTTTGTTATTACGGTAGATCATTTAAAATAACAGTTTAATGCAAGGCTCCTTTACTGAAAATGTAATCAAATTAGTATGAAAATAGATTATTACAAAAAAACAAATTTACAGAATCCAGTTGTTTCTAAATGATAATCTATCAAAATTGATAAGAGAACTATTCCTAATGTATAAAAAATAGTGGATAACATTTTGGGAAGACAAAATGAATAAATGTAAAGCTCCGCCACACCATCAGTCTAGACAAAAAGTACCGTAATGTTCCTGTCTTTTTAATACAAGGGATTAAAATATACCCCCGTCGCAGCAGACCTGCGTACTTAGCGAATTTCCAAACGATCTTGAGATATTGTATTTGTCCCATAAAACCATAGGAATGGGAATGTAGGTTTGCTGCCTTGGGATGTTGTTAGAAAATGTTAGATGTAATAGTTACGTTAGGTAAATGTCAAACTGTATCAATATTCGGTACTTTTTAATTTTCCCCATAAACCCCATAGGGGTGAGTACGTAGGTTTGCCGCCATATGGGTGCTGTAAGCAAATATCAGTTGAACCCTACCAAGTGAATGTATGTACCAAATTTTATCAAGTTATTCCAATAAATAAGTGAGATACAGGGTTTTGTTGATTTCACATAAGAATAACATGGAAAACACATTTTTGGATTTGCCCCGTAACCAGTTATGCTATGATAAAAATTCAAAATACCAAATTGTTTGCTTTTTTAAGCTCTTTTAAATGGTTTCAGTTAAAATTGATGAATTTTAAAAATTAAGGTCCATAAATGCAAAAAAAACCCATTTTTTACCCCTTTGAAACACCATAAAAACCCGTTCCCATAACCCGACAATGCTGGTTCGCGAACTCATGAAAATAGACCTGGTCTTACATCTCCATACCAAATTTCATCAAAATCGGAGGTCCCCTTCAAAAGTTATCAGTACCACGGACACACATATATATATATATATATATATATATATATAGATATATATATATAGATATATATATATACATATATATGAAAATGAACGAACGGTGTTTTTGGCTTCTGGGGACCTCAAAATGAAAAAGTAACATGGTCCCGGGCTTAGGTCTTACCATGGCTACTACCGTAATAGCGTATTCCCTATAGGGAAATTCGCTAAAAAATTGAACTTTCAAAGATAGCACCATGTAATAATACACAAGGATACATGCACAAACAACTATTCCAACAGTTAGGTAATACACTTAATAATACAAAAAATTCAAAACATTTTATTGTTAAAATTTTAATGGTTTAAACTTATATTGTTATAATCCATAATACAAAATCAGAAAAGAGCAAGCACAAGCATTTTATTCAAATTACCACCACTAGAAGTCTCCCCATCACCAGTTTCCATTTTCATGATCCAAAGAAGTTTTAAGACCCAGTTCATTCTCGTTTCCATTTGATTCTTCAATAATGATTTTAGGTGCCCTACAAATATACATAAACTTGGATTTTTAATATAAATGCAAAGTCAAGGGGTTTATATTAAATTTTACAATAATATTTACATTCCAATATGGAGTAAGGGTACAAGGCTTGTAAAACAGCTAATGGTAAAAGTGAAAAATACGAAGAAAACCCATTAGCCTTTGGAGGAATAGTTACTAACAGAAAAAACCTAAAATAGCATCGAGTCAAATCTTTACCATAAGACAATTGTGAGTTTGTTTGGTATGAGTGTTACGTCCCTCTTACGATTAAAAGTTAAATAAAATGTAAGAAAAAAGAGAGTCTAGTGCTGTATATGAAAAGGTAAAATAAAATAACTTGTCCATTAACTGATAAATTGTCCAAAAAACATTCTGTTTATGTTCTAAAGATATAACAAGTCTTTGTTTAAATTCATATTCACATAAAATTTACATAGTTGTTGACATATGAAATTTTAAAATTAAGACAGAAAATACACTTTTTCAGGGAGGTAATATTTTTTAAAGTAAAGTTAAACCCATATCTTTTGTTATGTACTATGTTCTATGGATGGACAAGATTGGATTTTTAGTGTGAGACGAGAAGAGACGGAATTTTTTAATTCTCATAAAATTTCGAGACGAGATCAGGACTTTGTAACATTGTTAAATCCTGATTTATGACAGATAATTTATGAAAAATGTAAATTATAACAGGCAGGACTGATTACCAACTTTTATTTAGGAACATCCTTAAAATGCATCAGTATAAAAAGAAAAAAAAAAAAAACTATTAAGTTAGGTAAGTACCTTATTACAATCAACTCGAAAACATAGGCTAAGATTTGGTGATATAAGTTAGAATACAACAATGAAATTGCAAAATTTACTGGACTGAAACACCAGTCATTAGTTAAGTATTATATTACAATTTCAGTCTTGTCTTTTGCTATATTCAGTTAAATATGTCTCACACTACTCATGCTTAACAATATTAAAAAAAAATATGATGACAAAACCAAAATTATAATAAATTACAGTCATAATCATAATTACAAACAGAGCAAAATGATCAATACCAACTAAAAAACAAACTTTTAACTAGGCCTACATAAAAATTTGGAATGTAAATGTGCGAATAGGGAAAATAAAACTCTTCACTTTGCTTGAAAATCATGCATTTCAGTATTAAATTGCTAATAAAATATGCAATTCATAGATTATTTATAGACCCACCGTTTTTTTAACGTTATTCACAAAATATTTCCCGTATTAAAAAATCTAAAGAAAAAAAATCCCGCTTCAAGATTTCTTGAAAAAATTCGAGAAATTTCGAGACTTGTCCATCCCTACTACGTTGGACAGAGACAGGTATTGAGATCATCGAGTATCCTCTTCTATGTCTACGTGGGCGTGGCGATGTGTTTACCGCAAGGTGCTGATGCAGCCGAGAGTCCAGGTGGGAGTTAAGCTGCTGAACCGACGGCAGCTCCGCGTCGCAGCCGATGTTGTGGAACGTGCAAAGGATCCTCTCCCCCGGCTGGCCACCCTCCTGAAAAATAAAAACCTCATTTATTTTTAACTTTTGTAGTTTTTACATTGTAAACTCTCTTATTCTAGCATAATGGAGAGCAAAAATATCTGCATAAGCTGGAGGTTATGTCACATAAAGTTTTCTGTAAAAAACTATTAAAATATTAGTTACAAATTTCATGCTTACACAAGATCAAGTGTTTGCAAAAATAATAAGACTGTGCAATATTACTGCAGTCGAAGCTCTCTAACCGACCTATGGACTATGGTCGGATAACGAAACAGGTTGGTTAAACCGAATAACACCGGAAATACGTGTTGATACAATGTTGATACATGTTGATGACATGACAGTTTATAAAACTATTCTATTATGAAGCCAGAATCATAGCATTCATTCTAAACATCTCACGTGTAACTTAAAGACTAAATACAATAATTGCCTATTTTATCTACGACCAACTCAAAATAATTGGTAAACTACCATTGTAAAAGTGTCAAAAATTTATAGGTTATGGGCGACCATCCATCCAAAAAGTAGTGACACCGATGTAGCTTGACATAATCCTCATTGTCACTTACAAATGATCACTCTTTTGAGATTGGAAGTATAATGCAACTAAAATCTGCATAATGGAACAATTAATTAGCTGATGTTCTAATTGTACAGTTTCTATTAAAACACTACTTTCATCAAATACTGATCTCTCGTTGATCTAGAACCTGCATTTTAACGTGAAACCTGTACATTAAAGAGGTATTTAAATTTGGTTAAACAATATATTTACTAGTTACGTGTTGCTCTAAAATGAGCAACTTATTTTAATACAATACAAATGTTACTTTTAGCTCTAAATCATTAGCTAAATAGCTGCATTAGCTCTAAGTCATAGCTGCTAAAGACATGCTAACAATCCAATATTGTGAATATCTGCAATCACAAAAAAACTACACGTATTTACAGCTGATTATTAACAGATGCTTAAAATACTTTATTCAATCCCATTGTTATTTAAATGGGAAATTTTGAGATTTAAATGGTGGATAGCGCTTTTATTTTCAGTCAGATTCTCATCAGTTTTTGGCAGAAAAAACTGCAGACCAAGCCCTATCCAACGACACTAAAAACTTAAATACCGCCGTCGCAGCAGACCTGCGTACTCAGCGAATTTCCAAACGATCTTAAGATATAGTATTTTCCCCATAAACACCATAGGAAAGGGTATGTAGGTTTGCTGACTTGGGATGTTGTTAGAAAATGTTAGTTTTGTTAGAAAATGTAATAGTTACGTTAGGTAAATGTCAAACTGTCTCAATATTCGGCACTTTTTAATTTTCCCCATAAACTTAATGGGGGTTAGTATGTAGGTTTGCCGCCATATGAGTGTTGTAAGCAAATATCAGTTACATACTCCCTAGTGAATGTACATACCAAATATTATCAAGTTATGGTGTTCTTTTCATTTTCCCCATAAACCCCATAGGGGTGAGTACGTAGGTTTGCGCCATGTGGGTGTTGTAAGCAAATATCAGTTACAACCTCCCTAGTGAATGTACATACCAAATATTATCAAGTTATGGTGTTCTTTTCATTTTCCCGATAAACCCCATAGGGGTGAGTACGTAGGTTTGCCGCCATGTGGGTGTTGTAAGCAATTTTTAGTTGAAATCTACCAAGTGAATGTACATACCAAATTCTATCAAGTTATTCCAATAAATAAGCAAGATACAGGGTTTCGTTGATTTTCCATAAGATTAACATGGAAAACCTATTTTTGGCTTTTCTCCGTAACCTGTTAAGCCAAGTTAAAAATTCAAAATACTAAATTGTTTATTTTTTTAAGCTTTTTAAAATGGTTTTAGTTAAAATTGTTGAATTTTAAAAATTATGCTCCAAAAATGCAAAAAACCCATTTTTGACCCTTTTGAAACCCCATAAAACCCTGTTCCCATAACCCGATCATGCTGGTTCGCGAACTCATGAAAATAGACCTAGTCTTATACCTTCATACCAAATTTCATCAAAATCGGAGGTCCCCTTCAAAAGTTATCAGTACCACGGACATATATATATATATATATATATATATATTATATATGAAAATGAACGAACGGTGTTTTTGGCTTCTGGGGACCTCGAAATGAAAAAGTAACATGGTCCCGGGCTTAGGTCTTACCATGGCTACTACCGTAATAGTGTATTCCCTATAGGGAAATTCGCTAAAATCGGTTGAAAATTGTAGGATTAGTTCTCAACACAAAAAAAAAACCTTAGCATATTAATAAATAAGTATAGATTTATGATTCTACTTTTGTAATACCATTTTTTGTGATTGTTGAAACAGTTGTGAAAAAAATCAATAAAACAAATGAATTTTTTTTATTATTGCAACTTAATAAATTTGTTTGAAGGCAATCAACTATGGTAGTTAAAAAAGTAAATAGGTTACACAGTTAAGGTATTAAAAACTGTTAAACAAGAAAATTATCAAACACAGAACAATAAACACTAGTAGCTCTAAATATTGAAAACAATAGACTGAATTTGACTTGCTACACAGTAACGTATATGATCAACCTCTTTTAACATTCAAGTTATTTGTAGATCATTATCGTAACATCAGCTCACATGGCGGAAGTTTGTATATTTCTAGAAAACAGTCACTTAATCCTTTAGGCGGTTGATCGAAAGTCAGTTCTGAGAGCTTCTACTGTGTATGAATTAAACAAAAATATATAATAATGTTTTATGGTCTAGTGGCACACAACACAAAACTTAAGAAGAAAACAAACCAAATAAAGGAGTTTGTAAAAATTATTGGATATATAGCTTAAAACTAGTATGGGGTCGGTTGCAAAATTTATCACCTCGGTTTTTCACTCTCATTGGTCGTCGGTTTTTCGGTTATTCAATTTATTTTAGATATAAACATGAAAAAACTCAAGGTTACCATAAAAAATCAGGCTGATGCCTATTTTCTGTCTTTTACACATTTATGAAGACCAGTTAGTTATTGCAAGAAAATATATAAATATTAAATGTTTAGCCTACTAGACAACTCTCCTTATTTGAAAGTAGTCAAAAAGCAATACAACAATTTTACTGGGCAAATTTGCAATTTAATTTAAATCAAAAACTAATTTTAACTAAAAGATAAAAACTTTGACTAAAGTATTTTTGTAGGAATTGATAAAATATATGGCAGTGTAGAATAAAATCTAACCATTTAAAAAGTTTAGAAACACCCTCAAATTATGGCTTAAGAAATGTTTTGTAATTCCATGTTTAATTTTTTAAGAATTACAAGCTATTATGTGTTATAGAAATGTATTTTGTTTAGATAATTATTTTTAGTCTTAATTCAGTAAAGTACATTTCTATATATTTATAAAAATAAGGACTGTTGTAGTATTTTTTAGTTCAATATTGAAACAACATAATAATAACATTAATTCACCTACCCAGGTTGAACCATAGGTCGTACAACTTTGATTAAAGTTTTATTTAATTTGTGAAACTCAGACAAAAAAGTGAGCTATAATTTGTTTTTGGACAGCAATTAGATCAGAGACCAAATATAATGTACTAGTTGCCAAATATACCAACAGTAACTATTACCAAATATAATGTACAGTTTTAAGGAGCAAGAGTCTTTTAGATTAAGAGGTGAATCACACTCCATAAATACTAGAAACAAAAACAAATTTGAAATACCTTTTGCCAGACTAGAGAAAACCAAAAAAAGTCACTGTAGATGGGAAAAAAAATTCTTAACACCCTACCCTCAACCTTACTACAACTTCCGTACGACTGTTTCAAAGCTAAAATGTATAAATGGCTGGTAAAAAATCCACTCTATAATGTAATAGATTTTTATGATCTCCCTGCTATTGATTGACCTCCATTTCCCCACTCTGTTGCCTTCTTATCTGTGATATATTTTATCGTAATTTATATTTTAGTCAATTTATTTATTGTTGTCACGCTCACATATTTATTTATTTTTAATATAGTTTAATTTTTGTACCTAAACCTGTTATCAATTGCATGAAGAAAATCCATCAAAGACTGACAATCTTGCTGCTGCATTGACATTTTTTTTTACGTTTCCATACATTATGTAATGTTTTACGGAAATAAATATTTGATTCTGATTCTTTACTAGGGTACTGATAAAGACGTAAATCAGATAAGCGATCGCCGGCTGGCTGGATGCCAAACAATAGAGCTCTTATCGTCAGGTGTTCCGCATTCCATCTATCGTCTCATATTACAATTGTACTGTTATTGTCCTAGAACGGGATGTCCTTTCCTTTATAATGGATTTCTGTTAAACTTTTTATCTTTAGTTAGTAGATGAACAGAAAACCGACATGTTTTATCAATTCTCAGTTATCAGTTTTTTCGTCAAAAACCAATAAAACCGACAACCAACTATAACAACTAACTCATCCCGACTCAAAACAGCCTCCAGTCATTAGCCTACTTATCAACAGTTGTAAACTAAAACGGCAAAATAGCCGTCTGCATTTCTCCTGAATGTTATGTAGCCTGAAAGACACTTACCTTGTGATGATGTGACGCGATGTGCCTCTCAATGTCCAGCAGCGGAAGCAGTTGGCAGCAGCCCTCCACAGGACAGTTGCGTGTTTGCTGGGCAATCTCTCTTCGTGTGAAGTTGTCCGGAAACAGGTCCTTGGTTATGGAAAGAGCTTGGCTGTCAATCGGGCACAGTCCGTCCTTCTGTCTGTGAATATAGCACAAGTGTGAAAATGGAGGCTAAAATTAAAAGAATGTATTTTTTCACCATTACATTTGAAATAAAATACAATCTCAAGTCAACAGCCAAAAAAGAGAACAAAATTATTATAAGAAAACTACTTAAAATCCTACTTTTCATTGAACTAAAACATACATATGGAATTGGTAAAAATTCTAAAAAAGTAAAACTTTTGGTACTGAAAAATATTTACATAATTTTAAAAAGTGATGGGTAGTAACCCTTCCCGAGCGTTAGACATATTTATACGCCAACGACGCTAATGACTTGCGAGCGTTTGCCGTATACATACGCAACCCAATCTGAAGTTCACGAGCATTTGACGTACATATATGTCATGTGTCAAAAAATTAAATCGTCATTTAGGCATTTCAAAATTGTTTTTTGGCTGTCTATAGTAACATTAGGCCATAAATGAATATTATTGTGTTAATAATTTTTTATTTCAATGGTAAATTTCTGTTTGGTGGGTTGGCATCACTGATCTCGAAACATCTGTTCTACCGGCCGGCTGAGTCATTCTCGTGTTATTGTTTTGCGCGCTCAGACAGTATTTGTTTACGTCTCGTGAGATAAAGATTAGTGTAACATATTCAGTGGATTAGACGGTGCTGTGATGTTTAGTAAAAATGACTTTAAGGTTGACTGATCCAAATTTTGAAGAGGACATAGTAGAACTACTCTATGGTCGTAAAACTTGAAAAAAATTATTTTTATGAAAAAATGTGCATAATCAACTTCAAACATCAGATGGAAACGGAAAAACATAAAAATTACAAAATCTAATTTTTGGCCCCAACCTAAATATTTTTTGCATAGTGAGTTCGGCCACGCCTAGTGGCCGCTGCTCGGGAAGGGTTAATTATACGACTACTGAAAAGTGTTTGGGTTTCCAGGGGGGGCAGAGGCAAACGCTTGTGAGGAAAAATCATTAGAAAAATTAATTTCTAACCCATAAGTGCTTGAGGATGACTTTTAGGATCTCGGTTGCAATGCAAAACGAGTGGAATCATCTGTGTTTAAAAAAAACATTGAGACACCTGTGTTTAAGTCCGCATTATCAACATCGGTGGCAAGCTGATATATCCGATCTTTTCAGATGAAAGGCAAGATCCGATATATCACATCTTAACAGTGAAAGAGTTAATAGATGATATTTATTAATTATTCATTGTTTAACATTAACTGCTAGAACTGCACCCACAAGTTCTACAAATCTAAACACTTCCACATGATACTTAAGATACTAAACCTTGAAGTTTGTTGAACTTTAATTTTTGCCACACGATATGAAAGCAATTTAGTTTTTTTAAATGTTATATTTAATTTGAGATATTTATCAAACCAATCGGTTGTTAGCTATTTTAGAATACCAATCAAAAGTTGTAATGATACACAATTAACACAAAAAAGACAACTGTAAATACAGACGCAAGTACAAATTTTTTCATACTTCGCCTTTGAGTAGAAAAATATTACAATAATACATTTTGCATGCACTATCGACTGATATTAACGTGATAAAATATTCTGTTTGAGAGTGTAGGTCCACAAAGTTTGACACAACAGAAACTATTAGTTTAATGACTGTCACATGATGCAAATCTTATTGTGAAATGTTCGTAAACATGAAAGGACAAAGTTCTAATGAATTGTCTAGCTTATCTCAGCCTTGACTCACTCCTTCAAATTTTAATCTCTTTCTTCACCTAAAATGTTTGTTCACCAACGATTGTCTTCCAAATGTAGACAAGTGTTTTGAAAGAATTGAGATATTTCCAGCATTTGGAGGTTAGGTAAGTTAAAATTTGATTTGAAAAAGGAATACAGGGTTTTTTAAAATAAAATTTACATTTTGTTAATAACTGTAAATAATTATCATTCAGTTAGATTTCACAGGATTAAAATTAATTATAAATATCATACTATCAACATATTGCAATTATGGGTGAGAGTTATAGCAATCCCCCCCCCCCCCTCAATTGATAAGTGTTAACAAACGATAACGCAACAGCTGGTCAAAGTGAAAACTTCTTTCATTCAAAAATTAATAAAATAAAGTTACCCCATATAGCAGTGACGCCCATCCCCCCCCCCTTTTAAAAAAGGCCATAGCGCAAATCCTCTTCAAAAATGTCCCCCCCCCCCAATCCAACAACGCACAGGTTGGCGTTTGGCGAGCTGACGAGTTATCCCTTAACTATATTATATAGGCCTACTCTATTGTACATCTTTTGGATTACTACTGTACTTAGTTTATACAGGGTGGTTATAAAGTCCCTTCCCCCTAAGATTTTTCTACAATTTATATTAAAATCGATTTTAAATGACGGAATTCATTGTATAGGTACATACTCTAACTTTTGTAGTAATTTAAAATTTTGGGAGTTACCTGAGGTCTAAGATGTAGGAGTCAACTTCAAAATTCCTTATGAGAAGCTAGTCAAGTGACATGTCAAATAACACTACCTTTTCCCCCTGAAAACTGTGGTGCAATCTAAATTCAAAAGGGTTATACCGTTTTCAAGATATCTGTAGGTCTAAGATGTAGGAGTCATGTCACATGTCGCATGACTAGCTTCTAGTTAAAATTTTTAAGTTGACTCCTACATCTTAGACCTATAGATATCTTGAAAACAGTATAACACTTTTGAATTTAAATTGCACCACAGTTTTCAGGGGGAAAAGGCAGTGTTATTTGACATGTCTCACGACTAGCTTCTCATAAGGAATTTTGAAGTTGACTCCTACATCTTAGACCTCAGGAAACTCCCAAAATTTTAAATTACTACAAAAGTTAGAGTATGTACCTATACAATGAATCCCGTCATTGAAAATTACTTTTAATATAAATTGTAGAAAAATCCTAGGGGGGAAGGGACTTTATAACCACCCTGTATAATCCCATTTACATATTTTAAGCAACATTAAAAAAGAGTAACCAACTAGACCTATTTTCACTCAACTTTTTAAAATGTTAAAATAAATAATGGTGACTTAATGATTTATTTCTTGGAGGAATTATCGTGTCATCACAGTAAACCTCCTTTAGTTCAGATTGTTACAGATACATTTTTTACTTAATTTTAATAATTATGGAACCTGTTATGGTTGAGTATAGCAAATTTAACAGAACACAAAAGGGTAGAGACACTAAGACCGAAATTATGTATGTTACTGGAGGCCATTATGGAGAAATGTTACAAATAAAAATTGGAATTGTTGGCCTATAGCACAAAATAGGATTATTTAAAATTATTCATTCTCCTATAGAAACTTTCTTTGTCCCTGAACGTAAAATATATTTAGGCTGTGTAGAATTTTATCAACATTTAAAATTTTGTAAAAATGTGATTGCAATTTGAAGATTCAAATCTGCCATTTTCAACTTGCTTTTGCATGACGGATTTGCAACATTTTTTCCTACAAATTGAGACCTTCAATTTATCTACGAATGAAACTATGCATAAATCTGACTCCCAAGGTGTCCCTAATATGGGAGTATCATGTCAAAAAAACCCCGATCAAAAGTAGAATACTGTTGCAATCGGTTGAAAAATATCAATCCGTCTACATATTTTCACACTGAACTTAGTGTGTATATATGTTGTAATAAAAATAAATTCATGCTATAACATAAAATGTAGTCATAATTGGTTTGTTTTTCTGTTTCTGCAATGTTCAAAAATAAAATTTCATAATACTAGTCCGCAAGATCGGTGTTTTCAATTTGTCATCGTCGGAAAACTGCATGGCCAAAACGTCTGTTTAGGACTCCTAGACGGAAAAGAATAATTACCGAAGCAAAATAAACTTCTTATAATTTTCCTACTTGTTTTAATTTTATGGTAGAATTAAATTTTTAATCAAAGTTTGTCTATTACAGTATTACAATTCTCTTCAATTTTGAGTTCACTAGTTTATTCTTAGTGCAGTGGTTAGCCAAACTGAATACGAAATTGAGTTAGGCATAAACTCTAAACTCGGCCCCCTCAGTAAAAAAAATATTTCTCTGTTAACATTTTACAATTAATAAGATCCCGAATGCCAGTTTGAAACTGTTACCGAAGTTGCTTGTTTACTGACAGAGTGAGCTAATGATCTCGCCAATCTCGGCAATTTCAGACTGTCTTTCAGTGATGCCTCCTGTACACCACGCAAGATTGGACCGTCAAAAGAGTTGTAGGGTTAAATAACTATAACCCTAAGTTATAGTTATGTAATAGTGCTCTTGTATTGTATTTAATGTAGTATTATTGAATATTGTACTGTTGAATATTGTATTGAATATTGGTATTGAGGAATGCTAGGCACCATGCCATCCACCCTCAAAATAATATATGTTTTTTATTGCTATTAAATAATTACACAAACTAAAAGAACCAAAGACAGAATGGCCACAGAAAAACCAACTTGGTCCAACCTGTGATTCTAATGTCTAACACTAAAATATGTCAGTACATATTTAGACTGCAGTACATATCAGTACATATCAGTACTGACACTGTAGATGTATGTATTTAGTGTTTTAGCTATGACAATTAATTGTGGAAGGGAAACATTTTTTAACTGTAGAGGCAAGCTAAAAAAATAAAATAACACTTACTTAAGCCACTCATAAATGCACTCCTGGCAAAACCGATGTCCGCATGATGTCAGAAGGGGGTCTTTCAAACATGTCAAACATATTGGGCATTCAAACCTCGGCTCCACTGAATACTTCATTGTATTAAGCTCAGAGTCACCACGTTTTGCTGTATTCTGAAACTAAGTTAAAGTTATAGTAATTGAAAAAAATATATATTTTGCTTGAATTGGATTTCAAAAACACTGGCGAGAGTTGATAGTTGAGTTCTCAGCAATACATTACTTAGGTTTACTTAGCCTAATAGACTATAGGCCTACTGGTAAGATGTTCTCAGTTTTGTGGGACGTTTTTTTTTAATTTTTTTTTTTTTTTGACATGGTGTAAGTCCAGGATGCTGTAAATTTGCTTGGTTTTGTACTGGATAAGAAGCTCAGCTGGACAGGCCATATCGACAAGATAACCAATGGGTTGTCTTGAATTTGTTTCCTCCTTTTCAAACTGAGAAGCTGTTTGACTGAAGCCTACCTAGTCATGGTTTACCATGCACTATTTCACAGTCACGTCTCATATGGACTACTGTGGGGACTGTGGGGACACTCTTCAAGGTGCATGATGTGTTGAAGCTCCAGAAGCATGCCGTCCGAATCATCACAGGAAGTGAGTTTCGAGCTCACTGTAAGCCACTCTTTGTGAGATTAAGTCTGATAACTGTTGTCGGCCACTAGATCCTGCACTGTCTGATGCACGTACGAACTAACAACTTTATCGCTTGTCAAGATGTGCATCCCCAAAACACTTGGCACCGAGTCCAATGTGATGTCCCTGGGGTGCGCCTTGCTAGAACCCAGGCCAGCTATAGTAATTCTGTGATAAACTTTTCTAACAAGTTGCCCCTGACGATTAGACAGTGTGGATCTGAGAGCCTTCCAGACGGTGCTGACATGCTTTATCACAAAATAGGGCCTATTACACCATTAATGAGTTCCCGGATGATGACCATTTGTTTTTCTAGCCTTACTGGAAGTTTAAGTTTTAAATATATGTTTTAATTTTTTGAGTACCGGTATTGTACATGTTTGTATACAGTATATTGTGATTTGACGCCAATTCCACATTGTGGGAAAAGATGATGATAGAGGCTTTGACTATATACACTAATGTGAATAGACTTCTCCTAGCATAGGCATGTATGAAACCTAGTGATGGTGGTGCGATCTTCTGCGGCGTACATGAAGTACAAGTGACATATGATGGATAAATCAGTATTACCACTCTTCTCAACCAAGGATGGAATATTTTATAACTGAGGGTTATGTTTATGTTGTGGTAAAGTGTTTTTGCAGCACTGTAAAGCCAGCTGAATAACAACAACATCGATTGCAGCGAATGTGGTGCTGTCTACACGAACTTTCCAAATTTTGGTATCAAACAAAAAGCATTGCATGAGAAGTTTATTCACATTAGTGTACATAGTCAATGGTATAAGTCTATGTAATTAGGCCTAGTTAATAGTCAAAGTCATTTGACATGCTGATATTTCCAATTTTTGGAGGTGACTCCACCGGGGGTTTTGGCATCAAGTGTAGGCTACACAGACTGACCCTGATTTGCCTTTTCAATTTTCGTCAATCCTCTATTTCCGGTAACTGTACAATATCCCACAGGGAGATGGGGTAACCAGTTTTGCGAGGTGCCTCCTAACAGCAACCGGTCACAAAGATAAGCTTCACCTTGTAAAAAAGTAAGAATTGTCGCTTTAACACAACCCTTCTTTAATTTTTTTTAAGTGAAGTAATGTGTATTTTTAAATTAAATTTAGTTAGCAAAAAAATTATTGCCCCATTTCAATTTGTTCCGATTTTTCCAAGTTTTTGAGTCTCTGTAACTGATTTGTAAACAACCTTCCAGTTATTTTAACAGTTTCTTCTTTCCGATTCACAATTTGGTCTTCGGCCAGAGAAATCAATAACATCAGCAGTAATGGAGATAGTCAATTGTTCCTTGGGACTTCAGTAAAGCTTTCCATTGTGTGCCATTGTACAAGAGAAACTCAAGCATTGTAGGCTGCCATTCCACAACTCCCCAAAGAGCTTCCTGATTTTCACATTTATTTTAAGTAAAAATAATTGCAATCCTTCAATCTTGTTTAAATTGTACACTATTCTTTTTAATTTCAATTTTTCTTTTTCCTATCAGTTTGCATTGGGCCACCAATTGTAGGCCTATTGAGTTCTTGTCATATCACCTAATTGTATTTTAGCATTTTTCATAAAATTGATTCTTGTCATTATTTATTGTTACTATGATATATGTGTATTCATGTTATGTATTTAACTTTTCATAGTTGCTGTTCGTTGTTGTTGTTATTTATTATCTTGTTATCGTCTTGCATTTTATTTTTGTGATATTCTACCATGTTCATTAGTATAAATTATTAGTTACAATATGTTATTTATTGCTTAGTCACTTAGTATACCTGCCATCTTGTTGACTGGTTTAAAATTTCTGTAAAATGGTTTAATTCTGTAGCCTACTATATACATAAATCAAATAAATATATACTAGGAGCGTAACCTGATAGCCTAAATAGGCCTTACTCAAGACTGACTAAAGTTTCGACTTCTCATGAGGTTGTCAGTATTAGTTTATTCAATAAGTTGCATGTGAGTGCCCAGTTTTTTACTATAGGTAGGTTTAAGAAAGTCCTGTTTTCATGGCTAGTTGCTAGGCCTTTTCGTAAGCTGAGTGAGTTTTCTAGCTCTGACATTAAGTTAACCCTTTCCGGGCAATTGACGGATATATCCGTCAAACCTCATTTCTGTTCAGGGCTGAAAACGGATGGGTATCTCCGTCTTAACAATTTTTTTTCCGGGATGGAGACGGATATATCCGTTCAAAAATACAAAAAAAAAAAAAAAACATGTTGTATATATTACGATAATAAAACATCATATTGACTTTTAGACGGGTAATTCAGTTTTTACAGTTGGCAAGATAGTTTCCCGTGACTTTTTCCACTGCTTCATGCCTAAACATGTGTAGCGCGAAACTGTCAGTTGGTCATAGTGGGACCTTATAGTGAGTGTTTGTTTACATTTTTGTAATGACATAGGCCTACTAGGTGTGGCTTTTATTTCAAAATGATTATTCTTAATGACCCAAATTTTGCTGAAGATGTTAACTTATAAAAATGCTAAATAAGAAGTGCATCTGAAGGGGATTTCATATTTGGCAGTGAAAATGCCTGCTTTGAGTCTGCTTCCGGGTCGTGCCGCGGTGTGGAATAATTACGTGTATGGTAGGCCTACCGAACTCTGTAGAATGTGAACTGTTTTGTGTTGTGTTTATTTATATTTTAATTTTTGACGAATCCTATGGATAATACGTTCTTTTATCACTTGACAATGCCGTATTCACGGCAAAACATGTTGTGAACGAGCAACAAATATTTGAGCTGTTCGACGGAAGGTACGTAAAGTATTATTTTAGTCTTTAACAGCAGCTCAGGGGCTACTACAATGAATTTTAATTATATACGGTGTTATGTGTATGCCAATAAGCTGAACGTTGCAAAATAACACTAACATAGGCCTAGTTTATTTTTGTAATATTAGCATCCTAGTAGGTTTTAATGTTTCTGATACTTACCATTGTCACAACAAATTTGTGGATGAGAGTGGCGTACCGTTGCGAAGCTTATGAGTTTGGCCGTATGAAAATAGGCCTATGGCTACAAGAAACCGTTTTGATTAAAAACCATTAAATAAAACTGAAAGTTACAGTTTATAACATAACCCTTCACAAGTACACACACAAATGTCACAAATCAAGGTGAGTCATGTCATGGATTGACTTTTCTTTTGACGTTTCTTTTTTCGTCTAGTGTATCCGCAAGTGTGCAAGGTCTGCTTTTGATTTTAACCATGCAATTGCAAGGTTCTTTATTATAATATATATATAATATATTATATTTTCTTATGTCCGCTTCTTTTAGATTGGATTTTTCTTCTTCTTATTAAGGCTAGGATTTCAACCAAGGCCAACTACGTTAGCCTTGTTTCAACCCAAGAAGCAAAAAAATATTACAAGAATCAATTACAACATAACAAACATTTACAAAGAACAATAACACATACATAAGAAAGTCATTGTCAATAGCACAATAGAGCCATAGAATCAGAATCAGAATCATAATAGTTTATTGCCATTGACCAGTGTACAATCTTGGAATAGGCATTGTCACAGTTACAAAAGTGTAAAAGACTTATTACTAAACCCAACAAAAAACTTACATAGTTATTTGGGAATCAATAAACTCTCTTATATTGTAAAAAAGGATTTTTAACCAACCAATTATAAACTCTAGTTTTGAAAGTTGTTAATGCAGCATCATGGAGAGATTCAGGCAGCTTATTGTAAAATTTCACACAGTTTAGTTTAAAAAAATTACCTGTAAGTGCCAAACTGTGCGGAATGTCCATAGTTGCCCTTTTCTTCTGGTGTTGTGTGTATGGAAATGTTGCCTAGTGAGAGACTCATTCAAATTAGTTTTTGTGCATACTAAAATATTATATATGTACGGTACAGATTGATTTCAAATAATTTTAATGATAATTTTTTTCTGTGATATTAGTTTTTTTAAGGATTTTTTAAACAATTGTAGCTCCGTCATTTTTATCTGTTTTCTCTCTCTCACTGGGTGCCTGTAACATTGTTTTGTTTGTAAACTTTAATATAAGTATATGCTATTTATATATTTTGTTGTCATATTGACTTTGAATTTTTCATAATTGACTTAATACTTATGTATTATATGGAATTACATTTGACGTGATCGATTGCAATGTATTTGCTTAAAGTCAATAAAGAGTATCATTGAGTAATGATGGTACATATATGTTATATCAGTTTATTTGCAGAAAACTATTTAAGAACTACATCCTGAGCATCAGACAAAATCTTAGAGGGGTTGTTGGAGTCTTTATCAGAAGTAAAAAAAAATTGTGGTATCTCTGCATAAATCACACACTGTACAGGAAAATTGCTAGGTAAATCATTGATGGCATCTATGAAGAGGAAAGGGCCAAGGATGGTGATGAATTTTGCCCCCGAATGCTAACATATTGCCTCCTACCAGTCAAATATGACTTTATGAGATCTATTGAATTATTATTGAGCCCATAGAAGCGAATCTTATCCAAAAGAATGTCAAAAGGGATACAGTCAAAAGCTTTAGTCAAATCAAAAAGCAGCATAGAAAGACTCTTTATATGTTCAAAAGCATTGACGATGAAATCAGAGATTTGACAAATGGCCATGGTAGTTGATTTACCAGCTCTAAATCCAAACTGAGATTCCGATATCAAATTATTTGATAAAAAAAAAAAAAACTACTTAATTGTTTAAAAATGAGAGCTTCAAATACTCTAGAGATGATTGGAACTAAAGAAATAGGACGGTAATTTTGACATAAATATTTGTTCTCCTTTTTTGTAAACTAGGGTGATTTTTGAGATTTTTAATTGATCTGGAAACGGAAAGTATCCTTTAAGGAGACATTTATTTAATACTGTGGCTAATAGTGTGGAGATAAAGTGTATTATGTTCTTAATTATAAAATTTGATAACCAAAAACGATCCATTGATTTGGAGTTTGAAAATTTAGCTACAGTTTTAATTACCTCCTTTGGAGTGATTGTTGTCCAATTAAATTAATTGTGTATTCCCAAGAGCTGTGTTGGTGGTTCCCAGGAGATTTTATGCTGAGATGTGTGTGTATCCAGCTTGTAAGGCCAGCTCATCAACAATGTCTGTGAAATAACTGTTCAGTGTATTTGGATTAATTGTGATATCAGGTATGCGAGTTGTAGTATTTTCTTGTGAAATAATGTCCCAGGCGGCCTTACATTTATTATTTGATTTGTTTATACATTCATCACAAGCAGTTTTCTTAGCCGTAGTTAAATCATATCTATATTTTTTCTTGATCACTAAATAAATATTGTAAGCAGCCTGAGCCTTCGCAGTATCAGTTTTATCATAAAGTTCTTACAAAGAGTGATATGCTAACATTGTTTCCTTACTTTTCTTTAAACCTTCATTATACTAATTTAACTTTACCTTGCCTAAGAGGTCTTTTCATATATTTTTTAGTAAGAGGAGAACTAAAAATGCTAAAGGTTGACATACTTGTTAAAGAAGTTATGAAATAGATATATAGATATTAATCCATAGATATATATATGGAAAGTCAATGTTTTTATGTACAATATGATTTCTGAAATAGCTGTGAACTACAAGCATTGACTATGGATACTAAGTATCAATAATATGGGCTATGGATATATTATAGTATCCATAGTCAATTCTACAAGCCTTTGAAACTTTCTGTCAAAAAGAAACAGCCTTGTTTTTGTTTGGTTGCTTGTATGACTATGAAACGCGGTTAAAATTGTTTGGAAACGGTTTGAATTTTGCAGGTGTGGTGTTCTACTAAGTAACAGAGTCCTAGATTGAGAATTTTTTAGCTATAGCTTATTATTTATTTTACCTTTTAGCCATCGGTTATTTATTGAAAAATAAGTTATGAATAATAATTTACGCACAGTTTATATTTCGTGTAATCAAGAAATAGCCTAAGCCTAATAGAAGTATACGCAAAGTTGTATTTACCTGAACATCTCGTTTATTGCTAACTTAAGTTAAGTGGTGGAACATTAAAAAAGAATTTTGAGTGAGTTTTAGGACTACAGTCCCTATTTAAGTGTTTCACAATAAACTAATTGATTCCCGATGGATTTCACTGAGGTAGGTCGATAGGTAACCAAACCTGACTGTAGCCTAAGTTAGCAAAGTTAGCTTTTTTATTTGATAGGCCTAGGCCTATCAAATAAAAGATATTCTTCAAGGTACACTGTAATAGGAGTACAACATTTTGGGTAGCTTGAAACTACGTTAAGTTGCCTTTTAAAAGTAATTCAGCTACATTTAATGGGATAATGTCTTCACTAAATGTTCAGTTAAAATGTCATTCCTGACTATAGCCTATTCCACAAAAGTTTCAGAATTTTACTAGGTCCCCCACCAGAGATATAATGCATCAAAATGTACAAAACTTGAAAATTTTCAAAATACAAATTTTTTTTTTGCAAAAAGTAAAGTAGAATGATGGTTGAGCTTAGGCTATTTTTTAAATGAAGTACTGGGTGATATGTTTTAGTTAAGAAATATATAATTTATTTCCCACCCACCCTTATGTACAAAAAAAAATTCTTAACATGGCATTTCGCAAAATGGAATCTTGCGTTTTCAAGTCAAATTTTCTGGTAGGCCTATTTAACTACATTTTAACCCCATTATCAAAAGGACCTAAATTATAAAGTGAAATTCAAATAAGAGAATGGTTTTCGTTTCATCCTTTTAGCACAAACCAGTTCCGAGAAACGTAAGCTTAGCTTTTTCTAAAGGTCTGCAATCGCAAAAATCCGCGGTCGGCGAGTAACAAAGATGGCCGCCATTTTTGTTTCGTTTGGGTAAAAAATAAAATAATAGGAGTTTTGTACTCTCAATACATATGGGATTCATTAGTAAAAAAATTAAAAAATTCTGAGATGGTCAAGCAACCAGCTGGACCACTTTGGATGGATTGACTCAAGCCTAACATGGGCCAATTAGAATGGAGGTGGATAACAAAGTCTTATGGTGTAAAACTTGCTAATTGTGGTTGGATAACTTACAACATAATTTTAAATTTATGTAGAATTTACATGTTATTTTATTTTTAACAGAGAATGCTTGAACGTAATCGCTCACGCCAGGCAAAATTTGAAGCTAAAGAAATATCATCGGAGCCTTTAAAACAAGTTAATCAGAATACTGTGACTACTGTAGCTTCCACAAGTGGTAAGTTAAATGGTAAGCTTTTTTTCTCACAAAATTAAAATAGACTAGACCTGGCCTAGATGATATATGTTCTTACCACAGTTAACATAGTTACCGTATAGGCCTAGCATATACGGTACAGGGTATTCAGAAAAAACGTTCCAATTATTCAGGAGGTTATTCTACACATTGAAATAAGCAAAAAAAAAAAAAAAAAATTTTAACTGCTTGATATTTTCTTCTGATTATCTATCTAAATCTGGTATCTACAATTTATAGAATACATAATTTCATATTTTCTAATCTTGTATTTTTTAGTCAACATTAAGAAACATTATTCGGGCAGCAACAAAGTTACGATTGAAACTACGGTGACAATGTCCAAACACCCACCAAAAAGATTATCAAGTCCTAGGAAAGAAGATTTGGGCAAAGCTGAAGAAACAACATGTACTGAAGTTGATGAATCCGCTGAAGACAAAGAGAACGAAGATTGCCAAAGTGCACAGTGCCTTCTAAGGCAGGACACTAAATCCCGGTTGAAGCGACTGGGAGTGCTTTACTCAGGTGATTTTCCTTCCCCTTATATTCATATCACCGTGTGCAATCGTTGTGTGATGGTACCTACAATACTGATCAATATTATCTATATTAATAATTATGATCAGTATTATCTAACTTAGTTTGTGATAAGAGTGAGGTGCTGGCCAGCCCAAGTACAATTTTAATCAGTTTTATTCAGTTTTATTAATTCGATCATTATGACAACTTTTTATTGAATCATTTCACAATGTAATAATATTGGAATATGTGGTAGTTGCATACTAAGGATCTGATGAAGTTCTAAGGAACGAAACATGTCGTCTTTTGATAACCAGTGATTGGGCAAGGTAATTTTATTTTTTCATTACCGGTATTAATATATTCCAATCCAGGGTCACAATGAATACTATATCTTCAGCAAATCGGTTCAGCCGTTCTTGAGTAGGCCTAATAGATGGTTTAACTAACACGACTATTTCTTTTATATATAAATAGATTAATTACAAATGAGTAGGGGTCTGCGGTGCACCGAAAATTCGGTACAGGTACGGTACAAGGCAAAATACCGTCATCGGTTCGGTACGGTTAAAGGCATCGGTACAAATCCGGTTCGGTACAGATTACAAAAGTCAAAAATATTAATGTATCTACTAATTATATTTGACTTTAGAAAAACGGAATTAATTAATATTTTGTCGTTATCTCTTTGTTTTTATGGATTAACGCATAAAAAGAATGACTTGACATCGTCGCTCAGCAAAGTCAACTGACGAACGATGTAGTAGCGTTCGCCGACTGCCGAGTCCACGGATAGGAATGCAGTTTACAATTCGAGGTCCAACACCATTTAGACAATCATGTTCTCGTTGGCAACAGCGCTCATAGCGGCTGATCAAGTACATTAGCTCTTTATTCAGTGACAACTACAACAAACTACAGTGATATTAATGCCCGCCGCCAGAGACGCTAGCGTCAGTAAGGACAGTTGTTTGATGAGAAGTGACGAGAACTGTCGACTGCCGATTGAAAAGATTTGACCTAACCTCTAAAGTGACCCGGATTGGTGGATTAGCCGAATGCAATTAGGAAATAATACACGACCGCTTTTCGCAAAGAGTAAGACCACCCAAAAGCTGTTTGTTCCTATGAATTTATCGATCAAAGAAAACTAGGAACATTCCAAATTTTTCAATTTGTTTAGCCAACACATTTTATTGGCTTTATAGTTCATATTTTATTGGCTTTTAAAATCGTTATATATGTTCCTTCTAGAGGTTTAGATGTTGTATAAACGTACTCTTTGGCGTTTAATTTCTCTTTGTATTTTGCCTACTCTTGTTGGATTGGTTCAATTGGTTATTTTATTACGTTTGCTCTGTCCCTAGTCACAGTCACAGTCAGGCTTACTAGCCTACTAATACATTACGTCTTTGTTTAATGACAGTTGCCCTGGAAGTTTTATGAAATAAGTTTAGGATTTGAATTTAAGAAAATGTGAAGCACAAACCGTTTAGTAGTAAATAAATAATTAATTGTAATCATGATTGATTCTAACACTGGCGGTACCGCTCCAATGATGGCATCTGCCGCTTCCACAATAGGCCTAGCCTACTGCGGCTACGAACGCCTGCTAAAAATAGTTTTGAGTTCCGCTTTGATTTTTTTCATTAAGTTTAAAATTATTTTGTTCTTTTATTTGTTTAGGTGACGAATTGAAAAAATACTGATACAGCATGTAGGCTATGGGCTTTTGTTTGAAAATCTCTATTTATGTTTGCAAGTTTTTTATCAGCCAAAAATAAATCTGTTTTCAATTATTGTTGTGATGCTGCTACTCACTTCATGTTAATTTTTACTACATAGCATTAAACTAATATCACCAGCATACATGCACAAGTGTGAAGTGATTATGATATTTTTCCTATTAAAGTTGTAACCTAGCAAAATATGTTAAATGAGGTAAATAAATAGGTATTTGAAGTGTTACCCATCGATATTAATACCGCTAGGCCTATATTGATAACGCGTACCGTACCGTACCGATTTTGTACCGAGAACCGAGGTACACAAAAATTGTACCGTACCGAACCGTACCGACCTGAAAATTGCTGTACCGCAGACCCCTACAAATGAGTCAGTAAATTTTTTTTCCTCAGATGACCCATCTAGACTCTCTTCACCCATACACAGAACGGAGCAAAAATTCTTCGTGGAAGACATAAAGGAAGACGAGCCAAAACCGATGGTTAGGAACGACATAAGAAGCTCGGGTCGAACTGCTAGATTGGCGGCACTGGCTGATACCATCAACCATTGGGAGGATGATCCAAGGCACATTCCGTTGAAAAAGGTGAATTTAAAAAGCGTCCCAGTTTAACTTTCATGTTACATTCAAATTTTGCAAATACAATAATATAAAACTTTTTATCTAATATAGAATCTTGATTTCGTTATGAAGTTTTTAATTGCACTTAAAATGTTTGGCTACTAACTTAGGTTTTGCTATTCAAGTGAAAACCTACATTACAGTATTAAATTTTAATTTAGACTACTTTTATGAGCTCACACCTTTTTACTGACTTTAATTGCATTGTGATTTTTTAGTTCATGGCTTTTTTAAAAGCTAAAATTCACCTTTATTGAATCTGAAAAAGTATCAGTGAGTATTATTAACACTTTTTACAATTTAGACTTTACATTTTTCAACCATTATTTATTATTTAATGTATATAATTAATTTTAGGTATAGTAATACACTTGTTTTATCTGTAATTTAAATAGTTCTGGACACCATTCAATGTATTCTTTGTAATACTAATGAATAAAGAATATTTTTGTTTGAATTGATTTCCTTAATAAGTAAATGTACAATTAATTTAAGTAGTTCAGCCTAATGTATAATTTTTCATTCATTATGTTTCATCAGTAAAAAGATACTCACCATTACATGGCAAGGATTTATCAATATGAAAGGCCTGTAACTCACAGACATTACTGACAAAACATCTTGGACTGTTTGTTCATACCATTAAACTGATGATTTTTTAATACCGCAGCCTTCACCAGTAAAGCCTTCTGTGCTTTCAAAACATTCAACACACTCAAACAAGAAGGAAGATCAGCAACACAGAAAATTCACTTCATGTCCGAAAATGAGAGGTTCGGAGGCTTATAGTTCACCTCCTAAAGATCTGCAAAATATAAATACGAGGTTTAGGAGACAGAAAACTCCCGAGAGAACAATACCATCGATTTTGAAACATAATTCAGAATTTCGTACTTCGCCCCACTATGGAAATGCAAAGAGCACAAAATCTATTGTTTGGGACAAATCAGTCATAGACACTCTGGTGAGAGATTATGTTTACAGCTTGTAGTTGCTGCCTCTTGGTCTTGTAGCATCTGTCTTAGAAGACTGAGTAATGAATGATTTATCTCTACCGAAAGATTTTCTTACAATTTCCCTGTGTAGTAAACAAAAATTTCTTCTCTTTGAGTTTTTGTCTTCCATTTAAACTAGTCCAATTAAATGTGGACATCATTTGTTAGCCAAGTTATGATTTTTATATTTATTTTCATTTTCATCTTATTTACCTTCTAGCTGTTGTTCCTTCTTTTTGCTGTAATATAAGCTGTCAATGTAGTGAGTAATTAAAACATTGCTTGTATAGTATCTAAATCTTAAAAATTGACTGTTATCAGGATTTTATGAGATAAATTTTGAAAAGAATTTAGAAATTTTAATATTATGAATGGATATAGAAAATTAAATTTTGTACTCAGTGAAGTTGATTTTTTATTGAATTTTTTTGTACTTGGAGCACACAGTTTAAGCAGGGGGCTAACTAAATGTTGGGCTGATTTTTAAGTACCGTACATTCTTAGACTTAATCCAACGAATTTCAAGAGACTGTACTAAAAATTTGTAATATAGAGTATTTTTTTACACTGAGGTTAGTTATATTGGGGTTACGTTAGCTAAAATTTCACTAGATAGAGGTTCATAGACCAAACCGTTAGTGTTTAACCAAATTAAAACCCTGCGAAATTGTACTTACAGTAGTACAAGCAAAGTATGTACAATAGTTTGCAAAAAAATGAATATACTGTAAAACTCTTTCGATGAGGAACAAGAAACCTTATATGAGTAATACAACCTTCACACACAGTAAAAGAAATTTAAAGGCAAGCGATACAGTATTTGGGAAAAGATTTGAAGCCTTTCAAATAGTGAAAGTCAGAGAAATTAATTAAAAATTTGCTGTGGACACCCTGTGTAGTTTAATATAATATTGTTGAAAGGAGAGGAACTTTCCAAAGGTATAAGTAGGTTCAAATTCTCAGGCGAATGAGGTACGATAGTAATGAAATTGCCGACTTGAAATTGTATAAAGAATCATAACACCATTGATATTCACATGAAAAAGTTGTCGGTTGTAAAATTAATTTTTACCAGATGGTAGATATGCAAAACCGATCTGGTCTTACAGATTGTAGAGATAGGTCTACACTAAGATAGTGAGCATTTGGTTGTAATTTATCGTGAAGAGTAAAGTTTTCTCAAACATTGTTATTACAAAGCTGAATAGGCTATATTTCTATGATGTAAGAATTCTGTGTTCAGAATTTCGGTCCAGGATTGATACCCCTACATACAATAAAAAATAAATTGGTAGGAAGGGCTCAAGAAAGATAAACACAACTTTGAGCGAGACCTGTTAGGTTCCACATACAACTTTTAAAGTATTGTGTAAACAAAAGACTAAGTTCACTGATCCATATTCCTAGAAAAAAACAATCGACTTAAGTTTCCATTCCTAACGCATGCAGAATATTCATCACAAATTCTAATGTTGGTTAAGGTAAAGGGTATTGTTACTGTTATTGTAGTGGCTGTTATTAAATCACTCACCACTTTCATCCGCAACAATCGTGGTATTTTAGATCAGGCGTCATCAGAAGCAACATGTCATTGTAATTTCACACTCCATTGAGGAATTTTCATATTTTTAGGAGGCCCAAGGATTTTCTGCAGCAGAAACTAGCCCGAAGATTTTTTACGACTATGAGCGGCCTGGACCCCCTTCGTCTAGGCCCTCCCCCTCCAGAAGTTTGTCTCCACAAAAATCACCAGCCAAGACTTCACCTGTCAAGACTTCACCCGTCAAGCAAAGGTAGTCCACAACATCATTATCTGTCATCACTATTTTACCAAACATACTCGAAAACTTAAATGGAGGATATCCAATGAATTCATACTTCTCGATATCTGCCTTAGAATTTGGAAAATTTATAGTCACTGGCCAGATTACTGGGACTATGGTATTTATTTTATTTATTTAATGATTGCTTACAACTTTAAAAATTTGCTAGTCCAGATCTATTAGTATTTTTCTTCAAAACACATTTTGATTATGCTTGTTAAATGCTTTGTGTAATTATTTTACTACAAGTTTTACGGTAATAATTATTTTTTTAAAGTTCGTCTTTTTCTTAAATTCCATTTGAAGAGAAACCATGTAAAAATTTTACTACACTACCATTAATTAAAACAAGTTGATAAACTCCTTTTTCAGATTTGGGAGTCCGGTCAGGATGGGCGGAACAGTTGTCAAAACTCAGGAAATAATTCCTAGCAATGAAGCAGAAGCTCCGCTGCCAAAAATGGGCGTCAAACAGGTAAGTCAATATGAGGTCTAGCCGCTATTAGGTCAAGTCCTTATCTTCAAACAATGGCAAATAATATTTAGCCTATGAGTAACATAATACATGAACTACGATCTGAAAAGGGTAAGATTGGCAGTGTATTTGCTGTATCAGAGAATGTAGACTTTTATTCTTGGACCTTGAGTTTGTTTTTAAATTTATTCATATTTGTCCCCTCTATTGATGAAAGACTTAATAATAGTAGGTTACAATTCCTTTCCGTCTTCAATCCATGTGATTGGTCTAGATGACTAGTTTAACCTGTTGTCAAGAGTTAAAAGTTAAAAAAACACTGTAATTTTTTGTCAATTTTAAAAAGTAAATAACACTTAACACACGACATGGACACGACGAATGAACAGTAAGAAACATTTAAAACTCTATCACACATGTGGCCAGCCAAAGACAAGTCCAGGTAAGTCCGTGTTGTGTGTTTAGTGTTATGTAATACTTTTTAAAATCTATGAAAATGACAGTGTTTTTTTAACTTTTAACTCTTCATGACGGATTTGATAATTTGATAGCAGTCCCGAAACTAGTCACCTAAACAAATCACATGGATTGAAGACAGAAAGGTAACCTACTATTATTAAATTGTTTTTTAGTCCTTTTTTTTACTTGTAGAGAGTGAATGACTTATTAGAGTTCAGGTGGAACACTATATTATGTTGTGTTAACATGAATTTAAATAGCATGAACAGTCTCCCGATTTCCTGTTCGTTGCAGGAACTAAATTAATAAATTTAAGTTTTTACCAGTTGTGTGGAAGTTTTTGCTTGGCTTCTGAGCTATATAGGATCAAACGAGAGCGGACTATCTGGGTTCTACTGTACTCCTTTTCATAGGAGATTTTTGACATTCAGAAATGACGATACTCGTAGAGAGATCCAACAAAAATTGATTTGATTTTAAAAATTAAACGTTATAAACTGTCATTTTAAAAAGAGAAAATTTCTTGGTATACAGTTAGATTCTATATGAAAATGGAACCAGCTCATCTCATAAAAGTTTTAAACAAAGGCCACTTTACTCTCCGCACTCTTTCTGGAACTGTAGGTCTTGCAACTCTAAATATGGTATATTATGGATACATCTCACTCTTAACCTTAGAATTTTTTGATGCAACTCACAGTCTAGTGATTCTGTTTTCAAGGTTCAAAAAAGTATGACGCACGTAAACCTTATTACCCCAACAGACCTCAGTTTAGACAATCAAATATCTTACCATGGCCCTGCATAACACAAAATAACTCTCCTATTTGTGAAAAATACCTCACATAAATTCACCTTAGTCAAATCTCACCATAACTATCCAAATTTCAAGATTTTTATTTGTATATAGGCATACAGTAATGCACGAGGCATTGTCAACTTATAGTTTTCTTAATTAAATATAACCAACATCCTAATTTGATACGTGCTATCAAAAGAAATTTAAATAAAATTGTAATGCCTTGATTTTTGGTGATTGCAGATGACACTATATGAAAAATCTATAAGGTAGCATAAATTACAATATTAGATATAAAATTAACAGAGGGAAATGTCTAGTCAGGTACACATACATACTTATAAAGGGCAAATCCAACACAAAACAAAATAAGAAACAATCAACTTCAATATCCACTTCATAATTTATCGGCCTTAAAGAGATCTCCTTCATATTCTCTCAAGTTAAGTTTAAAATAACCCTCATTACATACCTAGCTAATAATATGTTTTGTAGTGTTCATGAGTTTCTCTGTGCTGACATGGGAAATGTACTTAAAACAACAACTTTGATAGTTTAACCTGCCTTGTTAATCAGTATAAGTTATTTTCTTAACAGTGATTGTTAGATTTAAGCAACTGACTTGTCACCTACTATTAAGTTTTTACCTTTGTATATTGTCACCTCATACCTAACTCCCCCAACCCAAGTCTGCTGACCTATTTATGCCAGAGCTACCAATAGGTCATCATAAGCAAGCTAGTGTTTAGTAACAGTTCCAGCCTACTCATCACTAAACTGAAATACTTCCCCCTCACACTTTTTGACCTTACTTGAAGCTAACAATTTAGAACCCAACAATCATACATTAATAATTCAATAAAACAATGTAAATCCAGTTCCCCCATTACAATATGGTGTACTATGTGACTGAATATATGAAATGAAATTAAATAGACTGAATGTGTCATTTTCGCAGCTGCGGAGCCCTCTCAAGACGACGACTCCTCCGAGTGGCTCCGTGCTGGACAGAGCGCAGCGCTACGAGGAGGCGACAAGTCCAAGCAAGCGAGCACGCGACCCGGCAGAGCTGCCGTTGGCTGAGCGCCGGGCGCTGTTCGAGCGCAATGCCGGCGCTGCCGTGCTGCCCAAGGCCCCGTTCGGCTCCGCTGTCCCCGCCAGCCAGCTGCGGCAGAGTAGACCCGACCACGGCGGAACAACTCAGAAGCAAGGTGGGCTTGGGTTAGGTCATTTTGGCCTACTGCTGTCTTCTGGTGAAGAATCACACATGAGGGAAGGTTAAAATGTGAGAACTGGTTTCGGTAGGGGAAAAATACAAAACATGTTAGGCCTGTTTCTTTACTATTAATTGGGAGGGACAAGAGTACAAGGGAAAGGCATGAAAGCATTTTTCTGGTATGATTAAGTTGGAGTCAATTTGAAAGAACGGCCACTAAGTTACTGAAAATGCTATTAATATTGGTCCACTCGTAATAAAATCTATTTCATTCAAAAAACCTACTTTTGAATTTCCTTTTCAGTACCGGTATTTGGTTAAAAAACATTAGTAAAATTTCAATATTGAATTTTTTTTTGTTAATTGGATAATGTCAATATTATATTTAGGTTATGTTGGTTTTTTAGAACAGAAGTTCATTTTCATCTTTTATTTCTTCTAGTACTTAAAAATTTTTTCTATCACATAAAATTAGCTTGTATATTTTAAAAGTTAGGATTACACTCTTGTTATTAACTTTTTGTCAATGCTACTTTTTTTTGCTACAATTTAAACTTTTATTCTTTTGTCACAGTTTCTACGGGGTCACTCCACAATAGAGCCACCGCTTTCGAGCGAGTTGCTGAAAGACCAGTGAAAGATCTTGGAGAAAGACTATTTTCCAGGGAGAAGGACCATGTTAAAGAAGCTATGTCCGAGCGACAGAAGGAACTGGAGATGTTGAAACACCGGTGGAACAGGAACAAGGACATGGGTGCGGCCGGAAGCAGGCCAGACGACCTAAAGGTTTGTCCCACATAATAATTAAATTCATACATTTGTAATTCATACATTACATTTTTAGATTGATTCCAAAAGAAGATATTCAATTTAAAAAATAAAACTCCCAATCTTAAATGTTTGTTGTAGTTTTTAGTTTACTGAAAAAACATCAGTTTGCTTAGAATATATCTTCATACATTACAAGAAACACATTAATGGATACTAAAGATCGCCGCCTGATCAAAATCCGACCAAAAATTCAATTGATCTGGATCCAAATAAATGGTTTAAAATATTTTATAACTGAAAACATCTCTTTTCCTGTTTTTCTAGCAATTGGTTATTATAACACAACAGCTGTCTAATGATTGAAGAAATCACCCTTATTCCATAAGATTAACATTGAAACTTTGGAAGCCTGTAGCCCTGGAGGCTGATGGGAATTATAATGTGATTCTGCTCATCTGCAGGACGATATCTTTCTAACAGTGTGCGCTGATTTCTCCTACGATGCACACAAGCTGAGGAAAAAGGAGAAAATGAAACGTGCTTGCCCATTAATATACAGAGTGCTCTTTTGTGAAAACTTGCACCTTGTATTATTTACAAACTAAAATAAATGTTATTGTTCAGTTTGTTGAAAACGTCCATTAACGTTAAGAGAGGAAAATTTAACATGAAAATTTCATCCCCCATCAACCCCCTACTCACTACAACCCCTAACTCAAAAAGTTTAAATATTAACACCCAATTTTTATGTCATTTTTTCATTTTATACACAATTTAAAGATTTTTTTAAGTCATTAACTCAACAATTAAGGAGCAAGAGGCAATGGAAGGTAATTTTAAGGCCAGTAAGTATAACATGAGGTAAACTTTTATTGCCTATATCTCCTAAACAATTCAGTAAAATAAAAAATACTCAAGAATAAAAATGTCTTAAAATAAATAACGTTTTAAGGTAATAGGTTTTTTAATAGCATCATATTTTTATTTTATTTTATCATAATTTTATTATTTTTCCGCCATATTGGAAAAAAGCTCATTTATGTGTAAATCATAACTTTTATGAGTGAAATGATCTTAAAATATTATTTTAAGACGTTTTTATTTTTGATTGTTTTTTATTTTACTGAATTTTTTACTCCCTAAGTTTAGGGAAAATGTCACATTATAAAAAAAGTCTTAAAATTGGGTATAAAATGCAAAAATGACATAAAAATTGGAGGTTCATATTTGAAATTTTTTTAGTTGGGGTTGTGGTGAGTAGGGGGTTGATGAGGGAATTGCATTTTCATATTAAATTCTCCTCCCCCATTGTTAATAGGCATTTCCAGCAAACTGAACGGTTTGCAAATAATATAAGTTGCAAAAAAAAAAAAAAAAAAAAAAAAAAAAAAAAAAAAAAAAAAAAACACTCTGTATAGATTCTACTGTAGTTTGCTTTACTCAGGGTTGCTTTAATTTATAACATAACATTTTAAATTGTTATTGACCTGATGGTGTCATGAGCTTCTTGATCAGTTATTCAAGAAGCTGTTGTACATTAATAAATTTTATCACTGATTTATTTTTGTAAAAAATAAGAAAAAAATGACTAAAAACAAGATTAGTAAAAAATGCCAAAGGTTCCAGCAAGAATCTCCTTTCCTTTGAAAATATCAGTGAAAAAGTTAGTTTTTCACATGTCTAAAATATGCATGAACATCATTTGTCAGCTTATTTATTAATCACCCTAAGGGCTCTTCCTGGCAAACTAACCTTCATTCACTACAAATCTCGCACAAAAAGTACAATGGTACTTCTAATTTTCTTCAATGTCAGGTTATGTAGTACAGTACACTCTCGTTCATCGGACTCGGCGACATCGGAACTCCGCTTCATCGGAACTGAAAATCTGGATATTATTAATTTTTTTTTTTACAAAATAAATAATTTTTCTGTTTTAGTGCCTTCAATTTCCATTCCTTCTATCCTCACAACAGTGAAGTATCACATTTTGCATCAAACGTCATCAGGCGTTTTCCATAATCTGTACCCATCGATGTGCTTTACGAGGCCGTGGAGTATTCGCACAAAAATAGAAAGAGGAAGGGGGCAGGAAGTGAACATCCGTTTCGACCGCTTCCCAAACTGTCATTCAGTCTGTCTTGCGTCGCGACTGCACCTGTGTTACGTGGAAGTCAGTTGACTGCTGGAATATGAGTGGAATATGAATAGCCTATGGAATATGAAAATAAAGATTTTGGATCTTTATTTCCTGCGTTGTTTTTATTCCTATAGGTTCATTGTTACCATGTTCAAAGTTTTGAGTGCCTTATTTTCATAAAATCTCTTGTGTTATCTTAAAAACAAGAGTGAATACAATCACGATAGGTCACCGTACGGACGGAAATGATGACTCACGACGGACTCCGCTTCATCGGAATTTCTTGACATCCGAACCGGCCGTCCGCTACATTAGTTCTGATGAACGAGAGTGTACTGTAAAGAGGTTATAAATTTATAGCCTTAAAGTTAAATTTGGTTTAATTTTTCAGCCGTCAGCCCCGCCTCCATCCCCCCCACCCCTCCCCTCGCCGCCACAACCGTTTGAGTACTCGAGTAGACGCAACAGCAGCTTCTACGAGCAGGAGGAAGAAGAATATCAGGAGCCACGAGTGTCGCCCAGGATCACAAACCCCAAGGAAGGTAAGTCAAATGTCACCAGACAGAACAAAATTCTTACTATGCTGTGAATCAACTGTTAAGAAAAGAGGCACTTGTATGATTTTAATTTTTTTGGTTCTTGTCAGTTATAGAAACCCCCAATTTTAAATGTGGTATAATGAGGTTAAGTTAGGTCGGAGCAGCTAAGATATTCAATCCTGTTTCTGTTATTTTCGTTCTCGCTTGATTGACATTAATGCCTTTAATTGACGAGTACCCTTTTTTTAACAAAAAAACTTAGACATGTTACACCATAGTAAAAGTTGTAATTACAACTCCTCTGGACCTCATCCCATGTTTTTGTTTGTACAATAAACATGGTTTTAATTTTAAGACAGTTAAAAATTTTGTCAGTTCAGTCAACCCAAAAAAAATTAATGTTAGAAAGAAGTTTAGAGATTAAGTTAAAGATAGCGAAAAAGAGATAACTTTTCCTGCAAAACAATCCAATAAGCCGAGAGAAACAAATAATATCACATGATTCACTGATATTTTATGCACCATTTGGAAGTTTACAGAGTGAAAGAATTATAATGTGTGAGATTACATTCATAAAAGAGAGCTTTAGGCAATTTACTTGTTAAAACATCTTCATAACCTTAAAACAATTGATTTTCAATAATTACCCAAAGGTTCATCAAAACTAAAGCAAAGGATGTAAATTTTCCAAGATGAAAATGAACCCGCCAATTTCTTTGTTAAGGACACATATAGCACACTAGGTGTATTTTTAATAAATTGACAAATCACGTAGTAAACTAAATACCTAACTCATAACCAAGATGATGATTATGCCTCTGCATCAAAATATTTCCTAAACCAAGCTTATATTGAAACAAAGAGAAGAAATGATTAGAGGTTACATCACCTTGGTGGGAGCGTGTGGACTACCTACCTGCAGTTTTAAGATAAACCGGTAGAGCTGCCTGTCCTAGGGGGAAAGAGAGAAAAAGAGTGATAAGAAATGTCTATGACGATCATTACATTATTACCATCCAGCAGTCGTTGTCTAGAACTTCTAGATAGAGATGGTGGGAGACATCCCTACCTCCTCCATTCCAGTGGGGGAGGGGACCGCGAAGCTGTGTGAGAGCGGCCGAGGAACAGGGGTGGACTGACACTATGAAAAGGGCGGTGGAATGGGTACCGGAGGGGCGCCATATATGGCATTCATATTATTATGCATATAATAAAGAACATACATGTTTGGACTAACATATAATTTTCTAGCATTTAAAATTGTAACCTTACAATATTAAAGAGTTCATAGTTTAGTTACTTGAAAATGACATAGTTGAAATATGTGACAAAAAATATACATGGATTCTCTAGTCTTTATTTATAATGATTATAATAACAGAATCCCTTAAAATTTAAACAATTTACAGTGTATCTATAGAATAGTGTAGTTTGTAAAATACAGTAAATCAAACAAGTGTTAAAACAGTAACGTTTTAATTTTAAATAAACATTAAATAAACATTAAATAAATTTTAAACTGAAATTAAAAATCAAACTAATGAAAGTAAAAATAACTTTACAATAAGCATTTGAAGGCTTTGTAGGCAAATATTAAACTTGAAAGCGGTAGTTTTTTATCTTTATCAAAACCAACATATTTTATTTACCGTACATTACTGTTTGTTTATATTGCTGTCCATAAAAGTTAAGTCAACATACCAACAGTTTATACGTGAAGAAGTCTTCGTAATTGTTCACTCTTCTCATTCAAATTGTAGATTATCTAATAATTATTGATTTTGACAAGAATATCTCCCTCCATGTTCATGAGAAATAAGGTCTGAAGGTGTTCATCAGTGAGTCGTGAACACTGAACGGAGCCTTGTTTTGATATATTTTACAAATGGCCGTTCACATGACACTTGGGTGGCTGGTAATGTCAAGAGATATACTTAAAATTGAAAACAAAAACATTGTACTCAAGTAAGACGTTGAATGCACACTTGAAGCAAAAGTATTGCATTTTTACCACTTTTACACTGAATATACTGCAAATCGTTTGGGTCTCTTTATTCGTCATCATTTAAGTTGGAAACCAATTCTTCTTCTGAGAGCTCACCTTCAAAATCATCAGTTGGATCTGTTATGTTTACCGGCTTCGACAACTGGTGATGACACGGTGATTAAAATATACTAATTCCTCCTCCAGTTTCCCCTCCTCGCAATCGGTAACTAATTCTATTATCCTTTGAAAGCTAGAAGAGTTAATGTCAATGCTGTTAAACCGTTTGGGAACAAAATATTTTAAATCTATAAGCATAGACTTTGTTTTGATGAAAACTTTTCGTTCATACATTTGGCAGCTTGATCTATAACACATTTAAAAACGGTTACTTCAAATCGGCGATTGCTGTCCTCAATTAGGCCACGTCTCCTGATGAAGTTTTCCCCAGCATTTTATTCTTCTTCCTACTATCACCCCAGGTAGTTTTGTTTCTATGATGATTTCTTCCATATTTGGAACTGTAGCCTACCCAACAAGTGTTCGAATTTGTTCGTTATTTCAGTGGCGAAGACCTCTGCAGCTTTGAAGACATCGGCAAACTTGGACCTAGCACCTTTTAAATCCTAAAGGCGCCTTTTTTCCTAAGTGCAGCTTACTAGCCTTAATGCTTGAACATAGTCAAGATCCTTGGTTTGTAGGTAATCTGTAAGTGGAGTGGTGTGCTAAAAAATCATCATGAAAGTCATTACAAAGATCGCCTGGAAACTGCATAGTTTCTGCAAAATGCAAATATTACAAAGATCGCCTGGAAACTGCATAGTTTCTGCAAAATGCAAATACAGTATCGTTCCTAACCTGTTAAAATTGTCGATTTATTAAAATAATGGATTACAAGAGTCGTTTTAATCCGCGCGTGTTTATATTCAAAATTGTACATATTCCAGAATAAATACTTAAATATACACTTTGTGTAAGGTTTAACAAAATCACCCCCCTGGGATAGACCTTCTACTCGTGCTACGTCGCAATGGTCCCGACCAGGCTGACAGCTGTTTCGCCGCACAGGTTAGCCAACTATGTCGAGTCATTGCTACACAAAAGAATTCCCAGTTGGAGCAATTCATCAAAGTTTAACATTCAATTTATATGAAGAAAACATATTATGTTCAAGTCATCAAGTGCAAACACATATTAATCGTTTTAGGAAAAATAAAAATTCACAAATATCGAACTTTCAAAAATTATTTTACAATTACTTATAATGAAAAAAATCTCGTCCTAGGGGCACCGGGGCGCCTTGATGGGGAGGGCGCACCGGGAATTTTCCCGGTGTCCCGGCGGCTCAGTCCACCCCTGCCGAGGAAGAGAAAAGAGGGGTTCGGGGCTGCCCTTCTTATGGAAAATCTAGGAATTGCAAATGACTTGCGCGTTGTTCTATAGTCACTCAATTTGCCCATACCTGGATGCATGTATCCGCTGGTCATTTATTCTTTGTGCTTGATATAAAAATGTCTGTACATATAAGGTTTCATAATTTAATCTTAAATTTATCTTAATTTAAATGTCCGAGGACTGTGCATTTCCCGAATGTCAGAATAAAGTATCAAACTAGGCTTGTTTCCAGCTTACCCTGTGCTGAAGGAGGTGAAAAAAATAAAGTTGTCGCCGCCGAAGCCCGGTCACCTCTACCCCAACCTGTCTGACATGGAGGCGGAGAGCAGTGAGGCTGCGGACTGCGAACTGGAGAGCAACACGAGCACGGGCCGCAACAACAGGTGAGCCGGGCAACAGCAGCGGGATGATGTCGACAGAATGGATAGTGTCAAACCTGGACGACTTTAAAATGGTCTAAGTTTAACGCTTCATGCATCCGCCAAACCTAGAACTTTTTCTCTTATTTCGTTGTCCAACTTGAGTGCAGTCCCACAGCAATGCAGGATTACAAAAAGATTCAGAAATGTGTGTTGAAAAACAATCTCGTTCATTTTTGTAGACTGCATAACTCAGGAGTGTACTTCAACTATTTAATACACAGTGAATTAGGGATGGACGGGACGGGACGGGAATTTTTATTTCCCATCCAATTTTGGGACGGGATCGCTCTTCTCAACGCTATCGGGAAATATTCGTTTTGACTTTTATCTGAGTGTTGTATAAAGACAAATTAATGTTAAATATCAACAAGTTCTCCTTCCAACTTGTTCCACTTGTTTTTGTATAAGTTACAATGAATGTCCTTTTGTTGAAAAAATTAAAATATATAGTTTTGATATTTGCAGGATGAAATGAGATCATGGGAAAGCATAAAATTTATTTTAATTAAATAAATTTAAGTTGAATCACTAAACACACATAAAGGAAAAATGTTGCCCATGTCTTATTTAATACAAGTTTTGTTTAATGAAATATTAAACGTTTGGTACGAAGAATAAAAATAAACATTATGTGCGGTACTGGTACGAAAAAAATGTAGATTAAAACAATTGGAAAAATTGTAAAGAAAACAATACTATATTAATAAATAAGGCCTACTCAGATAAAAAGAACAAAAAATCACAAATTGAAATTAGAATAAATATTAACACTCAGAAAAGAAATTGTTCAACAAGCCAATGCCATTTATAACCCTAACAAATATTTTGCCAATTTCTTTTTTATACTATTCATTGATTTTACTGAGACAGTTTCTTACTTGAAGAATATAAATAAGAAAATTGAACTGAGAAATTATAAACTATTATACTTTTATTGTTATTTACATGAATTCATTTAACTATTTTTTGCTACTTAAAAAAAAAATTAAGGAGTGTTTGATGAAAAAAATTAAAAAAATGTAAATTTAAACCCTAAAATCTAATAAATATAAGCTATAGCTAAGCCGTATTTTCCTCGTTAGCGAGATTGTCAGCCGCGATCGCCGTCCTCGTTAGCGAGTTCGTCGCCCGCGATAGCCGTCCTCGTTAGCGAGATCGTAGGCCGCGACAGCCGTCTTCGTTAGAGAGATCGTCGGCCGCGAACGCCGTTCTCGTTAGCGAGATCGTCGGCCGCGATCGCCGTCCTCGTTAGCGAGATCGTCGGCCGCGAACGCCGTTCTCGTTAGCGAGATCGTCGGCCGCGATCGCCGTCCTCGTTAGCGAGATCGTAGGCCGCGATCGCCGTTCTCGTTAGCGAGATCGTCGGCCGCGATCGCCGGCCGCCGTTCGGCAGTTCCCGTCCCGATAAATTCCCGAGTATAAAAAAATCCCGCCCGATGATCGGGACGAAAATTTTCCGAAAATTCTCCCGAAATTTCGGGACCCGACCATCCCTAGAAACAATATAGTGGATGATATACAGATTTGCTTGGTTTAGAAAATGCAATACAGAACTAAATTAAATTATGTATTGTTAATATACTAAATCTCGGATGGCCTCTTAAGTTTTAAATGTGGATGCAGATTTTAACATTGGCGGCCGGTGGTCAGGGACGGCGGGGGGGCTCTTATCATTAGGCCTATATTATTTATATTTACGCCAGTGACGATAAGTAATGTCTGCTTCAGAAAAAACTGTTATGTCTCGGTCAATAAATATAGTTACTCCATCAAACAGGAACAATTCGGTCACAAAGTTGAATTGAATTGCAATATAAAAATTTGAATCACAATTGCTGACGAAAAGTCATCTCTGTTGTACATAACTGATAACTGCAGAGTTATCAGTTATGTACTACATAGATGACTTTTTTTTCAAGTCAAAAAAAATTGTTACAATTTTATTAAGTTGATATGAATCCGTTTCAGTGCATAGGCCTACTTCTTTTTCGTGACATTTGTTTTTGAAATCAGGAAACAAATCAAGCTAAAATAGTTTTTCCGCGTACAAGTGTTTTAGGAATTGAAAGCGGTCGCCTACCCCGGATGTTAAGATGTCCACACACTTCCTTTGCGACAATATGTTTCCGGTCTTCAAACCGCGTTTACGTGTGGGTTCAGGTACGCTATTGTTCACACTGGATTGATCCAGTTCAGGAGAGTTTCAATATTTTTACTTCAGTTTTGAATTCGTTATCGCACTTGAACGCCTTAATACAAACAATTGTTTTATGTTGAAATTGATTGTAAAGGACACATCACAATGTGGGAGTATTTTGCTAAACGAAATCCAGCAAAAAAGAAAATCTGCATCTGCATCTCAAAACATTTTGTAGACCTATACATTTAATGTTGCAAATCGAATGTCGATCATTTCAAGTAAGCCTAATTCAAATTCTATACACGCATTTAATGTGTTTGTCATTCATTTTACATTTCTTAGCTTTGTCATTCAAGTGTTTAATGTCTGGAATACTACCAACAGTTTAAGGCGCGATCCTGAACCCATATCAAGCAAGTGTAAAAGAAAAACGAGTTTTTAACATCACAGCCACAGAGCCAATTGGCCAAATTGTATAAATTTCTAAACACTTTTGATTGAAACTATTTTTTTTTTTGTTAGATTTTGTATTTGATTAATAACTAAATTGCGCATAGGAGGCCCCGAATTCCTCAAAGTAATTGTAATATTCAATGTTTTTTATTCATTCTATTACCTACTCTATACGGTTTACCTGGTGTAAATGTTGCTCATCTCCAACGTCACCCATTTCACTATCACTCATTTACCTTTCTACACAAATCTAATTAATTCACTATTTCATCACAACGCACACCAACACGTACAACATTACGCACAACAGAACCCAGACGGACGACTGAAAATCGCGAGGGAACTGACAGTCACATTTTTGGCACTGCTCGGTTGGTAGCAGTGGCTGGAGCAGTTGCGCGCGCAGCCTAGGGCGCCGGGCAGAGCGCTGCATTAGCAGCCATTGTGTGTGCCTGTGTGAGTGAGAGGCGCGTATGCGCGTCCCCATTTGATTTTACAAGAGCGCTAGGACGCCATAGCCGGCGTCCGCCGCTCCGGCACCGGCCGGCCGCGATGGAATTAGACACACAATCGTCATCGATTTTGGATTTATTTCGGTACGATCTGTTTCTATCTTCAACTTATGACCTATACAATTGTCATTCTGTTAAATATACTCATAATATTATCTTTGTTAAATTATTTATTTATATTTTTTGATCAATGCGTTGGGGGGGCGGCGTCCGGGAGTCCTTATGGGCGAGCCGCCACTGGATTTTAAGAATCATCTGACAATGCGTAACAGTTGTGTTTAACTTTCGATGTATAGAATACAGTGTAAGGATTCTTTTTTCATGTAAAAAATCAATGTAATCAGTCTAGATGAACTTGATTTTTTTTAGATCCAGATAATTAAAAGTCAAATTTGGTTTAAAATAATCATTAGAATTAAATAGCTGTGCTCAAAAGTACTGAAGCACCAATGTGTGTTTTTCAGGTCTACATCAACGGATATGTCCGATGAGTCAGACTTGCACAGTCTAGGACAGGACATTGTAAAACTGTCAAGATCAAACTTGAAGGTGAGTTTGGTGGTGATACTATAGGGTGTCTACTGGTCACTGAAGTCACCAAAAGTCACAGATTTTAGTTAATGGTCACGGAAGTCACCAAAAAGTCACTTGTTTTTCCTTAAAATTCAAGAAAAGTCACGGATTTTTCATATAAATGGAGAAAATAATGCGATGGTGAGCAAAAGTTTTGGGACTTTAACAATTTTCTCCCAAAATTTTCTGTCTTAGAGACCGTAAAAAGTGAAATCTTTACATTTTTCACCCTTAAAAGTCATTAATTTTTGTATCTCTTTGGCAGTAGACACCCTGTACTATTACAGTCAGTTATCTTTTAGTCTATTTGATCCATTGGCATTGTTGCTAATAGAATAATGAACCTTAAGTTTAACAATCCCAGAGTATTATAATTTTTTCAGTTTACTATTGATAGGCCTATCATATTCTTATCAAAAAAATTATACCAAGCTGCAATTATCCTGGATACTGTCGTTCTTTTCAGTTTTTTTTAGAGTGTAGATGTGAAAATCGTCACTTAAGATTTTCTCTTAGAGCTTCCACCAAGATGGTCGAATTTAAGTTCAACCGGCATTTAAAAAAGTGTCTACAATTAAAGACTTTCATTTCCTATTATTTTATAAGTCAGTTAAAAGTATCAACAGTAATGCGGGATGGAAAAAATAGACAGTATCATTGTTGTCTACCATAAATACAGAAACCAATTCCCAAAATTTTTACTTTACTGATTACTTCAACATTTTTTGTGTTGGTTCTCTATGTACTATTTTTATTGTTATGGAGAAATTTAAGTTCTTATTCAGGGTGTATACCAACCGGGAAAAACTGGGAAACCGGGAAAATGCCGGGAATTAGAACAGACCAGGAAATAACCGGGAAATAACCAGGAATTTCGTGACAATCCGGGATTTTTAATCAGCGCGTGTCCGCCGATCGGAGACGTTCGCGACAGCCGACTGGAGACGCGCGAACTCAGACCAGAGACGCTCGCGACCACCGATACTCCCGACCTCCGATCTAGACGCTCGTTTCCGCCGACCGGAGACGCTCCCAACCGCCGACCAAGATGCTCCCGACCGCCGATTTAGACGCTCGCGGAGACGATCGCGACTGTCTTTCTAGATGCCCGCGGCCGCCGAAAAAGATGTTCCCGACCGCCGATTTAGACGCTCCCGACCGCCGACCAAGATGCTCCCGACCGCCGACCATGATGCTTCCGACCGCCGACCAAGATGCTACCAAACGCCGATCTGGACGCTCGTTTCCGCCGACCGGAGACGCTCCCAACCATTGACCAAGATGCTCCCGACCGCCTATTTAGACGCTCGCGGCCGCCGACGGGAGACGCTCGCGGCCGCCGACCAAGATGCTCCCGACCGCCGATCTAGACGCTCGTTTCCGCTGACCGTAGACGCTACTAACCATCGACCAAGATGCTCTCGACCGCCTATTTAGACGCTCGCGGCCGCCGACCGGAGACGCTTGCGACCGCCGACCAAGATGCTCCCGACCACCGACCAAGATGTTCCCGACCGCCGATTTAGACGCTCCCGACCGCCGACCAAGATGCTCCCGACCGCCGACCAAGATGCTCCCGACCGCCGATTTAGACGCTCCCGACCGCCGACCAAGATGCTACCAAACGCCGATCTGGACGCTCGTTTCCGCCGACCGGAGACGCTCCCAACCATTGACCAAGATGCTCCCGACCGCCTATTTAGACGCTCGCGGCCGCCGACGGGAGACGCTCGCGGCCGCCGACCAAGATGCTCCCGACCGCCGATCTAGACGCTTGTTTCCGCTGACCTTAGACGCTACTAACCATCGACCAAGATGCTCCCGACCGCCTATTTAGACGCTCGCGGCCGCCGACCGGAGACGCTTGCGACCGTCGATCTAGACGCTCGCGATCGCCGACCAAGATGCTCCCGACCGCCGATCTAGACGCTCGTTTCCGCCGACCGGAGACGCTCCCAACCATCGACCAAGATGCTCCCGACCGCCTATTTAGACGCTCGCGGCCGCCGACCGGAGACGCTTGCGACCGTCGATCTAGACGCTCGCGACCGCCGACCGGAGACGCTCCCAACCATCGACCAAGATGCTCCTGACCGCCGATCTAGACGCTCGTTTCCGCCGACCGGAGACGCTCCCAACCATCGACCAAGATGCTCCCGACCGCCTATTTAGACGCTCGCGGCCGCTGACGAGACGCTCTCGGCCGCCGACCGGAGACGCTTGCGACCGCCGACCTAGACGCTCGTGACCGCCAGACCGGAAACGCACGCGATCGCCGACGAAAGATGCACCTATCACCCGACCGAAGACGCTCACAAACACTGATGGAGGACACTAGCTACCATTTAAGTTTTAGAGTTTGAAGGCGAGGTTACCACCCTGCTATACATATGTCCACCCTACTCGATTCATTAGCAGTGATGGTATTGCACTCTAACGCTCCTTTCACACATCACGTTTTTAGCCGTGAGGGAAAAACCGCGCAATTTAAAACCGTCCAAGTACACCGTACAAGTAATTGGCAGCCGTTTAAAAACCGTCGCCGTGCCTATGTGAAAGGTCTCATAAGATTCTATTGAAATGTCCGCCGTGCGATTTTTAATCGTACGGGCAAAACCGTGATGTGTGAAAGGAGCGTAAGTATTAACTTTATAAAAGTTTGTAGTTCAAAATTAGTATATAACTATCTACTGTCTATTTCTTAATTTCTTATTTACAAGATGATAATCATTTTATTTTATGATGCAATGGCTGCAATGGCTTAGCGCCCTGGATGTAGCTTTATAAAGAGAGATCATAACTTTATGTGTTTAGTTTAGTTTTTTATGTGTTTTGACGCAGGTGCTAAGCACCGCAGAGAATGTTTTATATTTTTCTGAAGTTGGTGGCTGGCTATTAGTGCCATACGATATATATATATATATATATATATATATATATATATATATATATATATATATATATATATTATTTTTTATTAATATTTTGCTTAAATATCATAAGGGGTTGTCTATGGGTTGTACATCTTAGAAACCATTATGACAGTTAAAACTTCTGAAAACTCTATGGCCAAGCTAGGGGATTACCACTCATATGGCACAAGAAATCGAAACAAATTGGCCATTCAACCACATTCTTTGAGTTTTTTTGGGAAAAAGCCCAGAAGCGCAGGGACTAAATTTATTTCTAAAATCCCTCAGGAGTTAATAAGTATTCCAGATATAAATTCTTTTAAAACTGAATTAAAACATTATTTGATTAAAAATGCACCTTACTCTTTTGATAAATGTTTTAATGAATAGAAAATTTAAAAATTTAATTAGCTGTGATATGTTTTATTTATGTAATTTTTTTTTTTTTTTTTTTTTTTTTTTGGGGGGGGGGGGGAAATGTAACTTTATGTTTTAGTCTCTAGGTTAGTAAGCAATGAAATTGTAATTAACGCCATTCTACATTTGTGCCAGTATTAACTTTGTAAAAATGCTTGTACAAATTATGAATAAAGTGATTGATTGATTGATTGAAGTATCAAAGAAATTTAAGACCATGGAAAAAAATTGAAGCATATAGGCATCACACATACCCATAAGTCCTCACGCTGAGTATTCCTTAAGTCCTCTCGCTGGGTGTTCACAGACCCTGAGATCGTAAATTTGTCTTTTTCTAGCTATAATATTTATTATGTACTCTTGTACCGCTTAGCACCTTCAAATATCAACTTCCTGGAGTTGGCCAGGTAATTTGCTGGCAATTGCCACAGTGTATGGTGTATAAATGGTGCATTGAGGTACCAAGAGGGGATCTCAAACGAGTACTAGTGTTTCATCTTCACAGCTTAAGATAGCCGAAGACACAACAATCCCTATCTTAAGCGGTTAGTTTCAAAACACGATCCCCGTAAACCTCTGCAGCCATCAAACTCGCCTAGCGCTACGGCCGCGAGGCGGCATTCAGCATTGTTGTTGTTTTGGCTGGGGTAGACCGGCCCCTTAAGGGCTAAATTCAAAGATCGAAAATGAAAACTACGTTTAGTCCAACTAACATTGAGAATGAAAAGTTTGAAAACAAATTTTGTTGCAAGTAGTGGAAAAATCTGTAAGTGTTGGCCTTAAAATTGGTCAAAGAAAAAAATCTCAACATTACGCGAAAACCAGGAAAATTTCAGAAAAACCTTGAAAAAACCAGGAAAAAACCTGGAATTTCATTTCCAAAAAATAGTATACACCATGTTATTCTTATAATAGTTATGGTAATACACAGGCTCAGACTCGACACAACTGATGGAGTCTGTGATTCGTATGTGTGTGCTTGACTTGCTTATTTGTGTCTTCATTTCCAACATTAGACAGAATTTACAGTCGCTGCAGTTGCGGCTGCTTTAGCGCATTATGAATTTCATTGATAGCTTACATATTTCCCCCCCAGTATTGGTTCTTTAAATCTCGATACATCGCTAACTCTTTTTCAGGGGTATGATTGTAGTTGAGAGCAGATATTACGTGGTATGATGGAGTGAACGGTGGGAGTAAACTCACCTCTTAGAATTTCAGTAGTGCCTTGATTGACATTGTGTAGAGTTTGTTTTAATTTTCACTGTAGGCCTAATTTATTTTTACAGCGAGACTGGTCCGTCAGTGAAGGGTCACATTCGGCCGAAGGTCAAGAAATCGACGACTTCCTAGATGAAGCTTTAAACGACAGCTCAGACGAGTCCACGCCTCCCAAACGCACCTCGTACAGTGTGAGTCATGCGCTTTTGTCATTGTTAATAAATATTTTCTCCAGCAAAAGTAATACCATGCTGAAATAAATTAGACTTACAATTATATATTTTTCTGAATTTTTTCTTAGTTTTGTTTTTACCTGTTAAAATTTAGCATTGTGTGAAGACCATTTATGTTACAAACTGTTCAGAATGTGAAGAATAACTTTGTTTATAAGGTTGCCTTAGTACTCCAAGGTTAAGAATACCTACTTATTTTAAGAAATTTTATTGTATTATTATGTATTATGTATGTATGTATTATGTAAAGAAAATTTATTCTATTTTAATCCTTTTGAAATGCTAAATGTTAAACAAATTTTTCACATTAGAATAATGATAAGTGTTAAACAATATTCCCAGTGATAAACCAAATTTCAAGTATTGGAAGATTGTTTTTCGTGGCGCATATATGTATATGTTTTTAACTTTTTTACTTCACAATAACATATAATGATCTATCTAATTTTACTATAATTTTTTATTACAATTTGAACAACCTAACTGTGTGATAGTTTAAAATATTTCAGCAACAGATTTTTTGTCCCTGAACAGTGAATTGTAAAAGTCACGTATTTGATAGTCTTTGTTTTTTTTCAGAATAATGCTGGTACTGTACAGTCAAGAAGTTTTGAATATTCTCAAAATAAACAACAAAGAGAGGATGAGTCAAAGCCGCTCCTTCACACTGTCAGCTTTTATAGGAAGCAGCAAAACATGGTAACTATTGTATATTCGGATTGTTCTGTCCTCCGAAATGTTGTAAATTCATTTCAAGGTGTTATAAATAGAAAACTATAATTATTATAGTTTATAGGATACCAAAAATAGGACAGAATTATTTGCTGATGTTATTTGTCAAATGAGTTCTTCGAAAAAATTTTCAGACATTGAAACCACCATCGCCCACAAGACACGTTCGAATAGATCCATCTGATTATTCGACAGACGAAAGCATCGAACGCATGGAAGAGGAGCTGGACAGAGAATTAAAATTGGTGGAGCAGAAAATTGGCCAACTACAGCAAGAGGTACATTCTGTCATATTCTGTATCTTTATCACACCAATGTCCATTTCAAGAGAAAATAATTATTTTTTTCTGATGTGTGTTTTCAAAATGGCGGCCATTTAAAATTTTAAAACTCAAATATCTCAAAAACGGAATTTTTTGCAAAATTTTTCTAGTTACTAAAAAGTTGACAAACCAAATAAATTATCTAACTAAGGATACCAAGTTTGTAAGGATATGACAACAAGTAACGGAGTTACAGCGATTTTTCTCTTAAAATAAACTAAATTTGCGTTAATTTTAATGCAAAATCGTTGTTTTCCTGCAGAAAAATCCTAATAATCCCGTTATTTGTTGTCAGATTTTAACAAACTTGGTATCCTTAGTTAGATTATTTAATTTTTCAACTATTTGGTCTCTAGTAAAACTTTTGTAAAAATTACCGTTTTGAAATATTTGAGTTTAAAAATTTAAAATGGCCGCCATTTTGGAAATATACATAGGAAAAAATATGTTTTTTCTGGAAATGAACATTGGTGTGATAAAGATTCATGCCAAAATTGAACTCAATACAATCATCCATTATGGAAATAAAAATTATTATGTGTAAAAAACTTAATGGCGGCTGTATGGGTTACTGTCGACATTTAGATGTTATTACTTTGATATTAATTTTTTTGTCCAGGAACAATGCCCTAAAATATTGGCAGGGAGTTCTGAAACACTCTGTATAATATTTGATTTCAGATGTAAAATTAATACAGTGGTCAAATGGTATATTAAATGATACAAAAGGATTACGTCCACGGATTAAAGTGACGAAAATGCTGAGTTAAATCACTTTAGTTAAATAGTTCTATGCTTTTATACTACAGCCAAAGTAATTAGAATAAAAATAAGCCAATGAATCGGCTTGGGTTTTTTTGGAGGGGGGGGGGGGCGTGATTGTGACCTTTTAGCATAGGGCGTCAAAAAGTGTTAATCCGGGCCTGGTCGAATTTCAATCAGGCGGCGATCTCTAGTGCATCTAGTTCTAAAAAACTGGTAAAACCGACAATCTCTATTGAACTAAGTTAAGTACCCTTTTAATTGTTTTTATTCCAAATAGTTTTTATTTCCTTCATATTCTTATCCTCATTTCTGTTTATCTATTTTGATCAAACGGCAGGCATTGTATACAAAGATCTTTAATTTTAGAACTTTATTACAGTTTATATTGCTTTCATACTCTCATCACCATGACATATTCAGTTGTTTATACCTAACTCTTGCTGATCTTATCTGATAACTATCACCCTCAAGTACGTAAAACGTTTAGATAACATCACGGTCCAATATTAACACTACTTTAATTTGTTGTTTATTTTTTGTTTTGTGAAACAATACTAGTGGTTTTGATTGACAGGTGATGAAGCAGCAGACGATCATTTCACAGGCGAGCCAGGCCCTCAATCTCTGTTACTCCACAGTTGAGTTCTCAGGGTCGACCGAACAGCTGGAAGCTGAAAAACTCCTCTTGATTGCAAGTGAGTAAAGTCTCGTGAAGAATAAAAGAAAACAATTCTACCTTATATGAACTTCCCGGTTATCCTAACTAATTGGAACTGGACCAGGTTCAGTTTAGTGAGATTTTCGATTTGGGCGGAATTTCTGAATGTCAATGTTACGCCCACTGTTTACTAATTTAGGGTCCTGCATCAAGATCAGAATAGTTCAAGTTACCTGAAGTAAGCTTTTAAACAATTATTTACAAATTTTTTTGAGCCAAAAGAAAATAGACAAATAATTAGAATTAAATATGCATGACACGCAATTAAATCATAAATGGACAGAACATCAAGGAACATTGAAAACGAACACTGTTAACAAAAATTGCCTTTCCTTTGAAACTGGCGAGGCACTGTATAATCTTCCAGAGCAGTCTGCAGGAATGAATCGTAGAAAGATATATCGTTCCTTAGAATGGAAAGTATTGGGTTAGTAGTATTGTCTTGCTTTGTCAAAACTAGTTTTGAAAACTATAACTTGGGTTTTATTATTTAAATTTGATGTAATGCGTGACAGGCCAGCGACGGCAGGCAGCGCAGCATGAGATACAGCGTCTTCGCGTGGAGCAGACACTGCGCCCGGGCGGTGGTGGCGGCGCGGCGGAGCGAGGTAGTCTCACACTGTCACAGATCACACTGCCTCTCAGGTCCGACGCGTTGCAGCGCGCCACCAAGGACGATCGCTGCTACTACCTACTGTGTCTCGTACACCACAACGAACAGGTGTGTGGACGTCCGAACTAAATCACTACAATCTGTCTGTGTGTAATCTGAAAGATCATTGATTCAGCCCTCCAGTATTCTAACTTTTCACAATTGCTATTTTGTGATTTCGCGAATCTTAGGTCAGGAAACGAGGAATGAAAGTATGAGGCTCATAGTAGTGTAAGAGCTTTAGAAATATGTTTTGAGTGATGTACAAAAGAAGAGCTTTTTATTCTTTAACTTTTATACAATAACTTTTAATGTGTTAATAAATTTAATCTTAAAGTTTCAATACATTTTATGATTCATTTTAACCTCTTTCCTTATTATTCATGCTATCCGAATTTCTTACTATTACACGAAGCCCTGGTCCCGTTTCTCAGAAAGTTCTTAGTATCCGTTCTTGGAGGTTCTCAGAGTTTGTTCTACTGTATCATCAAACTACAATGTGGCATTCAAAAATAATTGAGCGCTTCTGGAGTGCGTGGATGCAACATTACAAGCTACAATTATGAGGCATGTTTTTGAAGAACCGTTTTGAAATTAAAAATAAAATAGGAGAGATTTTTTAATAATTTTATTTTTACATGAAAGCCTGTAATTTACCTTTTTACATAATTTCTGTCATTTTTAAATCACTCTTCATATTGTCCAATTAGCTTTACAATTCCATTGTCATAGGATTCTGCGCCTGCCTTGAGACACACCCCAATACAGCCGTTTTGAGGCACTCCGCCTAGGCCTTTCTTCAAATGACCGTGTGGTAATCACTAGGCGCTAGATCGGGAATGTAGGGAGGATGATCGAATTTTTGACAACCAAATTCTCTGATCGATTCCTGGGTTTGATAAGTCACATGTGGGCGGGCATTATTGTGAATCAAAATGATGCTGTTAATCGTCATGCACATTTGTGCGGCCATCTTTAAATGCCCTAACCCACTTTCGTACCATTCCATCACTCATGTTTTCACCGTACACTATACAGATCTGGCGATGAATATCGATCGATTTCAGGCCTTTAGCCTACATAAAACGGATAACAGACCGTACTTTGCAGTCGGCAAGACTCTTTATTAGCGAAGGCTTCTTAAACATTTGAAAAAGTCCGAAAACAGCTGCGAAATATGGTGTAATGGCGTATGTGCGTTGCCAACAGATGTAGGTACACAACGCGCATGCGTAGATCACCAACCGCAGCTCTACAGTGGCGAGATAAAAAAACGGTACTTACTTAACCCATTGGCTAACAAGCCCGAGTATACTCGGGGCGGCCGTGAGTGGCCCGGACGTGCGAACCCGAGTATACTCGTGATTGCGTAATGATGTAAATAAAATATAGGTGCTTCATTATTATGGTGATTCGTTAAGACTAGAAGTGTTTATACACTTTATTAAACATAATATATAGTGTATCAACTAGTTTTAATCTTTTATTTACGTGTTGACATAATACAATACTGCATATAAAATCAGCTGATCAGCTGGCGATGTTTAACACAGCGCGCCATTACATTGTTGTTTACATCGGTGTTTTGCCGTAACCTAAAACTTGTGATAGATGTATTTGTGTGTTGATATTTCGACTAAATAAGTAATTTTTAGGATAGTATCTCACTACTATTGCTTTAAAGTGAATCTGAGGGTAATTTAGATGATAATGAAAACTGCGACGACGAATTATGAATTATATAGTGGGAGTTTTCTTTTACTTTTTCATTGTATGGAAACTTGTTAAGTGAACCAATAAAACATTCTTTAAATATTTTTATTCCAATAAGAATTTAATTTGGAGGTATAATTGTTTTACTGTGTAATTTTGAGGAATTTTCTAGCTAGGAATGCTCCGTCTACAAATATAGGTAAAACACCAAAAAAGGATGATTTTGGAAAAAATATTATATCCAAGTCAAATATACATATATTGGAATAATTTTTTATTTTTACGTAAAAAAATAAAAAAAACCAACTAATATATAATCGTTTTTGGGCTGAAATATTTTTTTTTAGTTCTCTACATGCAATACGCTTTCAAAAATTATCTCTTTTTATATAGAACTATATGTACATAGTAATATATACAAAATACTTACCATGTATATACTATGACAAAAGTAATATTTTCTTAAAGATTAAGAATTTCTAAAAAAATCAGTGAAAAAATCATGAAAATTGAACAACAATTGTTGCTACAGTGATAGTTTTAATAAAAGTATTTATTTTTGTCTTATTTCCATGGAAATTAAGGGGCTTGTCAGGTGTCTAATGTCAAGGAAGCCAATGGGTTAAAAAACATGCCTCTTACATAATTACACTTTAAAAGGGTATAATACCTTTTTAGTCCGGCAAACGATCCTTATTGCTAGATTACCTGTTTCACCAATTACAAACCATTTTCAGAGCTTATACTAGACTCTAATTTGGCAAATTCCAGCAAAAAGGAATGAGCAGGATCATTTTTCGGACTAACAAGTATTTCGGCCGGATAAATAAGTCTATAATTGATCCAGAAGCCATGCTCAGTATCTGCATACAATAACAATGATGTGGGTTGCAGGTGCTGTGTTCAGAGGTGATGTGTGCGCCACGGCAGCTTCATAGCCGCAACATGCTCACGTTCCCCAACACGCTGACGCTTGACGGCCTCTACTCGGACTTCAAGGTCACGGTGGAGGTTTACGCAATGGAGGCGCGCAGTAAGGAGCTCGTCCCACATGACATCAAGTATCATATCAACACCGGCAAGAAGGTGACTTAAAACATGATTTTAGTGCAAAAGTCCATCAGACCGGACTCAAAGCTGGACATACAACTTCATAGCTTGAAGGAGCTTGATATACAAATCTATATGCTTATTAGAGCCTTCGCCCTGTTAACGTTGTGTGTAGTAATGATTGATAAGGGAGGCCCTCTGGTCCTTTCTCTACGATAAAACTCCAAAAGATAATATTTAGGTTAGGTTAGTTGATCAGTTATAGCAGATACGAGTTATCTGCGAGATGGATTGCCAAGTTCGTCTTGCAGATAACTAACTGTTCCTGCGATGGGAACCCAATTGATAAGTCATTATAATCCTTGACAGGATATTGGGAACCCAGGTAATTAACCCCCTTGTATCTACAGTAGACTCCCTCTTTACCCGCCATCTCAGGGCCAGACAGTGGCTAAATAACGAATTGGCTCATTAATCCGTTGAAATTTTTAAAATGTTAAATTATAGTTATCCAAAATACTGTATGGAATTTGTATCCACACCCAACCACGTTCTAAACTTATTTTTTTGGTCAGGATTGCCACAGACATCAAAAGTCATAATTTTTGGGTTTTGGTCAGGAAAAGTCAGGAAAATGTTTGTAAAATGCAGAAAGTCAAGAAAAAAGAAGAAAAATCGCCAGAAGTCAGGAAAATTTGCAGTGGTAAAATTCGACCGTCTTGATTTTTGATTGCCCTTTTAAATCGGGAGTACTAACTGGATGGGTGAAATTTTTCATAACTCAATATAATATTGGCTTTTACATTATTATTATTATTGTAACACTTTGTTTTATTTTTAGTAGGGGTGTTCGAGTACTCGGCTATCGATTATTTTGCGAGCTGAGTATGTACTACTCGACTCGACTTGAAGTTTTGAAAAAAAAAACTCTTTAGTTAAAGTTGAGTTCTCTAGCTGACCTATGAAGTGAAATTAAAAATCAATTTGTACATAAAAAATAATTTTAACCTAAGACTACATTGAAATTCTTTTTTATATCACTTGTTAAAGAAAACCCGCGAATCTTTTACTATAATCGATTTAGACGTACGTTGTAAAATTGAAGGAGGTTATGTTTCATTGTGTACATTCATTGGTTATGTTTTTGATCCAAAACAAAATGCTAGGCACATGGTCAATCCTGCCACCTTTGATTGTCAATACAATTCAGTACTGTAAGACATATGTTTTTTATTATTTCCTCTGTGAAAAATATTGATTGGAATGAGCAGGAGTTTGATGATTATCGTTTATATAACTATTTTGCCATTGAGTGTCAACTCTGAATTTATGATCAATTGATTTTGTATTGATTATTTTTTTAGCTCTGTGTTGATTAAAGTAACAGGTAAAAAAGTAATATTTTTACTTTTAAGTTTACTTACAAGTGATAAAGGGCCAATTTAAAGGAGTTTATAAATTTTTATCAACTTAATTTAATTAACAATTAATTAATTGTTATACTTTAAACACTTACCATAAAAATATAGGGCCTAATAAAACACATATAAATACAAAATATTGTTAATATAATTAATTAGGGACGATTCATTTATTAATTTGTTAGGTACTATAATCTTGGTTTTATTAATTAAAAACCAATTTTTGACAATCCGATATTTGCAGAAAAACTCTACTGGAATAAGCTCGAAACTCCTCAAAAATCACTACTCGCACACCTCTAACAGGATCAAATTTTAGCAATTGCATTTAAAAGAGACCTTTGATTTGTTACTAAAAAGTAAGTATAATGAAATTTTTTTCTGTTCTGTGGGGGTGGTTCGGTCCACTACAGATGACTTTATTAGAGCATTATAGTCTATTTCAGTAACCGCGATGACTCGTATATGAGCCGCCCAGTAGCGAACGGGTAAACCATGTTGACTGTTGCAGGAGGCCAGTAAGCTGAGGCTGACGCCCCGCAAGGCGAAGGGCGACTTGCCTAGTCACTCCCTGGTACGACCGACCGGCGAGCACGTGGCTGCCCATACTTCCACTTTCTCTCTTACCGGATATGTAATCGTGTTGACTGTTGCAGGAGGCCAGTAAGCTGAGGCTGACGCCCCGCAAGGCGAAGGGCGACTTTCCTAGTCACTCCCTGGTATGACCGACCGGCGAGCACGTGGCTGCCCATACTTCCACTTTCTCTCTTACCGGATATGTAATCGTGTTGACTGTTGTAGGAGGACAGTAAGCTGAGGCTGACGCCCCGCAAGGCAAAGGGCGACTTTCCTAGTCACTCCCTGGTACGACCGACCGGCGAGCACGTGGCTGCCCATACTTCCACTTTCTCTCTTACCGGATATGTAACCGTGTTGACTGTTGTAGGAGGACAGTAAGCTGAGGCTGACGCCCCGCAAGGCGAAGGGCGACTTTCCTAGTCACTCCCTGGTACGACCGACCGGCGAGCACGTGGCTGCCCATACTTCCACTTTCTCTCTTACCGGATATGTAACCGTGTTGACTGTTGTAGGAGGACAGTAAGCTGAGGCTGACGCCCTGCAAGGCGAAGGGCGACTTTTGCCGGTTCGCCCCCTGATACAACCAGCCGGCGACCTGGTGGCTGTTCATACTTCCACTTTCTCTCTTGCCGGTTAAGTAACCGTGTTGACTGTTGCAGGATACCAGTAAGCTGAAGCTGACTCCCCGCAAGGCGAAGGGCGACTCTCGCCTGGTCGCCCCTGCGGTACAGTCACCTGGTGGCCCTGCGGCTGTCCGTACTTCCGCCTTTTCTCTCGCTGGATACGTCATCTTTTCCCTGCGTGAGATCAACCGCAAACAGTTCACTCTGAACAAGGTGAGTGAGGAGTGCTTAGTATAACAAATGTAATGGTTGTTTTAGGTTTCGTTTACTGTTTTTAAGTTTCCCACTTCCCTTTCGCTTGAGGTAGGTATTCTAAAAAAATTTCTCTTAGTGCAAAACATTTGTCGTTCCAGTGTTTAAATAAATTATTTAGGATAACTTAAGATATGTCTTCACTTAAAATGATGGCAAAATTTTCTAGATTAGTCACTTTGAGTTTTGATAGTTAACGTTCTCATTATGATTTTAGTTATGTCTTTAGCACTAGGGCCTATGAAGATAAATAGGGCCTATAATGACAGATTTATCATTTAGCTTTATATCCCAAACTAGCAAGTATGTTTCTCTAAAATTGTATGGTTTACAGTTTATGTACGGTCGACTCTCAATAATACAAACCTCGATAACACAAAATATTTGATCTCAAATTATACTCAATCCCCTTGTAATAGCCTAACTTGTCTAAGTCAAAACATAAACCACATTGCTTAAATTAATTTTATGGTTTTATTTTACCTCTATTAGCCAAAAGATACTAAAATATCCTCTATTACTCGAAATTGCGTGGATGAGTCAAATTTTGAATTTGCCCTTTTCCTCCACAAGTCAAATTTTTCCTCAATAACTTGACGTTTTCTCTATGAACCTTTGTAAGTGAAAACCCCGTTGCAAAGCTCACAATGAGTTGGTGAAACATCCGGTACAGTTTTAACAACTTGAACCCTGGGAGTAAAAACTTGCTAACTCACATCAGTAGTGTAATATGTAACTTAAACTTTTAGTTTTCATTAGTGGATTTTTGGCACTCGACGGACTTTCAGTCATCAGTGGGGGAATTTCTACTAACTTACTTGGTCTGGTACCTCGAAAGTGAGCTTGTGTTAACGCTGGACTTGACCTTGCAGACGACACACGCCAGCGTGGTAGAGGGGTCGCTACAGCTTCGGATGGAGACTGAGATGAGTGTAGATGTCGAATACCGAGGATTCCTTACCATGTTCGAAGACGTGTCAGGGTTCGGAGCGTGGCACCGCCGCTGGTGTCTGCTCAAGGGTGACAAGCTGTCGTACTGGAAGTACCCCGATGACGAGCGCAAGAAGGTAACCTAGCCATTGTTCTAACAGCTAGACTGGATTTTTTCTTGAATGAGGAAGTATTCATTGAAATTTGAAATGTAAAGAATCTTGTATTTCATCACAATTTTTAACATTCTAAGAAGCATAAACTTGAGTACAAGTGTTACTTCTGAAGTGACAAGGAACTAGGATGGAACTAAGGACCTTGGATCAAATCCAAGGTTGGGACGGATAAAAAATTAACTGAGTTAACAGTGCATCACCCTATCACCCAAAATTCTCAAGTTCAGATCCTATAAAATTTTAAACTCAAACTTTCACAGTCTTTTAGATGGCATGTTTAGTTGCTGATCCTGGCATGAGTAGCTGTCACTGTAGAGGCAGCATTGCAACTAAAGACTTTTAACCTTCGCCAAAAGGTTACAAACTTGTTATACCCTCTGTGGTTGTGTCTTTGCATTGAAAATCACCATTTGACACTTGAGATCAATGGCTGTTCTAACAGTGATTGCTGACTATCAGTGACAGACGGTAATGCTCGTGTGATGTCCATCAGATCCCGCTGGACACGATTGAGCTGTCGCAGTGCGTGACGCGGGAGGTGGACGCGGTACCACGGGACGTGTGCGCACGTCCCAACACGTTCCTGCTGGAGACAGTGCGGCCGGCGCGCGACACTGACGCCGACTCACTGGTAATGGTCCGGCACAGAGACAGGACGACCGTCCGGTAAGTGATAACCTGCGCTTCATTCATTTTATTTTTGTTTAACCATTAAACTCTTAAGATTTCATACAGTCCATACATTTAGATTACTTTATGTGATAATCAGTCGTATTAATTCTACTTCTTTCAGCAATATTTTAATTTTCAAAATCTAATTAATTTGTTAAAGACTGCAATATTCAATTTGTCAATTTGTGTGGGTCTATGTGAAATTGCAGACAAAGGAATAAGGAAGGGAGATTGCCATAGAATATATCAATATAAGAAGAGTAAATTAGTAATGTCCACTGATGCAAAAGTTTAAAAAATAACATTAAAGTGAGGTAATAATTTTTGTGGCACCATTCTGCTTTCTTAACTGACAATTTTTCAGCTGATTGAGGAAGCAGCATGTTGCTTCAAAAATTGTCACCTAATTTTAATGTTACTTTTGGGCTGATGAACTCTAATTCACCCTCCTTCCATTGGTAACTTCCCTGACAATCTTTTTCCTTTTTTCTTAAATTTTTTATTATTCACTGTTTTTGAAACTCACTGATTGGAAACAGTAACGGCACAATTTTTAGTTTTAAATTTCAACTTGTTCGTTTTGTCCTACTAAGCGACCGTTTTGTCCTATTCAGCGATCATTTTTAATTAATTTTCTTCTACTTTTAGATGAACAGTAAATAATTGATTATTGACAATAGTGAGGCCACTGATCATCACCTATAATTGCAAACTACTGTACTGTACAACTAACAGTGTTTCTTCCGCATCCGTCTCAAAAGCTAAATTTTTTCCTGGGAGAAATAAATATTTGACATGTAAAGGATCATTTTACCCGGCAGGCACCTGCTGTCAGCGGATACCAAGGAGGAGAGGCTGCAGTGGTGCCACCACGTCAACAAAGCGCTCGGCCTCATGCGGGCGTGGGGCGTTTCCTCCAGAAACTGATGGCAGACCTGCCTTCACCACCACCTACCATAATATATTGACTCTTAATGTTTTATATTTTTGTATTGAAGAATTTATATAGTGTGTAGCGATGTTATTAAATTCAGTTGATCTGATAGTTTTACAAGTGCTTGATTATGCATAGAATTTATACTAAAATATTAATTATACAGGATAATTACAAGGATAATGCTCATTGATATGTGTTATTTTAAGAGTCATCTTAACCCTGTAAATACAGGGCCCTAAGGTTTGGAAGACTTAAGGCTTGTTATTGATGTTATTGATAGGGTCTCTGCGTGAATGAATTTATGATTTTATAGCTTATATAATAAAAATGCAGGTTTTAATAAATATATATTTAAGTTATAAAATTAATTAGTCAAAGACTTCTCCAGCTTGCATGATAGATCTAAGCAAACTCAACTTTGTTGTAATTTATTCTGTTCTTTACTCTGGGCCTATTAGTACATTCAAATCTTGATATTACAAATTTCAATATAATAAAGTCATTGCAATGCAAATTTCATCCCTACATCGTAACATCAGTAAAAGGAAATCACCCTCAGTGTAGTGAATTTTTCATCTATAGAACCTCTTCACACCAAACTTAACCTCTACAATTCCCACAAGTGCATCTTGACTTAACAAATGGAAATGAACAATCAAAAATTAAAAAATTGTCTCAACTTAAAGCTTATGTCCGGTCTGCATTGCTAGACTAGACACTTTAATCAGTTTCGGTAAAGTGTGGGGGGTTTAAACACAAAACTATAATGAATTTTAAAATTAGATTAGTTTCAAAGGACCAGTCAAGTTTTAAGCCGGTTAAGTTTAGTTTGGTCCTTTGAAATTTGTAATACCAAGGATTGACTGTACTCATATTAAAACTTTGCCCGTCGATTGTTAGATGTACCCACAGCATCGAGTCATAAAATTTGGAAGTTTGTGATTATCAGATCTGACTCCCATACTCTCCTATTCTTACGCTCTCTGTCTAATCTATAATATTTAGCATGTTATATTTTAATGAATCTCTGGTATATTTACCAAATATTTATTTATGAAAAGTTAGTTTTAATACGTAATAGTGAGCTAATGAACAAATGAATACTGAAACATGATATTAGTGTTTTAAGTACAAATATTTTAATGTTTAACTAACCTATTCATGTTACACGCTGTTCAAAATAAATGTGCGGTCGAAAGACAGAATTTTATTTCCTACCAAGGAAAATTCCCTCAATATCTTCCCGAATTCCCTGATTTTTTTTATAATCAGATTTTATTTTAATTTCACCCTTAAAATTCAGAGTAGAAAATAGCGCTGTTGATCATGTTATGTCCCCTACTTGAAGGTTGGAAGCGCTTCTTGTTACATCCCAAATGTTAAAATTAGAATATTTATTTCCGAAAAAGCAAAACATTGGCATAAAGTGACATGAAATATTAAACAGCTGGAGTAATTATCAGTGATTGTGATTGATTGGATTGTTGGCCTTGGGAGGAACGGGAAAAATGGGGAATTGAAATCAGCGTTTGGACCACACATTTATTTTGAACAGGGTGTAGTATTGCTAGGATATCAAATATTCAGGGTTTGTGGTTTACAAATATAGTAAATTATATTAAACGGCATATAATCGTCAATAAACCAGTTTTAATTGTAGTATTTGTGACCATTTATTTCCCACATTACTAAACAGTTCATAAGTTTCTTGGACAACAATATAGGGCCATGAAGCAAATGACCTATTTCACCTGATATCAGACAGTCCTATTATGAGTGTAAGCTTCCAAATCACCAAAATTAACTGTGAAATGGCGATAGTTTTTTTGTGCAAACCAAGATATCCCGTACAAGATTACTCCATTATTTTTCAAAATGTTTGTCACTTAATAACTTTTCCCCATATTTTCTCAGATATGCCAGAGGATTTTTTCCACTGAACCACAGAAATTAAATAAAAATTGTTAAAGTGGGATGTCTACTAATACTGGAATTATACTGGAATTTCAAAATATAGACAAAAATTTTGAACCAATATAGATAAAACGATAGAAAAAACTATAATAAAAGACATGGATTTCGACCACTATCTTTGTTGAGCAAGGGAGCCAAGGTTTGGATATCAGACCTTAACCGAGAGGGTGAAGTGGCCAAAAAACTAAATCTCCCACGATTGAAACAAAAGCCAGGTGATTTACAATGAGTGATGATGATCTAATAACAATCGCCCAAAGTGGAAATACTACAGTAAAATTGGTTTTGGTGTCGAATAACTATACAAAATATATTAGAAGGTTTACTAATCTCACTAATTATTAAAAATTAACAGCTGATTTTTACTTTGTCATTTAAATAAAATAAAAAACTACAAAATCTAGCATGTATACAAATAAAAAAAATTTGGATAATGATACGGGCAGAATGAGCGATGAGATGTGGTTTCAGAAACTTACATTGTTTACATTAAAGTTTATGTTGAAGACGTTAGTCCCAAGACTAAGGAAAACAGCTGCGACATTTCCAAAACCTTCACAACTTAAATTATAAATAACGGAGAAAATTCTCCACAAAAAGTAAATATGGCGATTTAAAAAATCCTACTCAGTTTACACGAAAGCAAGCGTTTTGGTGAAGAGAGACGATTATTGACGGTGAGTAAAGACAATCCACTTTGAGTTGGTATTTTAAAATTTGATGGCTCTAAGAAAATTTGAACGGATTGAAAATATTCATTCCACTTATATATGGACTAACAAGGTGATAAAAGAAGTTTGAAAAAAGGATGGTGTATGATGAACACTGTTGAAACTGTTATTAATCTTGAATTGGGTGATGAGCTTTCATCACGTTTTTCCTCACTTGCCACTTTACCACGTGATGTTAATTATGCCATGGCCCTGGCTCAACGAGGCAACGTGAGGTAATTTATTTAATAAAATAATTTTGTATATAGGTTTCAAAAATTTACAAAATGAAGCATTTATAGCGGGTATCTTATCTTGGTAGTTAAAGAATGTAAAGAGTGCTTTGGTAGCGGGTGGACTGTAAAAACAATATTGCTCAAATATTATAGATACAAATTTTAATTTTCGTCAAATGCCCTAAGTCAATGAGGTCTATGATTTCTTAAAAAAATTATTTTTGTAGGTCGATATAGTTTTCAACAATAGACAAAATAAAAGCGTTATAATGGGTATCTTAATAGAACAAGATTGTAAAGAGTGCTTTGGTAGTTTTTAGTATTTAGATAATAAGAAATAATTAATATTTTTGTAGCTAATTGTGATCACTTCAAAGTAATTTAATAAATGTATCTAATTCCATGTTAAAACTAGAAATCAATACTTCGCAGAGAGAGATAGAAATACAGACATAAAGAGAGAGAGAACGATATGTACATTCCAACTACAACTGGAACATCCCCCCTTCACCCAGGATCAGGCGATTTTTCCTGGCTTTTGATTAAGCGATCCAAATTCAATTGAATTATCCACCGCTTTAACGTCAGTTGAGCAGCAAATTTCTCTCGTGTTACTTATAGTGTCCCTCATGGCAATATTTTCTGTGTCCTCCCAAAGCTTATAGAAAATAAGTTTTGTAGTTTCCTCATTGGGCCTAATTTAAATTCAATTCTGTGTTAAGTGAAATTCCTAAGTGTTGTTACTCTTCAAGGACTTCATTGTGCGTGATTCGCGGAAAGTAAAAGACTATCGCTGCGTCTACTAACCACGATCGCGTCTATCAAGAGTTTGTTCACATAGATATTTGTCGTGTTTCCTCAAGAGTCGCGTCTCCGTGATCCTGGAGGCTACCTATCACCCACTCTCACCACGGTCCCGGCGAGGAGACGTGCCATTAGCATTAGCGCCCAGTTCCAGAAATGTCACAAGGTACTGTTTCATTTGATTTGAGTGTGTTTTAGTAATAAAAATAATTCGTGATATTGAAAATTATTCGTCAATATATTTTTAGTTAATCAAATTCAATTGTTTAAGTCTAGTAAAAGTCACAATTTCCGTCTCACAATCTCTTTGCAGCTAAGTTAGCTGATGGTCCTCCGTGTCGTTAACAAGTCATAAATCTCAATGTATACAAAACAGGTATCTAGCGGGTTTACTATGCAAACAATATTGCTAAAATACTATGGGTAAAAATTTAAACATTTGGAAACTTTCTTAGTAAAGAATTGGTAATCCGCTATACTATTTTAATTTTATGATTAGTAGCTTTTAGGCCGGTTCCTATGAGAGCGACAGAAGCGACGCCAGCGGATCGCTTGTATCGCCATTATGTTGTAGATTGTTGTGTTCTACGTGGACAAGCGTTGCGGGCAACACGAGCGACACCGGCGTCTTTCAATTATGGAAACTATCAGTTTCACTATGCCCTCCAAAGAGAAAAGGCGTAAGCTGATGCTCATAGAAAGTTCGTCATTAACCTATGTTTATTTAAAAAAGAAGGCTTCCCGAAGATATGGAAAGAACATTATTTACATTGAAAGTCACGTTTATTGGGAGTTCCACCATCTATACAGAAGACTTCGCCAGTACTCGGCATTATTTCATAATTATACGAGAATGTCAGTTGAAACACTAACTATATTGCAAATACTACAAACGGTAAATATTAGCCGATATTATTTGCAGTGAAGATATCACAGAATATCTTGGCCTCTAACATACTCCACTTCTGGATTCAAATTGTTAAACATATGGTACTAAAATCAGTCTGCGACAATCTGCAATTTCTTCGCTCTACTCCAATTATTTGAACTGTAAACTGTCGTCACAGGCCAAGATATTCCGTGTTATCTGTAAGTGTTAATATATTTTTGAGTGCTATACATTTGTTTTTCATCTCTGAATGCAAACCACAAGTATCATGCTAATAAGAAAAGTTTATACAGTGCTTAGATAGTTTGTAAGTGTTTCAATTTAATACATGAATGTATAGTGACTATCCTTCAAGTAATGAATTACTAGTGGTAATTACATCAAATTAACTTTTTAAAAATTGTTTGTTAGCTTGGCAAAAATCATTTACAAAGCTGGATATGATTCTTAGCTGAGTAGCCTCTCTGCTTTTAATTGTAGGCCTACCTGACAATTGCTAATACATATTTGTATGTCAATGGCAAATAAATGACTGATTACCGAGTTCTGATTTCTGATTACAATTTACAATATATGCCAGTTAAAACTAAGAGAGATTTAATATTTTTCACAGTCAGTTTAATTAAAAACCCGGTATTTTACCATAAAAAATTGCAATGTTCCTGCAATAAGTAAGTGACAATCATTTTATAATAAATTAACTTTAAGTTATTAAATTCTAGAGCCATTATTTGAATGAATTTTTAATAACAAAGAATTTATAAAATTAGTGGGACATATTAATTAAAAATATAATATAACACAATCATTGTCGCTGTGAACGCTAGCGCCCACGGCAGGCGCGTTCTATGTGAGCGACGCTGGTAACACCAGCGACAGCAGCAACACTTTGCGCTCGACAACAGCGACCAGATATGATTTTCAAAATATGCTCGCAACGCACGCTACCAAAGCGTTGCTCTACATACATTGGTTTGAAATTTTGTCGCTCTCGTCGAGTCGCATCTGTCGCCCACGTAGGAACCGGCCTTACCCCTATAAGCCACTAGTAATAAACATAAATACCCCCGTCGCAGCAGACCTGCGTACTCAGCGAATTTCCATAGGAATTTGAGATTTTGTATTTTCCCCATAAACACCATAGGAATGAGTATGTAGGTTTGCTGCTATGGGAGATTGTTAGAAAATGTTAGTTGCTAGGAAATACAATGATTAGGTAAGGTAAAAATAAAATTGTATAAAAAAAAACTTTTTAATTTTGCCCATATTCCCCAGGAGGTGAGTAGCCTATGAAGGTTTGCCGCCATATGGGTGTTGTAAGCAAATATCATTTAAATCCTACCTAGTGAAGGTACATAACAAATTATACAAAGTTTTGTCAATAAATAAGCGAAATACAGGGTTCTATTGATTTCCCATAAGGTTAACATGGTAAACCTGTTTTTAACTTTTCTCCATAATCCGTTAAGCTAAGTTATAAATTCACAATACAAAATTGTTTATTTTTTAAGCTCTTTTTACATCGTTTTAGTTAAAATTGTTGAATTTTTTAATTTGAAGTCCAAAAATGCCAAAAACCCATTTTTGACCCTTTTGAAACCCCATAAAACCCCATTCCCATAACCCGATCATGCTGGTTCGCGAACTCATGAAAATAGACCTGGTCTTACACCTTCGTACCAAATTTCAACAAAATCAGAGGTCCCCTTCAAAAGTTATCGGTACCACGGACACGAACACACACACACACACACACACACATAAATAAATAAAATTTATATATATATATATATATATATATATATATACACAAGTAGATAGTAATATGAGGTTCCTAGCTCACTTTTGGAGACAATCAAAAATTAAACAAATTTCACAGTTTTTTAATACAATTATGCAATATTTTTGCCATTTTTTGGCCAATTTTCAGCTTTTGTTAAATTGTCATAAAAAATATGCAAATTTATGAAATTTTTAATAAATATGCATGAATTTATATGAAATTGTTTACAGAATAAAAAGTTTTTTAAAACCAGTAAAATTATAATTTTTTACAAGATGATTTAAAATTTATTATCAATACAATTATACTAAAATAATTATTCAAATTTAACTAAAGCAGTTTCTTTATCATCAAAAGTCTTAAAAGCCGTGACAATTAAATTTAAATCTTTTTTATTTAATTCTTTAATAGTTTTATCATCAATTATATTAGTAAATCTTTTTGGTAAATGTATTTTACATTTTTCTAATTCAACAATAATTGTATATCCATATTTATCTTTAATTCTTTCAAATTTTTCAATTTTATATTTTTCATTTAAACTTTTTAATGGTTTATATTCTTTAAATCTTAATTCTCCAATATTATTAATTTCTTCTAACAGATCCATTTATATAGGGAAAAAATATCACAAATTCATTTGTGATAGATATGTTAAAAAGTTATCATCATAATTAGGTTTTATACAAAAATCCATATTTAAATATTTAAAAATCATTGGTAATAATTTTTTATATGATATATTACTTTTCTTAAAACATAAATATTTATTAAAAACTAGTGTAATTTTTTCTTTATCTTCATGATTCAATTCAAAATTAATATTGTATATTTTGTTTAAAAATTGATAGTAAAATATCCAATTTGTATAATTCCTTTGTTTTAAAAATAATTTTATATTCTTAGGTGTTATTTCAAAATGATTGGAAATACATAAAATATATAATTCATTAATTAATTGGTGTGTTTTATATGGTTGAAAATGGTTAAATTCTCTTAAAATATGTTTAAGATGTTTATTCTTATTACTTTTTCTCTTAATATTTTTTCATAAATAATTCTTTTACATATATTACATCCTACACAATTTCCAATAATAGTAAAATTAGTTTGATTATGACATCTATAACACATATCCATTTATTAAAAAAATATTTTATACATAAATGAATTGATTCAATTCATTTATGTATAAAATATTTTTTATATATAAATGAATGAACCAATTCATTGTCACAAGTGTAAGAAAAAAACTAAAAATATTAATCCACAAATTGTTGAAATGAAAAATGGATTATATAGAATTGCTACTAAATGTTTATTTTGTAAAACAAATAAAAGTAAAATTTTAAAAAAAGAAGTTAAACCTATAATTAAAAAAGAATTAACTAAAAATGAACAAATAATTAAAGCAAATGAAATTCATGCTCCAATCAGAAAGAAATTTCTAAAAAGAAAAATAATTACATCAGGTATTGATGATTTATGGGCAGCAGATTTAATTATAATGAAAAATTATGAAAAAGAAAATGATGGTTATAAATATATGTTAAATGTTATAGATACTTTCTCAAAATATGTTTGGTCAAAACCATTAAAGAAAAAAGATGGAAAAACAGTTTCTAAAGCATTTGAAGAAATAATTAAGGATGCAATTAAAATTAATCATAAATCACCTAATCTTTTACATACAGATAAAGGATTAGAATTTATCAATAAAGAATTCAAAGAAATATTAAATAAATATGATATTAAATTGTATCATACAGAAAATGAAGAAAATCAAGTATAATAGAAAGGTATAATAGAACACAAAATGAAAAAATGAAAATACAATTTGAAATTAATAAAAATTATAGATGGATAAATATTTTACCAAAAATTGTTAAAGAATATAATAATTCATATCATTCAACAATTAAATGAAACCAATTGAAGTAAATAAAAATAATGAAAAGGATTTATTAGATACTGTTTTTAAATATAAACCACCAAAAATAATAACTAAATCAAAATTTAAAATAAATGATAGAGTTAGAATTGGAAATAAAAAATCAACATTTTCTAATAAATATAAAAATAATTGGTCTAGAGAAATATTTATAATTTCTAAAATTAATAATACAAATCCTGTTACTTATAGTATTAAAGATCAAAATAATGAAGATATTATTGGAAATTTTTACGAATATGAATTGAAAAAAACCAATTTGTAAATTTTATTTTATATAAATGGAAAAGAAATGTTTAAGGTGTAAATTATATAAAGATATATCTAAATTTTATAAATACAAAAATAATAAAGATGGGTTATATTATTATTGTAAAGAATGTAAGGATGAGTATTATAAAAAATTATATGATAATATTAAAGTTATTGAATTAAATGAAAAACAATGTCATAAATGTAAAGAAATTAAAGATATTTCAAATTTTAATAATTATCATTATAGTAAAGATAGAAAAAATGCAATTTGTATGCAATGTATTAGAGAAATGTTTTTAAAACCACAATTTTGTGAATGTGGAAGAAATATTAAATGGACTAACAATTATTCAAGACATTTAGAAACTAAAATTCATGACAAAAATATAACAAAACTAGAAAATTTAAAAATATGATAAAAGATGAACACAAAATTTTACTTGTTTTAAAAAAGTTTAAATTTTATTGAAAAAATACTATAGAAAACTTAAATTGACTTATAAAAAGTCGACTACTGATTTTATTGAAAAAATACTATAGAAAACTTAAATTGACTTATAAAAAGTTTACCATTGATTTTATTGAAAAAATACTCTAGAAAATTTAAATTGACTTGTGAAAAGTTGACTATTGATTGAAAAATACGATTTAAACTATAAATTACCTAGTAAAAAGTGGAAAAACTTCTTATATTTTTAAGAGTTTTATTTCTAAGTAAAAATTATTTCTAATAAATGGAACGAACAAATAAAAATATTAATTGTCCTTATTGTAATAAAAATATACTATATAAAAATTATGATAGACATTATAACTCAACTAAACATTTATTAAATAAACAAAAATATGATAATAAAATATTTGAATTAAAACATTGGTGTAAAAATAATAATATATATAATTATAAAAATAAAACTTTAGATGAATTAACAAATATTAAAGAAACATTTGATCTTACAAATTATTCATTATTTAATATAGAAAAATTAAATGAAATTGCAAAAAAATTATCTGTCAGAAATTATGAAAATTTATCTAGAGATGAACTAATTAAAAGATTAAACAACATTAAAGAAAATCCAAATAATTTAAGATATAGATCATTAAAATATATTCAAAATTTAGCAATTAAAAATAGTATTAAAATTGTTAATAAAACTAGAAATGAATTGATTGGATTATTAAATGATTATTTTAAAAATAAACCAATTCCAAAAGAAAATATAATAAATATTCAAGAAGCTTCATCATTAAAAGGATATTTTCAAGATTATATTTTAACAAATTCTAATGATGATTTAGATATTAATGATTATTTAGAAACTCAAAGAAATGAAATAAAAAAATTGATAGAAAAACAAAAATTCAAAAATATTAAAGGACAGATGGCTTTAGAATGTGAATATGAAAGAAAATTAGTAAATGGTGAAATTCAAAATAGTAATATGTATTTTTGTATAAAAAGTTCAGATATTTTAAATATAGATGATTTTATTGATGACCAATTTAAGAAATTAATAGTTAGAGAACAACTAAATCAACCATCAAAAGGCTCTGGTTGGTCATTAAAAAGATGTGTTGAATTAAATCTAAAATTATCTAAAAATAATTCATTAAATGCTGGATCATATATAGAATTACCAAATGAAATTAAGAATAAAAAATGTTGTGTAAATTTTAAAAATAAAGATGAATATTGTTTTATTTATGCAATTAGATGTGCTATTGATAAACCAAACAAAAATGCTGAAAGAGTTAAACAATATCAAAAATATATAAATGATGATATTTTTAAAGGTTTTGATTATCCAATAACATTAAAAGATATTAAATTATTTGAAAAAAGATCGTTTGACTCTAAATATAATTATCCATCAATGTCAATAAATATTTATAGAATTGATGAAGATGAAAAAATAGTGCCATTACAAATATCTGAATATTATAATGTAAAATTAGAAATTGATTTATTATATTATAAAATTGGTAATAATTGTCATTATATATTAATAACACATTTAAATAAATTAGTATATTCTCAATTATCAAAACATAAAACAAAAAAATATATTTGTAGAAGATGTTTGATTCATTTCTACAAAAATAAAGACTTGAATAATCATTTAGAAATATGTAAATCATTAGAACCTTGTAGACCTATAATGCCATTTCCAGGTCAAACTGTAAGTTTTAAAAATTATTATAAAAAGTTTGAACATCCATATGTAATTTATATGGATTTTGAAAGTATATTAGAAAAGATTGATAATTGTAAAAATAATCCAAATTGCTCATATACAAATAAAATTCAAAAACATAAACCATATGGATTTACAATCTATTTAGTATCTAGAGTAACTAATAAAATGTATAAACCTATTTGTTATAGAGCAAAAACTGAAGAGGAATTAATAAATGTACCGAATAAATTATTTGAATATTTAGATGAAATCTCAAAATATATAGCTAAAAAATATAATTCGAAAAATAAAAAGCCTATGAATTTAACTAATGAAGAAGAAATTAACTATCAAAAAACTAATATTTGTCATATTTGTGAAAATAGTGGTTTTGATGATGATAAAAGAATAAAAGTAAGAGATCATTGCCATTTAACAGGAAAATTTAGGGGTGCTGCACATTTAAATTGTAATTTAAATCTAAAATTCCCTCAAAATATTCCTATATTCTGTCATAATAGTTCAAATTATGATACACATTTGTTTATAAAAGAATTAGCTAAAAAATATGGTAAAATTGATTTGTTAGCTAATACAGATGAAAAATATATAAACTATTCAGTAAATTCTGGTTATGGTTATGAATTTGAAGGTGATAAACCTAGAAAATTTATAAAATTCTCATTTGTAGATACATTTAGATTTATGGCTACATCAATTGAAAAATTAGCTAAAAATCTTAAAGAATTAAAGCATATAAATAAATTTATAAAAGAAAATGATATAATTGAATATGATAATGAAACTTTAAAAATATTAACTTCTAAAGGTATATTTCCATATGAATTTATTGATAATGTTGAAAAATTAAACTATGATAAAATATTAGAAAAAGATCAATTTTATAGTTGTTTAACTAATGAAAATATAAGTGATGATGATTATAAACATTATATAAAAGTTTGGAATAAACTAAAAGTAAAAACATTAGGTAATTATTCAGATTTATATAATATTCAAGATGTTCTTTTATTAGCTGATATATTTGAAAATTTTAGATCTGTTTGTTTGAAAAATTATCAATTAGATCCAGCACATTATCTAACATCACCATCACTAGCTTGGGATTCTATGTTAAAATTAACAAAAATTAAACTAGAATTAATAAGTGATTATAATATGTATTTAATGATTGAAAAAGGTATTAGAGGTGGTATTTCACAATGTATAACTAGATATTGTAAAGCAAACAATAAATATACAAAAAATTATGATAAAACAAAACCTGAAAATTATATGTTATATATAGATGCAAATAATCTATATGGATGGGCTTTAAGTAAAAAATTACCTTATAAAGATATAACATGGATGAATCCTAATACATATACATTAAATGAATGGGAAGAAACAATATTAGAATTAGATGAAAATGCTGAATATGGATACATATTAGATGTTGATTTAGAATATCCTATTGAATTACATGATGATCATAAAGATTTACCATTAGCACCTGAACATTATAATAATAAGCTTTGCACAACATTATTTGATAAAAAAGATTATGTTATTCATTCAAGAAACTTAAAATATTATCTACAAAAAGGATTAAAATTAAAGAAAGTTAATAGAGTCATAGCATTTGATCAAGATGATTATATGAAAAAATATATTGAATTAAATACCAAATTAAGATCCAAATCAACATCAGATTTTGAAAAAGACTTTTTTAAATTGATGAAAATAGTGTTTTTGGAAAAACTATGGAAAATGTTAGAAATAGATGTGATATTGAATTAGGTGACGAAAAGTTTTCATTAAAACAAGCAAAAAAACCTAATTTTAAAACATTTAGTATATTTGATAAAGACTGTATTGCTTCACATTTGATAAAAGAAAAGGTTAAGTTTGATAAACCAATCTATATAGGATTTTCAGTACTTGATTTATCAAAATTACATATGTATCAATTTTATTATGAAAAATTAAAGAAGTTTGATCCAAATATAAGGTTATTATATATGGACACAAACAGTTATTTTATAGAGTTTAAAAAGGATCCATATAAAACTATTAAAGAAAATATTAATGAATTTGATACAAGTGATTATAAGAAAGAACATGAATGCTATAGTGAAAAGAATAAAAAAATAATTGGTAAATTTAAAGATGAGTTAAATGGTGAAATATTAGAAGAATATTGTGGTTTAAGATCAAAATTATATAGTTATGAATTTAATAATAAAAATCCTGTAAAATGTAAAGGAATTAAAAAAAGTGTTGTTGATAAAACATTACATATGGATGATTTTAAGAAATGTTTATTTGATGATCAAGAACAATATAGAGAAATGACTTGTATTAGAAGTTTTAAACATGAACTATATACAATTACAATAAATAAATTAGCTTTAAGTAATAGAGATGACAAAAGATTTATTTGTGAAAATAAAATTGATACATTACCTTGGGGGTATAAAAAAAATTATAAATAAATGGAAATTTTAATTGTTCCAAAAGAATTAATAAATAATGATTTTGATATAAAATTATATTTATTTAAAACTAAAATATCAAATAAATTTTTAATATATCTTTTTAAATATAAAAATTATTTTGTATATCATTATAAGTTTAATTTTATAATAGAACCATTTATAAATATAATAAAAAATTATGTTAAAGAAAGTTTTAAAGAAAATGATCAAAATTATATTAATAATTTATAACCATATGATATTGAATTTATTCTATAATTCATGTATATTTTTAAATATTTTCTTTAATAAATTTAAATATATTCAATTTATTATTAAATTTTTATGTTTAATTATTTGTTTTGATTCTTTCATTAAAAATATTTATTAATCTATTTTTAAATTTTTTGATTCTTTTTTAATTTTAAAATTAATAAATATAAACAAAATTTTTTTAATAAAAATAGTATGTTTTTCATTATATGATAGGGGGACAAATCGCCTCCCCTAAAAATATCTATAAATTTTACTTTATTATCATTATAAGTAAGACCCGTCTTTAAGACGGGTCTCAAATTTGTATATAATTTATTATCTTTATAAATATTTATTGAATGTTTAAGGAGGGTAACGTTTTGTTACCCTTAATTTTTTATTGTATAATAAGGTTACCTCCTTTAAAATTTTTTAAAATAAATATTATAATTTATGTGGGACCCATTTTGGGTCCTACCTAATTTTAATAAGTTTTGTATGTTTTTCATTATATGATAGGGGGGACAAATTGTCCCCTCTAAAAAAATCTATAAATTTTAATTTATCATCATCTATATTTATCCTTATTGTTTATCTACCTTTTTTTATTTTAAAATTAATGAATATAAACCAGATTCATTAATAAATATTGTTTTATTATCTATTTTATTGACGCCCTGTTTTAGGGCATCTGAAAACATGTTTGTACATCAATTTCTAGGGTGTCTTAATTTGTGACACCTATAATTTTTATGTAAATTAATTTATCATCATTATGTAAGTGTAACTGTTGGTTACACTTGATATTTTTTAAGTTTTATATATTTTTCTTTTACATTATCAATTAAAACTTTCCTAGAATTGTTATATTTTAAAATATTACAAATATCTTTTACTTTAAACCAAGGATTATTTTATTTACTAAATACAATTAATTTATTATTAAATATAAAATTATTGTAATTAAATCAATTGTTTTATTATTTATGTAGACAAATTTTATATTACAAATTTTGTTTTAATCTTAAATATACAATACTTTTAATATTTTCATTATTTATTAGATTTCCATCACTATCTTGAATAGATATTACAATATTTTGAATTTTATTTATATTTTTTAAAGGAATATAATCAATTTCATTTGGTTTTTCACTAATTTTTGATCTATATACAACATTTGGATAAAATGAATATAGAATTTCTGATTCTTTATGTAAATGTGAATGATCTTTATGATTTTCAAAACTAGGATCAACTAAATTACAATGTATTTCAATAACATCAAAAGGTCTAATTTTTGGTAGTTTTATTCCTTTTGTTAATACATTTGGTTCAATTATTTTATTATTTAACCCTAATAAATCAATTATAATTGTTGTAACTATAATTTTAACAGGAGATTTTATTATAATATATGGTCCATCATTTTTCAGTATAAAATCATTTTCATCAAATTTATTAATTTTCTTTTTAAATTCTTTTAAACTATTAATAAAAATATTTTTTATTTCTTCAATTGTATAATTTCATTTATTTATATCAAAATATTGATCTATAATTTTATCATCTTCATCTTTAATAGAATATCCATAACAGTTTTTATAATCATTTGGTATATTTGATATAAAATTATCTGAATAAAATCCACTTAAACCAATACTATATGTTCCATCTAAATGTATTGGATGTTCTAATCTTAATTCTAGTTTGGATGAATGACCAATTATTTTAAATAATTTCATCTTATTTAAATGGAGAAATTTTTAGAAAAAAAAAGATAATATAAAATTAGAATCATATGATAAAAATAATAAAAATGATCAACCTATTAGATTATTAATTATAGGAACAAGTGGATCTGGTAAAACTACATTATTATTAAATTTTATTTACAAAAGATTAATTCCATATTCAAATTTATATATTTTTAGTAAATCATTAGAACAACCAACTTATAAATTATTACAAAAAAGATTTAAAAATATAGAATCAAATATTAATAAACAAATTTCTCATTTTTCATGTGATGATATGATTCCACTGAATGAATGTAAACCAAATTCATTAGTAGTTTTTGATGATTGTATTTTAGAAAAACAAGATAAAATTAAAGAATATTTTATAATGGGTAGACATAAAAATATATCATGTATTTATTTATCACAATGTTATTCAAAAGTTGATATGCAATTAATTAGAAATAATTTAAATATGTTATGCATTTTTAAACAAAATGAACATTATATGAAAAAATATATAATAATTTTGTTGGATCAGATATGAAATTTGATAAATTTAAAACTATTTGTAATGATTGTTGGAAAGAAGACTATGGATTTTTAACTATTAATTTATTGAAAAAATCAAATGATGGAAAATATATGAAAAATTTTTCTGATATTAAATAATGATGATGGCTTGTTGTATATTTGAGTCAATAATTGATAGAATATTTATTTTATTAGTATTATTTATTTCATTAGTATTTATATATTTAATGAAAATTACAGAAATAAAGTAAAATAAATTGTGTTCAACATGATTTGTATTTGTGTTAACATGATTTATGTTTATGTTAACATGATTTGTGTTTGTGTTAACATGATTTGTGTTTTGTGTTAATATGATTTGTGTTTGTGTTAACATGATTTGTTTTTGTGTTAACATGATTTGTGTTTATGTTAACATGATTTGTGTTGAACCTAAATTTTTCTTTGCAATAAATGGATAAAATATCTGTTAATGAAGCTAAAAAATTAGATGATATTGAGAAAAAATTAATAAAAGAATTTAAAAATCAAATTAAAATTGAAGATAATTATGAAAAAATTAAACAAAAAGCATATGAACCTATAACATCAGCAATTGGTAAAGTTGAAAATAAAATTGGTGAAGTCTTAAATGAAAATAAAAACCTAATGGAATTGGTACCTGTTGTTAATAATTTTGCTAATATATCAATACCAGAAACTGAAGAATTAAATTTACCTTCAAGTACTCCATTTAGACCAATCAGACAACCAATAATTCAAGAAGAATCGACATTTATTGACCCAAATTTAATTTCACCTCAAACATTAGATAAAATTATTGGTCCATTAGCACAAAAATATTTACCAAGAACAAAAGATAATAAATTTGGTTTATATTGGAATAAACATAAAAAATCATTTATGATTGGTGATAAAATAACTGTAATTGATAATGATGATTTAATAATTGATGATAAAAAATATAATGGAACACATGGGTTATGGAGATTGTTAACTTATGAAAAGAAACCAGATAATAATTTATATACACAAGATGATTTAAATAATTATTCAAAGATTTTATGGGAAACTAATTCAATTTATAAAAATAATGATCCAAATAGTAAAAACCAAAATCTAGTAAAGGTGATAAATATATTAATTTAATTAAACATATTTGGGAATTAAAAGGGGAAATTGAAGGTTCAGGAATCAGACAATATACAGAAAATAAAATTGAATATAGATTTATAGATGATTTAAATAAATTAGATAATATTATTAATTATATATATGCACAAGAAAAAGCTGGTAATAATAATTTTTTAAATGAAAAGAAAGCAATTAAAGACTTTATATCAAATAAATTAGATGAATTAATTGAAAAACCTGAAGGAATTAAGTATTTAAAAAGAATTTTGGCAAATATTTCATCACCATTATTAAAAGATGGATCAGGTATTTTAAATGATGTTATAAATAATTTACCTTTTGAATTACATGTACCTGGTTATCAATATCTAGGGCCTGGAACTAAATTAAATAAAAGAGTAAAAAGAGGTGATCCTGGAATAAATGATTTAGATAAAGCTGCTAAAGAACATGATTTATTTTATAGAGATCATAAAGATACAAAATCTAGAAATGAAATAGCTGATAAAATTTTACAAGATAAAGCATGGGATATAGTAACATCAAATGATTATGGAATTGGTGAAAGATTAGTTGCATTAACAACATCAGGTGCTATGTGGATGAAAAGAAAATTTGGTATGGGTTTAGAAGTAGGATTAAAATTTTAATAAAATTTTTCATTAATTAAGTTAATCTATATTATAAAAAAACTATAAATTTTTTCTTAATAAATGGAAAAAACAAATATAAACTTGACAGATAATCAAAAATCAAAAATAAAATTAGCATTTAAAAATAAAAGATCAGTTATAATTCAATTTAATATTGATCAATTTAATGAAAATGGAAAAGATATTATATTATTATCTAAAAGACAAATTAATAAACTAAATAAACATAAAAAATTAAATAAAGGATTAAGATTTGAATTTTCATATAATCAATTAAAAGAAATAAAAATGGTGGATTACTAAAAGAAATTTTAGATTTTGCTGATAATATACCTATAGTTAAAAATTATACACCAAATGTTAGAAAGGGAGCAAAAGTAGTAAAAGAATCTATAATTCCTAAATTTAGAAATTTTGTTGATTGGTTAGATCATGAATTAAAAAATGTAGAAGGATCTGGTTTAGATAAAAAAACATTAAAATATATGAAACAAAATTATAAAAAAATTTTGAACCACTAACATTAGGTGAATTAGAAAAATTGTGTAAAGTATAAAATATTTTAGAGGTGTATTTATGAGAGATATATTACCTAATAAAGTTAATAAATTTGAATGTGGAATTATAAATTTAGATTCATTTGATGGAAATGGAACTCATTGGGTTTGTTATTATAAAAAAGATAAAATTAAATATTATTTTGATTCATATGGAAATATAGTTAATAAACCACCAATAGAATTAGTTAAATATTTAGGAAAAGATAATATATTTTATAATGATAATCAAATTCAAAATTATAATGATCCACCAATTTGTGGTCATTTATGTATTTTTATATTAAATGAATTAAATAAAAATAAAAAATTTGATAACATAATAAATAAATTAATCCTTAATAAATATGGATTCACAAAATATATTTGATCTGTTTGGAAGACAGAAAAAACATCCAATTAATATTAAAGAAGATTATATAAATTCCAAATTAAATATATTTTTTAATAATTTTAGTAAAAGTTTTAAAAGTCATGTAAAAAGACTGAAAATCTAGTAAATGCTATTGGTTTATCAAAAAATTATATAAATATTAATGGTAAAAGAATTGTTAATGTAAAACCAAGTATAAATAAATATGATGTTATAGTTAAATCAGAATTAGATGAAGTTTTAGATTCAATTATTGAAATTGGTAGTGATTATTCAGAAACTAAAAAAGATTTAAATAAAATTTTAGAATTTTTAATTAATATTGGAAAACATGTTGAAAATTTAGAAGAAAAATTAGAAAAAGAACTAAAATTTCTATTTGATGGAGTCAATAAATCAATAAAAGAATTAAATGCAGAAATAATACTAATTAAAGGAGATATAGATAAATTACAATAATTTATTTTATATAAATGGAGTTGATTTATTGTCTTAAATGTAAACAAAAAACTAATTCTAAAGATATTCAGATAATAAAATTGAAAAATATAAATATAATTAAATCAAAATGCATTTGTAATTCAAAGGAAAGTTGTTTTACAAAATTTTCTCCCTAATAAATGGCTCTATACAGTTCATTTGATTTATTCATTATCAGAAACCAAAATCAATTAAACAAAGATGATTGGGATGATATTTCTGAAAAATATGAATTGAGTATTAATATGATGAGATTGTTTCAAAATAAATTAAATTGGCAAAAAATTGCTCAACATCAAAATTTAACTATAGATTTTATTACTGAATTCATAAATTATCAACTAAAAGATTATATTGATTTGATTTGTAAATATCAAGATTTAACTGAATATTTTATTCATGATTATGCTTTTACATTAAATTGGGAATTAATTTTAGAACATCATAAAATATCAGCAAAATTTATAATTGATCATGCTACAGAAATTGAGTATTTTAAAAGTAAAAATGAAATTGATACATAAATAAAATTTGACATTATAAAATCATAAAAATTAAATTATAAAAATTTTACTTGTTTTAAAAAAGCTTTTGATTTAAAAAATTATCCTTAATAAATGGCTGATTACAAAAAATATATAAATGATATTGAAAGAGCTGAATACAAAAATTTCTATCCATTATCTAAATTACATTTAAATGAACCTAATAAAAAAACTGAATTTAATATAGATTTTGGAGATGGATTTTGTACTTCTAAATTTCAATTTTATATATCTGGCAAATTGACTAAATCTGATGGAACTGCATATGATAATGGTGCTAATATAAAATTAATTGATAATTTTGTTCCATTTTTATTTTCAAAAATTGAAGTTAGAAAACATAATAAATTGATTGATGAAATTGAATATCCTGGTCTATTAAGTACAATTAAAGGTACTATAACTTATTCAAAATCAGAAATAAATCAAATTAATAATGGTTTTGAATCAAATTTTAGTAAAGCATTTGAAGCAATTGGTAATTTATCTCATTTTGGATTAGGATTTTTTGAAAATGTAAATATTCCAATATACAAAGGAGGTTTTAATATAACATTTATTAGATCACAAGATAATGATGCAATTTTTAGATGGAAAACTAAAAAGGCCGATGGAACTTATGATAATGCAACATTACCAGCTGAAGGTAAAATAACAGTTGATGAATTTTTTATTAGAGTTCCTATAATTGAATACAAAACAACAAGTAAAATTCAATTAATTAATGAACTAAGTAAATTTGAAAAAGTAAATTTTCATTTTAATCATTGGCAATGCATTGAACAACAAAATATTACAGGAAAGAATTTAAGTTTGGATATAACAAATATCTATAGAAATATTTATAATCCAAAATTTATTATAATTGGATTTCAAAAATCAAGAACAAATGATCAGTTATATGATACTTCTAAATTTGATAGTATGTATGTAAAAAATATAAGAGTAAAACTAAATGGTCATTATTACCCTGATGAATTGGAAAACTTTGATATATTCAATAAAAAATTTAGAATTATGTATGAAATGTATCAAGATTATAAAAAAGTTTATTATAATAGTAGTAAAATGTATTATAATCCAACAGAATTTCTAGAAAATAGACCAATTTATGTAATTGATACTACAAAAAATCCAACAAATATTTCAAGTTCAAAAAATGATATTATTATTAATGCAGATTTTGATTATGATATAGTAGCTACTAGTAAAACAAATTGTTATATTATTATTGTATCTGAAAAATTACTTGAATATAATATAATCAAAAATGATATAATTGAAATAAATTAATCTATATTCTTAAAAATCAGATATTAAAATTTACTTGTTTTAAAAAAGCTTTAAATTTACAAAAATAAAACAAAATGAATGGATATGATGGTGTATTTTGTGTAGTGTTGTAAGTGTGCGTGTTTTCAGAATAGGCGCCTTAGTTACTCGTCACTACCACCTAGCTTTTATGATATTTTGTATTTTTGAATTTGAACCCATCACTGCCACATTCCAGGTTTTTATGTCCCCAGGGGCATCATTTCAGGTTCTATTGAATTATTTGATTTTTAGATTTTTTTGTGCTAGGTGGAGGAGAGTGTATTATTTGAATTTTTTAGTGTGCGGTGTTGTAAGTGTAATGTTGTATTAATGGGATGGACGATAGGCGATTGATTGAAATGATTAATGGAAATAGATTGGTGGTTAATGGAAATGGATTGGTGATTATGAAGGATGAAATGGATGAGGCAAAGGGTGCACCCACCATAGTACCGTATCTTGTCACACGGCTTGTTTCACAGTCATTATCCTATGGCCACTCGGATAAAGACCTTCCACCAACCACTGGACTTCAACTATGTCCTCAATAAATTATGCCCGAAGTTTCGAGATTCGAACTCGGAACCTCAGGCATATGAGACTTGAACGTTAGCAATGAGCTAACCAGACTTCCGTTGAGTGATAAGACTGCATGGGTTTATCAGTTGAAGCGCTAGTAGTTCATGACTATTCCACTAGATAGTGCAACAATTGCCTATACTAAATAAATATCATTTTTAATCCTATTAATACATTATAGCCCATCATAAATCAACCAATTAAACATTTGTTTCAAATACTTTTACAAATAAATCAATTAACATATTAATGAATTTAAGAAACAACAAAAAAACTTATATCTCATTTAAAACTTAAGTTGTGAGGTATTATATCAAAGAGAAAAAAATATTAAATTCAATACAATTTTCAGATTAAAGATAACTTAATTATTAATAAAGTTATAATAGTTTAAAGTATTGGAGTTTGTGACAGGAAGTATTATTTTAACGGTCAGATAAGAGAGATAAGAGTGATAAGAGAATGCTCTCAACCAATATATTCTACAAGACTCATTATTTAACAACTGAAATCGTAGTTTATGAACTAAATAGGTTTATTTTATTAAATTTGCACAATAATTACTATAATTAGTGTATATTTTGACCTGGGACCATAATAATTTCAGATTTCAAAAAAAAATATATATAAAATTTGAAAATTTTTTTTAATAGAACTTAAAATATTCATTCATTAAAACAGTTAAAGAATAGAATAAGAAAGATTTACATTTAATTATTACAAACATTAAAACATTTGATGATAAAGAAACTATTCTAGTTTAATTTGAATAATTAATCAGTATTCGACAAAATTTACTTGTTTTAGAAAAATTTTTATTCTGTAGACAATTTTATATAAATTTAGGCATATTTGTAAAAAATTTCATGAAATTTGCATATTTTTCATAAAAATTAGAATAATGTTAGACTACAAATTAGCCAAAAAAGGTAAAAATATTGCATAATTGTATTAAAAAACTGTGAAATTTGTTTAATTTTTGATTGTCTCCAAAAGTGAGCTAGGAACCTCATATTACTATCTACTTATACATACATATATATGAAAATGAACGAACCGTGTTTTTGGCTTCTGGGGACCTCAAAATGAAAAAGTAACATGGTCCCTTGCTTAGGTCTTACCATGGCTACTACCGTAATAGCGTATTCACTATAGGGAAATTCGCTAAAACCAACTTAATTAATTTCACATTGAGCCGCTCTACCGATTTTTAAATTCTCAATGGATATCTACGCGATTCAGCTGTAGATTGCACAGCTAACCCTAACCCTTACCCTAACCTTGTTTAACCCAACCAACCTAACCTAACCAAGGTTAACCCTAACCTTGCCTAAAGTTTAACCGTTTAACCTTGTACCATTCCGCCATGACAACTACTGAATAAGTGAGCTCTAGTTGAAGTGAAGCTGAAGAAAACTGACAGGTCTCATACCAGAAGCTGGTCAATCGAGACGACGAGGGATGTATGTATGTAAGTATGTATGTATGTTTGAGGGTTGTGATTGTGATGTGTGTTGTACGTGTGATTGTGTAGGGAACGCATGGCGTGAATTAGAGGGGGAGAGAGATTCAGTGCTCACAAACATCCGCCGCAAAGAGGTTTGTTTACGTTCTTGCCTATTACGTGACAAATCCCACAAATAAAGTGAATTTGTCATGTGATAGACAAAACGTAAACAAACCTTTTTTTGGTGGGTGAACGTGAACGGGCCCAATGCTGGCCCATTCATTGGCATTGGCGGCGTAAAGGAGGGGGAGCGTTCTGATCAGCTGATGAGCGTCTGAGCCCTGAGCGGACGTCAACTTATTTATTTTGGGCCGGTAGGAAATTGAGTGAAAGAGTGAAAGGTGTCTTTTTAATTCTTAATAGTTGAGTTGAATTGTTGCCCCTAATTTATATTAGTAACGCACTTTATTTATGCGTGACATGTTCCTAATTCAAAATTGCAACGTTAGTGATGGAAAGAAATAATTTAAAAAATTGCAAGAAAAACATTGAATTCTATTAAGCCTCTGTCTCTAGTGTTGTGCATCTCTGCCTATTAATGTTACAATTTGAAGAAGGTAATGAAGTATACATTCTTATGTATCTCATAGAATGGATTTATTTTAAGCTGACTGAATTTACTGTCCTACATGATAATAAGTTAATTCACATTTTCTTACTAGGTTATATACCTAACCTCAAAACTGTGGTTGCCCTCTTCCTAGTATGGCTGTGAAAGTGGCAGTAAGCTAGCAATAAGGTTTTAAATGTTTAAATGGCTGTGTTGTCCCTTTAAATTTTTGGCAGATTTTGATCCACTTTGGGGTTTCCCATGCAGCCGCGATTTTAAAAGTTTATTGATTTTTCACTGGGTGGTTGCCCATCTATGCAGTAGATTAAAACAATTTCAGGCATCCCTTTGACTTAGAGGGGTGTGGTATTTCCGGGGATTTTTTCCCAGAATCAACAAATCCTCATCAACAAAAATTACCTTCCAAAGTTTCCCTGAAAAGTTTTCCCTGGTTGTGGGAGGGGAAAAAGAGGTGGAAAAAAAAAATTATTTTTAGTGACAAAAAATCCAAGATATAAGTTACCTAGCCAAAAAATTTCTAAAAATATACTCCAAATAGGGCCTATGAATATTTTTATTTTATTTTTTATTTTTTTTATTTTATTTTGTGTCTATCTACGCCAGTGGCATTTTTTAACGTTTTTTGACGGGGAACGGTCCAAACCCCAGTCTTGTTACTATCTAACATCGACCAGTTGTTAGAAAGCATCATTAATTAATAGCCCAATGACAAATGGCAACTGGGTCCGGAATCAAACCTTTAAAAAGCTACTAACTTTTCTCAGGATTGAACCGGCAACCTTTGGATTCAAAGGCGAGCAATATAACCACTCAGCTACCCAGCCAGTTAACACCTGTTAGCAAAACGGAATGTAAACTTTAAATTTCAACCCCGGGGATCTATGGTAATTTTAAGGATTTATGGCTAGGATCTCTTAAGGAAATTTGCAAAATTTTTTCTTATTGACCTCCTATGAGCAAAGACCATTGTTGTGTGAGTTGGCGAACCAGCATGATTGGTTTATGGGAATGAAGTTGTATGGGGTTTGAAAGGGGTCGAAAATAGGTTTTTGGCATCTTAGGAAAATACAATAACTAAAAACCATTTAAAAGAGCTTTAAAAAAAAAAAAAACTAATTTGAGTACCGTATTTTGAATTTTAACTTTTCTTAGCAGATTACAGATAAAAGCCAAAAATAGGTGTCCCATGTTCATCTTTTGGGAAATCAACCGGTAAATTAATGTGTTTAGAGGAACCTGTAGTTTAATTTTATACACCACAATCTAAACCATGTAACTTATCTCGCTTATTTATTGTTATAATTTGGTAAAATTTGTAGGCCTATGTATAGTAACTTGATAGCGATTAACTGATATTTTCTTGCAAAACCCATGTGTATATGTCTACATACGTACATATATTTATTTGTGTAGTAGGCCTACATATACATTTATGTATATATACATGTATATAAATGTATATGTACACAAACGTATATACCAACATACTCACCCCCATGGGGATTATGAAGAAATTTTAAAAGTGCTGAATATTGATATAATTTGATTTTTACTTTGCCTAACCATTACTTTTTCTAACAACTAACATTTTTTAACAACATCCCATGGCAGTAAATCTACATATTCATTCCTACGGTGTTCATGGGGAAAATACAAAATATCAAAATCCTTTGGAATTTTGCTGAGTAGTCAGGTTTGCTGCAATGAGGGTATTATTTTTATTTTTTAAAAATATTTATAAGTTTGTTAATATATAAGTTGATTGGTGGAGACGAGCTCCCATGACCGGTGGATATGAGCAGCCAAATCTAGATTAGGAACATGAGCAAATATTGCTGTAGAGCAGGGTTTAAGCTGCGGTCGCATTTTGCGACACCCGCCACAAAAATGCGACAATATTCGGACAATCTGTCGCGATTTTGCTACAAAATTTTACTAGGCCTACAAGTAACTTGAGAATCACAGGTTTCCAAAATTTAAGTTTTTTGTCATAAAATGATGGCTAAATGTATTATTTCTATCAAATAAACTACAGCTTCAGTTAGTAAACCTCAATCTATAGCGTCATGATCTCAACTCTCAACTCAACTGCAACTATACACCTGCTAGAAAGAGATTGGTGTAAACGGAACAGCTGATGCTATACGGCTACTCCCACTTGGTGATCAGCATAATAACACCAGTACTGAACTTTGGCATCTGAAATTGCAGCCTCGGGAGTAGCTAGCGGTTCCTGGTACCTAGACTTGCAAACATTGTTTTCTGATTAATATTTCGATATCTGCCAGAGAACCTTAAATACCTTTATATTTCCGCCCGGCAAGTAGGGAATTAAATTTGCCGTGTACCAGTTTTTAATAATGACAAAATGTAGGCCTAAGATGAATATTGAAGATGTCAATTTGAAATTAAAACTATTCTTATGCATCATTTTATCGCCAAACCATTTAAAGTAATTTAAACAATCATTTAAAGTAAGTAAGTAAACAGAAAATTACTAGTTGTGAAACTAAACACCAAGAGCGCTATTGCAGTTTCCTCTTTTCAGACACCACAGAAACCAGCTGAATTTCGTGACTGGATCCCAACCAGAGTCATGACTAATGACTCTCACTAACAGATGATAATATTTATTTGTGTAGCGACCTCTATGAGTTGTCGCTAATGTTAACCTCTAAATGCACGGCCACACAAGCGTTTTTCATGTGGTAAATGGCAAATACTAGCATATTTTCATGCTGTTTGAATTTATAATTCAATTATAACTATAAAAGCTACGGCGTGAAAACACACTTCTTGTGACATACCGGTAACCAATTACATTTAATGCTGCTCATATTTCACGCATATCTTCATGCTGCGTTCGTGCTTTAAAAACTGTCCCGTGTTGGTGTAGCCTATAGACTAAGGGTTTTTTCACGAATAAAGGCAACATGAAAATACGTGAGAAATGTGAGCAGCACAAAATGTCACACACAGCGTGTTTTCCACGTACCCTAGCTTTTATATTGAAAATTTAATTATAAATTCAAGGAGCATGAAAATTAAATAGTAAATTTTACCACGTGAAAAATTGCTCGTGTGGTGTAAACAGTTAAAATTATTTACTTATGATTGCCATTGAAGGTCCAGAGAGAAAGGATTTTAAATTTGAAGCTGCTTTTGCAAAATGGTGTTTAAAACTAAGAATTTTAGATTAGGCTGTATGTTGTTGAGTAGGCCTACATCTACCTAGCCATCCATGTTCATATGTTGATGTTTGAATCCGGAGACAATTTGGAGTTTATGCATAAGCTTAAGTACTTATGTAAATCTGTTACTGTATATGAACCTATTTTAAGGTTTTAAAAATTAAATGAAAAGTCGTTTTTAACTATTTAGTGCTTTTATTTTAGGTAAAAAACAACAGCGTAAACAAAAATATTTTTACAGTGAAAGTATTGGTAACTGGTTACGAATTATACTATGTGCAATAAAAATGCTACATTTTAAATTTTGCTACAAGTATCCAAGAGCTTGTAGCATTTTTGCTCCAAGAAAATTTTCTCCTGCTTAAACCCTGCTGTAGAGGTAGGTGGAGGGGGGGCTTTGGGCGCCTCCAACCCTAGCTTTTCCAACCTCCTCTCCCTTGACTTTCTCGCTACCTGCATGTTACAAATTTTCATTTACAAAATACCTTTTCTTTTCCAGCCATGGCAGCTCTCGATATACCCGAAGATCCGTGCACTTCGGTGGAAGAGCTAAAACATCGGATGAACCAGTTTTTAAGCGTTCCAGGAAATATAGAACTTGCAGCAAATCACATTTTCGATGAATTGGTGGAAGATATAGTGTTAGGAATAACATTTGAGGTGCACCGTGAAACAAAGTTAGGTGGAGTACCTAGGATGAGCGAAGAGGACATAAATACTTTTAGGATAGTAGAAAATATTGAGACTGATATTTTTGGACAACCGCATGTGAAGAAAGCTCAAGAGTGTTGTTGTCCATCGTGTAACCGTCCTCTTTCTGCCTCCAGATTCGCTCCTCATCTTGAGAAGTGTCTTGGGATGGGTCGTAATAGTTCGCGTATTGCTAGCCGTCGTATTGCCAACAACTGTAAAGAAAACGCTTACGGTGGAATGAGTGACAATGATGACGACGACGATTGGGTTGTGGGACAGGAGAAATCTAAATTGACTAAAAAAATAGATGGAAAGAAAAAGAAAGACAAAAACGGGGTGAAGAAGAATAAAACGCAAAAGATTATTGGTGAAAAGAATCCTTTGGGGAAACCAACAGAAGATTATGTTCAGAACTTAAAGTATGACAATGTTGAAAATAAATCAGGATGATGACTCCCTGATTCTTTGTCTTACTCATGCTTTCCCTCATGATTATTGTGATTATTGATTATTGCTTCGGTCTTGAAACTTTAAGATGGGCATTTCTTTAGACCCTAGTGATCATACTGAAACGTTTTTTGTAAAAATAAGCTACCCCTATTAAATTTTTTCAGGAAAATTAGGCGTCAGTTCCATTTTTAGTTTGTTTTTGAAAGTAGAAAGTGAGCTCCCACAGTGTTTTCAGATTGGCGAGGGTCAACTATTGTAATGCAGCCCAAAATTATCGGATTGAAAAAAGAATGTTGGATTGCAGGCGAAACTATCTTACGGTTGTAATGAGCCTTGAAAACTGGGTAAACACTTGTTTAAACCGTTAAATACTTCAATTATAAATCAAACTTAAGTATGAAAATATTACCCCGACCCATGGCAGCAGACCTGCGTACTAAGCAAATTTCTAATCATTAATTTTGATTAATTAAGTGAATACTAGTTCATCCATAAAGACCATCCTCATAATTAGATCAATTTGTATAGAAGAGGTCAAAATTGTGGTTCGGATCCCACGTTAAACTGTAGGTCCCTAGATACCATTGGCTGTTGGGCTATGAATTGACAGTCCTGTCTAAGGAGAATGTCAGCCTTAGTCAGTAACAAGATTACAAGATCGCGCCACAATCATCCTACACTCATCTCTCATTCATACTTGGCTTTAAACTATTTATTGAGTTAATGAAAATGATTAGTAGTAGGATGACGTTTTATATACAGTTTTAATAAGTGACTTCTTAAGTTTTTTACAGCTATGCACAAACTCAACACAACCAACCCACAACTAAACTAAACTACAACACAACTAAACTGTGCGCCTTGGTTTACATGTAAATATTCTAGGCGTCTTTTATATTAATTTTATTAGCAACAGTTTTTAGCGAATTTCTTATAGGGAATAAGCTAGTAACGTAGGTCTCATGGTAAGACTAAGCCCGGTACCATGTTACTTTTTTGTTTTGAGGTGACATTTAATTCCCTATTTATGAGCATGTGATGAAATTTTGTTCACAGGTTCATCAGTCAAAATTAATATTACTAATTTGGAAATTCGCTGAGTATGCAGGTCTGCTGCCACGGGAAGTATTTTATATTTTTAGTTAACATTTCCTGAGTAATGGCGTCACTGAATTTATATTCTCTCTCTTTTATAGTTTCTAAATTCAGAACCGGGGAAGAATAAAAGAAAAACTCTGATAAACCAGTACATAAAGAAATCTAGAGAGGCCAAGTGTCGTGAACGAGGTAGCAATTTAGTCAGGCCATCACAATTTGATTTTGGTGTGCATGTAAAGTGCATTGTGGTCAATCAGCTGAGCTTTAGGTATTAACAAATTAATGAGGGAAAAACTAGATTAAATTGTCTTGAACACAAGAACTGTAAGATGTATGTTCCTGTAATGGTGTCAAAACAGCAAAGCTATTAAAATCAGGGCAAAACTTTATGGATTTACTGAGTTACTTTCAATGAAAATTAAATTGTAGCAAAATTCAGATTACACCATATTGGTCTTTCATCAATCGATCTTCATCAATAATTCTCTCACTTTCCACCGTGATAGTGTTGAGATTTGGTGTTTTTTATGTACAAATTAGCTAGGTTTAAGTAATGGTTCTTATGCCGATTTGTCTTAGAGCCTCTGCCTAAAAACTCATATAAAATTTTGAATAAATTCGCAGATGTTGGATCTAGATAGTTCATCATTCAAATAAGGTAAATGACAACAGTAGAAAAATTAATATTTAATTACAACTCCCCCGTCCTGTATGAGCTATGCAGAACTCACTGCGGCTGTTTTCGGGTAATGTATGAGTTAGTAGTCGACAAATGTGGATAATCCAACACGACTATACTATTTATACAGACTAATTCCTCTTAAACTTATCTTTTTATGGCATTATAGAATTTAAATAAAAAAATTAAAATCTACACCTTTGTTGGTGTGGCATATTTTGGTTTGATGTGGTGTCTAAGTTTCTCTTTAAAATACAAACCAATTTTGCTAGAAGCTTGTTATCTTTACAGGAGGTAAAAAACTTTAAAAGTGGTCTCTTTTAAACAGGTGTTGTAGTATGTGTAGCATTCTTGATTAAATTTGTTATAATATATCACAGTACACAGGTTATTAAATTTACACCAACAACCAACTCTCCCTTTTCTTGGTTCACATCAGTTTGAAAACCCATGTGCAAACATTAGATGTTCTATTTGAATTTTTGTTAACTTTCGTTGTTGTTTCAATGTCATTCTGATAACCCATAAGAACCACGTCAAAAATTTCCAAGCTTGTTTTTGTACAGGAAAACTAATTTTTCTGAGGTTAAGTTACTAATTTTGTGCAAAATAAACATAAATACAAAGTTAAAACAAAATATACCTACTACATTTTGAGGAAAAGGTGTCTGGCACACAATAGACACTCCTCGTATTAGGCCGCTATTAGCCGTGAGCAACTCGGTGGGCAACTCGGCGGGCAACCGATTGCCGGTGCTGTAGCGGGGCATTGAATCAAATGGGAGCCATTAGCCGTGAGCGATCGGTTGCTCAACTGAAAAAAGTTGCCCGCGCAGTTGCCGGGCGTGTCAGGCCCCGGCAACTGCGCGGGCAACCGTTTGAGTCTCCCTGCCGTCGGGGGGCATTGGAGTATATGGCGCATATTAGCCGTAGGCAACCAGTGGCGCCACTTTTTGGGCAACCGACGGCGTGCGCATGCGCTACACCGATCTGTGTACTTGCTCAGTCTCATCTGTCATTCGAATTAAACTGAATGAACTCATCGAATGAAGGTTGTACATCTGGAAGTAGTTAAAAAATTTCTTTTTATCCGCACAAAGGTCATCGAAAAGTGTGTAGTACAAACCTTTGCTGACTCTACTCACTAACATAGGGTGTTGTCGAAATCTGCGAACCCTCCGCCTTCTCTTTTTCAAGAGAAGGTGAAGTAGGAGGAGCTCTGTACTGCTCAACACCATCTTTGACACTTGACTCTGAAAGCGCGCGAATGAGTCCAAAAGCGCGGGAGTATTGGTTTTTGCAGTTGCCCAAGAGTTGCCCAGCTCATAGTTGCTGAACCAGGAGACTGACCGGCCAACTCACCGGCAATTGGTTGACTGCCGAGTTGCCCACCGAGTTGCTCACGGCTAATAGCGGCCTTATAGGCTAAAATATGGAATTGTATTGATATTTCAGTGCCAGTTGCTCAATTGCTTCTATCCAGCTACCTTTTAACATGTGTTTGTTAATTTTACCATCAACAGCTGTTTTATTTTGCAATTCAATATAAATTGTTCCCCGTGTTAATCTTATGGACAGAAAACGAACTTTAAGGGCTTCCCGTGGGCTTCAGAATTAAAATTTAAAAAATCCAAAACCTTATTGATAAACTACGAACTGAGACCATTCTTTTGACACCTCAAACGTTAAAATTGGTCCAGAAATAAGGGAGGAGTAGTGTTCACAAAAAAACGGCATCACGTATTATATATATTCTAGGGGGCCCGTGCAGCGCAATGCACCGCATTTATTAGATTACCTGGTGATCAAACCTAGCTCCTTGGTAATGAAAAGTTACTTTGAATACAAATCAAATTATAGTGAAAATCAGATTAAACAATTGTGGTGTTCCATCAATCGATCTTCATTACTAATTCTACAACTTGCCAATGTGATAGTGCTGAGATTAGGTGGTTGTTATTTTAAGTCTAAATTAGCTAAGATTACAAAGTTGTTCTTTTGCCGATTTGTCTTATGACCTCCCTCTAAACACTCCTATAAAATTTTGAATAAATTCACAGATGTTGGATCTACATAGTTCATCAAGCACAAAACGTAAATGACAACAGAATAAAAATCAACATTTTATTACAAATCCCCGGTCCTGTATGAGTTATGCAGCACTCCACTACGGCTGTTTTTGTAATACTGTATGAGGTAGTCGTCGACATAGTGAATGAGTCCACATTACTGTTTAAAAGAACTAAATCCTCTTTCACTTAACTTTCCATGGCATTACAAAATTTAAATTAAGAAATCACAAAAATTAAGGGAATCTACATCTTTGTTGGTGTGGTCCATTTTGGTTTTATAAGCATTTATATTCTGGTTAAAATTTATCTCTATACAAACCATTTTTGTAATAAGCTTGTTTTTTATACTGAAGGTGAAAAAAACTTTAAAATTTTGTCTCTTCGAAACGGGTGACAAATATGTGTACCATTCTGCATTAAATTTTTTATAGTAAAGAAACAGGTTATTACACCTACAATCAACTATCCCTTTTCCTTATAGTTCTCAGCAGTTTGAAAACCCATGCACAAAAATTTAGTGTTCTATTTTAATATTTTTCACCTTTTGTTATTGTTTCAATACCAATCGGACAACCCACCCACATAAATAATTTCAATTTCAAAACTTTTTCCGTACAGAAAAATGAATTTTTCTAGGGTTAAGTTACTATAATCTTATTTTTGTGCCCATATAGGCCTACACGTAAAAAAACGTTTAAGCAAAGTCTACCCGCAACATTTTGAGAAAAGGTTAAAACATCACAATAGACACTCCTCATATAAAGTATTAAAATTGTGTCGATATTTCAGTACCAGTTCGGTAGTTCAATTGCTTCTATGCATTTCAACATGTGTTTGTTTGTTTTACAATCAACAGAGCTGTTTTATTTAGTAATTCAATATAAATTGTTCCCCATGTTAATCTTATGGACAAAAATGAACTTTAAGGACTTACCGTGAGCTTCAGAATTAAAATATCAAATATCTAAAACCTTATTGCAAAACTACGTACTGAGACCATTCTTTTGACACCTCAAACTTTAAAATTGGTCCAGAAATAAGGGAGGAGTAGTGTTAACAAAAAAAGGGCATCACGTATTATATATATAATATAGATAGTATTATATATATAGATAGATAGATATATAGATAGTCGGACAAGATTATTCTTTGGCTCTGCCTGCGTCCGTCTTTCTATCCCACCGATCTCGGATAACTTAATTCTTTGGTTCACATTACACTGTGTCATTCCGTTGGTGTGAACGAAGTCAAGCTTTCCGTTAGATCGTCTTTCATCTGTCCTTTCCCAGCTGACGAGAGCAAAGACAGTCCCGGTAGGGTATGCTTCCAAGAACTGTGCGAACAACCTTTAAGCCACACACGCTATCGGTGATCAACCAATGAGGAGCCATCAATCATCCATGGTGGGAGACGGAAAAGGAGGGACGAGCGACGGGACAGCGAGGAGAGAAGATCACTAGGAAATTAGGGGTAGCGAAGTCAAGTGGATTGTGTGCGTGTAGTGAGTGTTGTGTTGTGTTTCGGTGAAAAAAGGATTACCATATTTTAAGTAAGAGTTTTAATTTATAATTAACATAAGTAAAAGATAACTAAAGTTTCAAGCCATTTAGTATTCCAAATTCTAGAGTCAATTCAGTTAACATTTAATACTCATTTCCTTCTTGTTGTTTTGTTTAGAAAAGGGCAGACTTAATTCTTAACTGTTTTACATAATAAAAATTTTGTCTTGTTTGTTTTGTATTTTGCTTTCTTTTATTTTTCTAGTTTTCAATACACGTTATTTTGAGCAGTCTTGTGCTTCTCATTTGTACCTCTCGGTACGCCCCATGTCTAACAATTGTACCGGAGGCACGGGACTCGCATGGTGGAGGCGGCGAATACCGATCCCGGTACCTCTCACACTGCTATCCCTGCTCTGACCCTTGCTATCTCTGTTTCGAATATTAATAAATATTATTCACTGCCTATTTGCAAATGTCATTATGAAAATGAAAACATAGTGTTACAAGTAAAAATCCCTTTAAAGAAAAGCAATTTACAGTACCGTGCATTCACCTACAACCCAATGCCTCTTAAGTGGTATGACAAAATATGTCAATTAACTAACACAGACATGGTAATAGTAAAAACAAATTTCTCTACTTACATTGTAGAAACTGAAAATAATGACAACCGCAATGTACACCAATCCAATCTTTGCTTAATTCCAAGATATACTTCAAAATTTTCGAAATCTTCTGAATGTGCCAAGTATTTATTAAACGGAACAAATATTTCTAATTTGAAGGATCACTGTGAATTCCATTGTTATAATAACCCTGACCATGTAATTATTAAAGAAAAGTCTGTCAATTCTTTCCTCTTAACCAATATTAATGAAGATTTAAAAATAATGTGCAATAATAAATTACAGAGCAAAACTATTCCAAAACTGAATATCGGAACAGTAGAGTTGAAATTGCCCTGTGACTGTTATGTTTTACAAGATTCAACAATCATCATTAATACTATAGCCTAATACCATGCGACTCTAGAGATCATCAATCACCTCTCATTTTTCATTTAATACCACTCACTTGGACAAATTTGAATAATTTAAAAATTGATCCCCTTGATAAAATCAATAGAACAGAATTTTACAACATCACGAAATTTATACTAAACGATTGGAATATATCTACTCCCACGTTTGTTGTCAAACACTTAGAACCTGTCAAGTTATTTAATCATATCAATGTAAAGAACTCTTGGACTGACATATTAGACGATAGAAGAATAATGATGTACATTTTGTTAACTTGGACTTCCATTTTAACCATTTTACTTTTAACATCCTGTTACTTCATACATGTACTTAACATAAAACTTTCACTCTTAACTAGAGACCATAACACTCCTCAAAGAGACTACTAAATAAATTTCATAACTGAATAAATTTTACAAACCTAGTTGACCCATTCACATTTAATCTAACTGTAATTTCATAATAATAAAAAAAATAAACAAACAAAGACAAAAACCATAAAAAATTTTATAATAAAAATTTTAAAATAGCACATAAGGAGTATCGACAGGGCGAAAGAAGACGTGATCGATATTATAGTTCAGTCAACATTACTGAACTCTACCGCGTTCCGCTGGAAGGGTCGCGGTAAGGAAGGCAGCGCCGTACCTCAAGATCGGGACATGACGCTGGAAGGGGGGAAGAAGAGTCGGAGCGAACATCAAGATCTCCGTACGCTAGTAGATGAAGATGTCCGCGCATCCTGAGGATCGCGAGTACTCCTTATGGCTGCATTTGTCCTATACTTGTCAACCGGTGGTAGGTTGACGACTAAACCAGGGGGATGTAACTAAGTGACAAAAGTCGGACAAGATTATTCTTTGGCTCTGCCTGCGTCCGTCTTTCTATCCCACCGATCTCGGATAACTTAATTCTTTCGTTCACATTACACTGTGTCATTCCGTTGGTGTGAACGAAGTCAAGCTTTCCGTTAGATCGTCTTTATCTGTCCTTTCCCAGCTGACGAGAGCAAAGACAGTCCCGGTAGGGTATGCTTCCAAGAACCGTGCGAACAACCTTTAAGCCACACACCCTATCGGTGATCAACCAATGAGGAGCCATCAATCATCCATGGTGGGAGACGGAAAAGGAGGGACGAGCGACGGGACAGCGAGGAGAGAAGATCATTAGGAAATTAGGGGTAGCGAAGTCAAGTGGAGTGTGTGTGTGTAGTGAGTGTTGTGTTGTGTTTCGGTGAAAAAAGGATTACCATATTTTAAGTAAGAGTTTTGGTTTATAATTAACATAAGTAAAAGATAACTAAAGTTTCAAGCCATTTAGTATTCCAAATTCTAGAGTCAATTCAGTTAACATTTGATACCCATTTTCTTCTTGTTGTTTTGTTTAGAAAAGGGCAGACTTAATTCTTAACTGTTTTACATAATAAAAATTTTGTCTTGTTTGTTTTGTATTTTGCTTTCTTTTATTTTTCTAGTTTTCAATACACGTTATTTTGAGCAGTCTTGTGCTTCTCATTTGTACCTCTCAGTACGCCCCATGTCTAACAATTGTACCGGAGGCACGGGACTCGCAATAGATAGAAAGATTGTGTATGTGGTACTTTAACTTTTGACAGGGACCTCCAATTTCGGTCTATTTTGACCGAAAATGCTGGTTCACAAACACCATTTTCGGCCCAAAAAATATACTATTATATCTATTAACATCATTGGAAGAACATTACTATGCCACTCTAGATTGTAGTATGTGCTACATTAGGTAAGTTGGTGGCGTAGTGGTTAGTGCGCCAAACTTCGGGACCATGGCAGCGATGTCGTGGGTTTGAATCCGCGTTCTCCCAGTGACTTTTATCAGCAACATTCAACTTATACTGTAGCTCACCCCCTACAGACAGTACAACCCTCCTTACTTTGTGTAATACGTTCCACCCACAAATTAATAGTCAATGTGGACAGGGCAAAGTAAGGCAAAAAGAGGCCTACCAAACTCTTAAAAAGAATAATAATAATAAGAAAACTAGGGACCCCGTGCGCAAATTGCGCATTTTGTGATATATTTCTTTCTGTTTGTGAGAAACACACCCTTAGTCCTATTTGAAGAAATTATATGGATTTTTATAACTCATGTTGATCATGCAAAGAAAGATGATTTATTTATGTTTACAATCTGATTTAAAAACTCATCTGATTTTAATCAGCTGTTAAGTTACAATTCACATCTAAAAATCTTGTAATGAAAGTTGGTCAACATTTTAAAGCGCCCTCTAGAAATAAATCAAGGGAGAGTAGGGCAAAGCCCAAATCGATATGACCTTTTTAATCACCATTCGCCCAGGCACTACATATTAAGCTTTAAAATGACCTTTAAAAATTGGTTAAGTAGGTCGAGAAAAAAAGGGATGTAACAGACGAAACCCATATAGAAATAATAAGATAAGTTGACCACAAACTACATTGATAAAAAACGAAATATCCAATTTTCTATAGGAAAATTAGCTAAAATATAAATAAGTTTATAATTTTTTAAAGCTAAGTAACTAGCAGTGTTAAACTCTATAAAATCAATAAATCAAAAATAAAAAAATTGATAAGTTCTAAAATTTTATAACTGCAACATCTGTTATTCCGATTTTTCTACCACTTATTGTTACACAACAGTTAAACGATACCGTACAATCAATTACCCTTATTCACAAAGATAAACATTGAAAATTTGAAAGTTTGTAGGGCATAGCCTTGGGGGCTGATGTGAATTATAATGGGATTCTCCGTTCATTACAGAGGACAGTAACTTTCTAACTTTATGCACGAATTTCTCCTACAATGCATACATGCTGAGATAAAGGAGAAAAATAAATTTTCTTGTCTATTAATATGTTGATTACAGAATATAATAATAATAATAAATTTTATTATATTTCTATGAATAAAATGGTAATGTTAGTATAGGATTCTAGTGGTAACTGTTTATACAAAATATTTTCCAGGGGTCAATTTATTTAGAAAACTTTTGGGTTACAAAAACACACAATTTATTTTTTATAATAATATTTATATATTATCTGGCATAGATGCATATTAACAAGCAAATAATGTAGCTACAAATTAAAACAAAAATGTACATTCAACAAAATTTACAATGGTAAAATACAATTTATGTACAATATTTTCATGGAGAAGAAAACTTTAAAAATACTTAGATAATAATGATGGAGTACTGTTTAACCATAGAAAAATTCAGTAGATAGTACAATTAGAAACAGTAAAAAGGTATCATCATTACGGTACCCATCCATGCATTAAAAAAGTGTTGAAAAATAGAATAAAAAACCCAAACCTTTTAAACAATTTTTTAGACGTATAAATCTTGATTTAAATTTTAATATAATATCATGATTTTGATAATATTGCTTTTAATTTTTAACTTAATTTAATTTTAATTTTTAATTTAGATTTTTAATTAGGCTTGGCGTTATTACATAGTACTATACATTGACATTTCCCCTTCAATCCAAAATTCTTATATGTACTTCAGTACATTGTAGTACTTATATTCTACTACAGTAGAAATCAGTTTTAGAATATAAGTTATAATTATTTATTTTGAGTGATGTTTATTTATCACGGTACAAAAAATAATAATAATACTATCAGAAAGAATATTACTAACAGTAGAGAGAAAAGGGAGGTAGATGAGAGCAAGTGAGAGATAGTCTTTCCGCCCCATTGATCTGATGTCAGCACATCAGGGAAGACTTGAGCCACTGAAACAGGTCACAAGGAACATAAAATAAGAAGAGTGAAACAGCAAAATAAACTAGATTCCCAGAACATATCATCTGATCGACAATAAGTTAATAACTTTCAAGCAATCTCGGTCAAATTTTTAGTGATTAACTAGCCCATGAACTATTGGTGATTTTCAGACTCCGTGTAACTAGTAAAAATAAAAATAAAACAATACTGTATTGTTATAAAAAATAGGTAATTGGCAGATTTTCAATGAAAATGAACTTGTGTACAGTAAATGATGACAAACAATATTCACAATAATTATGTTAATTCTAAAACTAGGCTTTGAGAACTTACCTTAAAAAAGTGGGATGAATTATAATTTGGTTTTTAAACTGCCCATTTATACGTGATTGGTTACCGTATTTTATTTATACTTTTAGGTTTAAAAAAATGAAATATACATAAAGCCGCGTCCGCACTGGCCGAACATTCGTGGCGAACTTGTTCGGCGAACACAAAAATCAACAAACATTCTTAACGAACAACTAACCGGCCATATGATTTAAATACCAAACGGTTAGCAACGAACAAACAAAAGTTCGGAAGAACTTTGTTCGGTGAACATGTTCGGCCAGTGCGGACGCGGCTTAAATCATGATTTTAATGAAATTATGTTTTGGGACTGCTTTAAAAGTGAACAGTGCCAGTGGATATTACACATACCTCAGCCAGAGACAGCTTGATGCTTCCATTCTGTAACGGATCTTTTGCTTCGAATACATCTGGAAATGAAACAAAGCATTTTAGAGGTCTCATCTTTAGCCCAGTCAAAATAGGTTCTTGTCTTCCAGGAGGAGCTGAATTTTTTAGTTGATAGTCTATGATAAGGTGTGCATTTCCCCAAAAGTCCCAAAAAATCCCACTTGAGCTTTCGGCTCTATGCCCCTTTAAAGTTAAAGTTGCACTATGTTAGAAAATCAATTATAGTTTTGTAAGGAGAAAAGCAATCGAAGTGGCGTTGCTTTTATTTTGTTCCTTATAAAATTTTGCTAAAAAAATGTCACTACCACTTATTACAAAAACTTAAACGTTTTGTGGCAAAACTGATACAAACTTAAAAAATTGATTTTTTTCTGTACATTATATAAAAATATCCCCATGCAGCTTCTTTGTTTGAAGTTTATATGTAAAACAGTAAATTTGAAGTTTGTAGTAAAATATTTTAGCTTTACAATGATATATAATATCACTATGTTCGATTTGAGGATAACGAGTATTATTGTATTTTATATTATGGTGACAGTGAAAACAGCCGCGTTCTTGGCCCCATTTGAGTACACACATCAATGAATTTTAACACTCCGTTGGTCGCGCCCCTTACTGTGACACCAATGGTCGCGTGGGGTAGTGTCGTACCCCACGTGTTTTTTTTTCTTTTAAAAATAATCTTACGTTACTTTTTCTTTAACTTATGTTGTTATTTGTTATTTAATACATCATTGCATATTTCTGCTTGCTAAAAACACAGTTTGGGTCTAGTTTATGGAGAAAAATTGTTATAAACATGTGAATAGGCTTTTGATAAAAAAGAAAACGCGGAAATGCGCACAAATAATTTTAATTTTAGAGAATAAGTATAATTAATCACATACACATGTATTATTTAATAATATTTTAAAATATTAATTAATATTATATTAATTAATATTAATATTATATTAATTAATATTATAAAATATTAATATTATATGTGTTATATATATATATAACACATATATATATAATACATGTTACTATATATATAACCATATATATAGTATATATTATATATATATATAATATATATTTTATATATTAGGTTTTTTAAAAAGGCTTCTTTGAGCCGTTATATATATATATATATATATATATATATATATATATATATATATATATAATTTAATAATACGCCATCCTTAGCTATGTTTTATTTTTAGATGATCCTCTTCTACTTCTTCCGGATCTTCAACTCCCAACACAATTTCATTGTCACTATCGGTTTCCTCCAACCACATTCACAACTGAGCAATACCACCTTCACTCATGTTTGTCATAGAATTGAACTAACACGGACGAAAAATATGCAAACTATTGTTCAAAGTGTAGCACAGTTGGTCGCGTGGGGTATGCCGCTACCCCATGCCATGCAATAGTATTTTAAAACAGTGTGAGCAGCCGCACAGTTGAGTCAGACATCTGAAATGACACTGACGTCTTGATGAAGAGTTGAGGGGAAGGTGACCCCCCCCCCTCTAATCTGACCCCCTCGACTAATCTGACCTGCTCAAGGTCAGGAGTGTTGCCAACTGTAAATGAACAGCAAAACAAAATCACTGTTGTATGGGACTACCCCGCGCGACCATCGGAGTGTTAATGTCTTCCCCTCTTATTTCTTCTATAAGGGATGACTTAGAGGAATGGAACTGCAAACATCCATATTTGGCCATTAGTACTTCATTTTGTGGTACAGGGATTTTTTAGCCCTTGTAAGGTATTTTGGAACTTACAATCGACGCTTATTGTCTATCTCATTATGCACATAAAAAGAAGATAAGGTCACCACTAAAATAATGGGAAAAAGTTTTTAAAACTTACTGAAGGCAACACTGAGGTGAAGGATTGCAGAAACAAAGTCTCCAAATCGAAGCGTTCCATCTTTCCTCATGTACCGGAGCACCAGTATCGATAAAACATCTGTACTTAGCTGAAAACCTATAACAAAAATATTTAGTTTGAAAATTTGTAGAACAAATAAACCATAAACCCAGAAAAACCATACCCATAAAAAGAGAGGGATTTATATTTTATTGGAATTAAATCCAAAAAAGGTTTGTCTAATATTTGTTGATAATTATGATACAGTACTTTGATTACACCTTCCTGTTTCATGTAATTGAGAGATGATCCTTAGTCAAGTTTTCAGACTCACACTACTCGACAACTGGATCTATCGCTCACTACTTATATTTCAATAGATCATTATTAGTCTTTAAGCATCAGGTACAGAGCAATAGACTTCGTCAAAATAATCTAAAACTTAGTGCTAAATCTGTACAAAGAATATAAAATAAAAACAAACTCAACAGGTGTTACCTCTAAAAATTCATTCACATAATAAAATACATTTACTGTCAAAAACTTATTTTATTCACTCTTGAAACATTTCAAGGTCAAGTTCCTAAAGTCAACAAGCAACTTATTGAACATATTAATTTGCAAATACCTGTAGCCAGTGCTCGATTTCTAAAAAAAGAGGTAAGGGAACTGTAAAGGAACTGACTCACCACGGGCCCTCCCCCGGAAGATTTAAAAAAATTACTCTTAAGTTGCAGTGTTTTTAATGTAGCCTACCTGAGAATATTTTTGCAGCTTTTTTATGACACTCAAAATACAGTTTAAAGATTTAATAAAAATCATTAAGCCTTTCGGGAGCAGGCATGTTTCATACTGACTAACTTAACAATGTAAAATGTAGATAAGGCCTAATTTTTCTGCAAGTAAAAATATCCGGGTTAAGAAGAACATCATATGAGTTGTTCTTCTTACTTCCCCAGGAAGGGTGCAGGGGAAGAACGATCAACCTCACAAAATGTAAAGTTTTCAGGAGAGCGTTTTTAAACTTTAAAGAGTCATATAAGTATGATAACATATGTCCATAGTAATGTTAATTCGCTTAATATTTTATGTTATTGTTTGTTATTTTATGTTTGAAACAACAAAAATTTATTTTTTTAACGGTGACTTTAACGGATTTTTTAGGACTTTAAAAGTGATTTTTAACGGACTTTGTCCGTTCTTCCCATGAATGCAGTGGAGCTTGACCGATATTCCCCTGCATACTCAAAATGTTTTGTATTCTAGTTCGGAGTCAGTTCGTTATTCACGTTTATAGAATGCACGTGGTTTTAAAACACGCTTAGACAAATCAAAATATACAGGTATTTCAATTTTTTGCATTTTTGGACTTTGATCGTTCTTCCCCTGCACCCTTAATATTGTATCAAAAACTTTATATTGAACATCCAATATTATTTGAGAGAAAACTAAATTAAAGTTTAATATCTATGGGATGAAACTAAAAATATTATTAATGTTAATTTAACAAATTCCTAGAGACGGTACTTTAAACTTCTAGCAATATTATATGTTAAATAAAAAATTATTACCATTTCTCAATATGAATTCACTGTGACAAAAATAACTTAAAAATTATGTTAAAAAGTTTTTTTAGTAGTTTCTAAAATAATTATTTTTTTGAATTTTTTATTGTTTATTTTTTATTTATTTATATTTTTTGAAAAAGGTACGGGAACGCTGTTCCGCCGCGTTCCCCCTGAAATCGAGCACTGCCTGTAGCTATTGAAAAGTTTTTGCAGTCTTGGCTTATGATTGATGAGGTTTTTTGACAATTCCGTGTTTCATAATTGTGAACAATTGTGCCTGTCAGAAAATTTGTTCTTATGCTCTTTCTTATAAAAGATTCTGTTGCGGAAAAATTGCCTGCACTGTTATAATGCCAGAGTTTTTGAAGAGAGGTTTACAGGGTTCTCTGGTTGGAATACCCGCTATTATATGAAGAGCCTTCTTTTGCCACATAAGGACTTGTTTTGCGCCAAGACTGCCATCCCAGAAATTGTGATGTGGCAATGGATGAAACTGAAGTAGGCCAAGAAGCATGTGCTCTGAGACAGAATTCTTCAGTCTTCTGACCAGAAAACACACTCTGGATAGTTTGGAAATTACGTGAAGAGTGTGAGCTTCCCATGATAACTTTCCATCCAGAACAATACCGAATAAACGGACAGTATTTTGTGGCTCAACATTATTGGATCTCAAGCTTGAGACTATTGTTTTGGTTGTATTTCTGTTTATTCCAAAAAGTTAGCTTCTAACCAGTCGGCACAATCACCGATGCCCTTACTAATATCACTTTAACCATCTCTACACTTTTGCCAGATGTTATAAAAGAAGTGCCATCTGCGTACAAAACAGTTTTGAGTGGGATATTTTGTTTGTAATGCAAAGAATGTAACTTACAGGATGCGTTTATCCTGTAAGCAGTGTAAATTGTTATATGGCAAATAAATTTTTTTATTATTAATGTTTGTTTAACATCTTCATACTGACCTACTTCTAGCAGCGCATCTTTTAACCTCTCTGCCTTGAGGATCCCTGTTTTCTCCTTGGTGTGGTTCTTGAATGCCGTCTGCCAGTACTTGAGACTGCACATGAGATCCTTGAAGTCACTCAGCTTCAACCTCCCACTTCCGTGTTCTGTTCACGATGTTAAGGGAAGTTCTGACACATGATGATGCAAAAAATCAACACTGCATGCCGTGTCTTAAGCATGTAAATTTTTCATCCTGATGTTGCAATGATTAGTGATTTCTCCTCTTAGCGATACTACAAAACCCAACTAACCCTCTTAGAACCCAAATTTAATTCTTCTCAACGCTTAATGTTAAGAGTCATCTTAACCTTTGGGCCAGTTGTATGTAGGGAAAACCTCATGGCATTTGGACAAAATGTAGTTTTGTATTCCACAGTTTCGGACATCTCTTTTCATCTGGTTTTTTTCTTTTCAAACATAGTAACCATTTAGTTGAATAGTGCATTAGGGCTCTCATATCTTTAAAGTTAAAAAATAAAACTCTTATTGACATAAATAAATAACTCAATTTTCCTTACTTTTAAGATTTTTGTACTGATACAAATTACTTTTACTGGTATATATCATGCATGAGTGTCCTAGATCCAACCTTAACTTACAAGTAAACATATTTTTAACGATAAATGTTTAAAATACCGCCCAAAAAAGATAAAAATGATTTCAGAGGAATGTATACAGGAGATTTTTTTCAGGGGTGAATATGACTCTTAAAAAAATACAGCAAAATATTGGATACATTAAAACACACAATCATAATATGGAGTATCACAGTTTTTGAAACAATTATTGAATTCTCATTTTTAGTACCTAGCTAATACCTAATACCTAGCTAGAGACTAATTAGCGGGATAATTTTGACGAAATTTTATATGTGGGTGTATCTATAATATATACAGCCCCATGTGTAACTGACTGACTGACTGACTCACTCACTGATGATCTTAAATTCCTGCAGCGACCGTTTAAGATAGAGACTTGAAATTTGGCATGGACATTCTTTGAGATGTTTCAATTTAGGGAAAATTATAAAACTACAACTTTTTTACTTTTAAACTATAAAAAAGGTTAAAAATCAAGCTTTGTCGGTATCGTAGTTCAGCCGTATCAGCGTATATCACCGCGTGTGGTATCGTAGATCACTTTGCAGGTTTAGTTCTCGCTCGTGTTTAAATGATCTCTTTCAACTACACCCGTGTTAGATACAACTATATAAACATGAACGTCTCATGTCGACGATGGTGTAATGATGAGATTGAGAGCGGTTTATTTCACCAGGGTAATACTTGCTTTGATTTATACATTGTTAATGCCCAAAAACTACAAATTTTCAAGTATCAAATTAGAAAAAATCTAAAAAGACGAGGTGTCGGTAAGGAAGTACTTTGGTTCTTAAATATGTCGCTTGGAGCGCTATTATAGTCGATTAGTTCTCGCTTGTATTTAAATGACATCTTTTAACTACACCTCTTCCCGATTGTTATTCTCAATTGGGCGCTTAGTTGTTTGCGTATGGTTTTCCCTCTGATTGCTGTGTCATTATTGAAAATGAAGTTTATTGAATCGAAAGCGTATCTTTACATTCAGGTGTTGTCCTCTTTGATTTCTATATTAATTGCTAATAATATTTAAGGTCTTATTATATTTACTAGACTTTAGTTTTCTCATGATGGAAAATTTCTTGTATGTTTTCGCAAAAAAAAATACCTAATACAGTAATTGTAACTTAATTTTTCTACTATTTGTAAGCTGTCTCTCTATATGAATCCCCAGATTGAATATAGCGCTTCAGTTTATAGTTCTGGCGCAGTTTTACTTTGAAGAGTTGAACGTGTCCCAACACGTTTGACATCCGGTCTTTGACCTATTTGCTGCTGTCCAATCAGGCTTAGATTTTAGTTTAGGAAACGATTGAACATATTAAGTTATAGAACGATTGGACTTTCCATTCTTACCTTCGCTAACATTGACCTACTTCCGACTTTTTTTAAGACCATCTACATATCTGATGACCCATCAGGCTGAGAAATATTACAATAACCAATTGAATTAAACTCAATAGTAATTTTTCTCGCTGCCACTTTGTCCGTCAAACTTCCTCAATGCAGTGCTCTCACCTAAAGTCTCGATTAACCCTATTATTGTTGTGATTGAAACCTATTCTATGCTTATCAATTATTGTAACTCTTTCAGTATATTTTTTTATTTTAACCAATAATTCTTTTTTGGCCATTATCTCACAATTGGTATTCTATACTACCATTGGTTTACTACCATTGGTTGAAAATGCATAATGTACGCCAATTTTATGGTTCTTAAGTTGCAACTTTCTTCATTTTAAGACTATATAAAGACTTTAAGACTTCATGATTATAGTACCTAATGCCCTGTGATCTATTACATACTACTAGGGCTCTATTTTTATTAATTTTCTGAACTAATTTATATAACATTTAAAATTGTTAAATTAATTATTGCTGATTTTGAATGATAAAATTGTTATCGTTCCTCTATATGGTACATATACAGGGTGTTTCAGAACTCCCTACCAATATTTTAGGGCATTGTTCCTGGGTTAAAAACATATCTAAATATCATATTTAAATTGTCCGGAAGTCTAAAGTTACTCACACAGCCGCCATTTTGTTTTTTACACATAATAATTTTTATTTCCGTAACGGATGGTTGTATTCAGATCATATTTGGTATAAATCTTTAACATACCAATGTACATTTCCAAGAAAAAAATTAATTTTTTCCATTGTATATTTTCAAAATGGCGGCCATTTTAAATTTTCAAACTCAAATATCTCAAAATCGGTAAATTTTATAAAATTTTACAAGACACAAAAAAGTTGCCAAATTAAATTACCTAACCAATGGTACCAAGTTTGTAAGGATCTGACAACAAATAACGGAGTTATTGAGATTTTTCTTCATAAAAACATTGATTTTGCTGTTAAAATGGCCTTATTTGCATTAAATTCAATGCAAAATCCATGTTTTTATGAAGAAAAATGACAATAACTCCGTTATTTGTTATTCGATCCTTACAAACTTGGTACCATTGGTTAGGTAATTTAATTTGGCAACTTTTTTGTGTCTTGTAAAATTTTATAAAATTTACCGATTTTGAGATATTTGAGTTTGAAAATTTAAAATGGCCGCCATTTTGAAAATATACAATGGAAAAAATTAATTTTTTTCTTGGAAATGTATATTGGTATGATAAAGATTTATACCAAATATGATCCGAATACAACCATCCGTAACGGAAATAAAAAATTTTATGTGTAAAAAACAAAATGGCGGCTGTGTGAGTAACTTAAGACTTCCGGACAATTTAAATATGATATTTAGATATGTTTTTAACCCAGGAACAATGCCCTAAAATATTGGTAGGGAGTTCTGAAACACCCTGTATATGTTTCCTGCGTTTCTTGGCCACCCCGTGGCGGAACTGAAGCATCTTAGCCTATACCATATTTTTTTTATATTTCAAATATCTTGATTTTGTCCCTTTTTTCTTCTATTACATACAACGATCCTCTATATAAACTTATAATTTTTTTATCTTTTCAGAATACAGCTATTACCTCAATCATGTGCAATCATAATCGTATCTCCCAAATTTTTACACAACAACTTTTGAGCATTACTATTTACATAGTTCATTAATATTTCACAACTCCATTATATTTTTTAACGAATTAAGGGGAACTAGGGAGTGGGATTAAACCATGAGCCGTGGGCAAATTTCAAAGCTTATTATTATTTATTGTGAATAGTGTGTATTGGCGGCTTCTGTTACTGTCGTTGGAGTTGAGCCCTCAACTAGCCTGTTCATTGTATGAGGTTTTGACAGTAATTTACGGAATTGGGCAACCAATTATTGGGTTGGACCCTCCATCAAGCATAACACCTAGAATATTTACATAAATAATATTTATTTCACAGCTCAATTTTTTTAACTATTTACAAAGGAGGGGTATTAAAACCTACTAATAGGACATTATTAAAGCTTTTTTACTATTGATTGTGAATTTAGAGTATTAGATGGTTTTGTTACTGTCTTGGCTGTTCAGATCTTGTGTGGAACTAAACTATTTCAAACGTGACTTTTTATTAATTCAAACTAGGGGGCAACTTTTAAGGGGGCATGGGGGCGGAGCCCCCATCGAGCCGTAGGCGAGTCTAAATTATATACTCCCGCATGTGTAACTCATTGGGGTATCAGAAATTCTTAGTGTCGGTAAGGCAGATCAAGGGGTAATGTAGTACAGCCGTGGTAACGTAGATCATTTGACAGGTTTAGTTCTCGTACTTATATTATTGAACAAATTTAACTAGGCTCGACTAAGTCTCTTGATTGAAGGAAACCCCAGGGGCCCAGATATCTAATTCAATATGTTAATTTTATCAAGTGTTGTATATATTTATCTCATTTGTTAAGTAATTGTTTACAGCTGTT
>CM061531.1:311244927-311325170 GCA_030545055.2 Neoaliturus tenellus | reverse complement strand
TGTATCTAAATTATATACTCCCGCATGTGTAACTCATTGGGGTATCAGAAATTCTTAGTGTCGGTAAGGCAGATCAAGGGGTAATGTAGTACAGCCGTGGTAACGTAGATCATTTGACAGGTTTAGTTCTCGTACTTATATTATTGAACAAATTTAACTAGGCTCGACTAAGTCTCTTGATTGAAGGAAACCCCAGGGGCCCAGATATCTAATTCAATATGTTAATTTTATCAAGTGTTGTATATATTTATCTCATTTGTTAAGTAATTGTTTACAGCTGTTTTTTCTCTATTTTAGATATACGATTACGTAGTTCTACAAGAAAAGTAAAAATTATTTAGTTTTTAAGCCCTAGCAAGAACATCGGTTGCGCCCATAAAATATCTTAGCGATCATATTTCATTTTACTACAACTTCGTTTCTAATATACCTAAGCTGATGCACAGATAGGGAGTTTTTTCCTAAGTTTTTTTCTAATGCTTTTTTAGATCAACTGCAGAACATTTGATTTAATTTACCTCTATGTTGCTGAATGTTACATTTTGCTTCCCCACAAGCTTTAACATTGTATTAACTTACCTTGACAGTAATATTAAAAGGAAATTAAATGTATTTAGAAGTGTAACAGTCTTTAAAAATTGAATTTAAAAGTAATTCATAATTAATGCCAGTTAATATTGTGTGTTTAATTTAACGTTTAGTTGATCCTTAACCCCTCCAGTATGCTTTTCATAACTACAGTAATATTTTTTAGATCCTTAAAATTGTGCATGCACATATCTTGGACAGCACCGATATCAATAAAAGTATCAAACATAAACAATAATTGTGATGATTGCCAATATTATGTCTTTTTATTTTACATGTTAGGCGGAACTGATTGTTTTATAATTATTCATTGTTAGGCAACTGATTGTTTTGCATTGCTTGTTACTTAGTGATGTTTTACATTGTTTGTTACTTACTGACCAAGGTAAATTGGGTATGTTTAGTTAAGGCTGTGCAAGGGCTAGTAGGGACAAACTTCTGCCGGTAGAATGCAGCACTGTCACTCAAAAAAGAGAAAGTGGTTGGCCCGTGCGCGTGCGAGTGCTCCAACCCCTCTGCATCCCATGACCACTGAAGCGTAAAGGGACTCACAACTCGCTTCCTCTCATTCTCTCTCTCACCCCTCTTTGTCGAGCGCTGGCCTTTCTCAAGTTTTACAAATTTCAGTGGTTGGCGTCTCTTGGCTGCCGTGAGCCGAGCCGATTGTTTTTCAAACGCTAGCAAAATTCGCAGGGCCTGTCTGCCACGCCTCGCACTGGAGGTGTGCTCGAGCGGTAAAACACTACCGACAATTACTCATACAGACAACACTAAAAAACTTATATTAGTGGCACCAAATACAGTTAGGCTATATTAAACAGAAAATTCGGTCTTCCATATATTGAATAATCACAAAAGTTATTTATAAAAAATAAAACAATAATTTTATTTAGTTTATCAAAATAAATTGTTGCATAAAACATTAAAAAATAAATGTTATTCCAACCCATAATAATATTCTTCGGAAAATATTACGAAAAGTACCAGCAGAAATCAAATAGTATTAACAAAATTAAACTATTATTGAAAAATTGTTCAATAACATTCCTATATTTTCTTTGGTTGATTCTACATAGAACTTTAAAACATGCCGGTTCGTAGGCCATACTTCCGTACAATACGCATGTACCACATTGTACACATTAAGGACAAATACATTTATAATTTAGTTTCAATTAATGAATATGCACAGCTTAACTTCCGGAAAGTATTAAGAGTCTATAAAAGGGTTAAGCTTATACCACTAAGAGTCTATAAAAAGGTTTTAAGACAAAACAGCTTTGTGGCTTTGTATTTAATAGTTATGCCGCGGATATCAAATATATATTTTTTATAAAAAATGTTTCTTTTGGGGAATATATTTTTCAAAGTTCATCGACATAATATTTCACTTTTATTCCTGACATAAAGCTACACCAACGTAGTCAGGACTTGTTTCTTTTTCTTTCTAGTCCGCATTAAGACATAATAATTAACTAAATCGAATAATATACATAGGCCTATATAGTTGATACACAACTGATGTGATTCTTTGATTTGGATTTTATTTCATTTTAAACTAAAAAGCTCTAGGAAATTTTTAAAATTGTAAAAATTTTATGTTATCCGTATACATCCTATGTGTTCTGCGAATAATAAGAAAACCTACCTACCGCAAATTTATCGGATACCTTCGGCCTGCAAATTCCAAAAGGAAAAGGCGCATAACGAAATACAGTTCCCAAAGAATCGGGTACCCTTGCTAATTCTCGTACACCCCCAAACAGCTACTTTGTAAAGGTTGTCGAGCTGGCGTTTACAACATCCGTAGAAATACCCCCGTCGCAGCAGACCTGCGTACTCAGCGAATTTCCAACCAAAGAATTATTGTTTCAACATCAAAGAACGTTGTGGCTATCTTATATAATTAATAATCTTTACAAGGAAATATAATATATTTAATGGCATTATATTTCTGAGAAAATTATTTTAATTTAATAATTCATATATTAATATTTATTTTGCAATAAATGACTTTTTAAACAGTAATAATAGTGCATAATCCAAATCTTCCATGCAAAAGGAAAGATTTGTTTACAAATAACAAAACATAAACATTTCAAATTTGACAAATATGCAGAAGACATCTGATCAGCTGATTATAGGAACAGATACCTTATATCTCCATCTCTCTTGCTCCCATCATACAATTATTTTCCATGAGAATACCATGGGATTTAGCATGTAGGTTTGCTGCCATGGGGGTTTTTGATCAAATCTTAATTACTGACCACCTAGTGAAGGTTCATAAAAAATTTTATGAAGATATGTTGATAAATAAGCGATATATAACTTTTTAAAGATTTACCCATAAGAATAACATGGGAAACTTGATTTGAATTTTCTCTATAACCAGTTAAGCTATTTTAAAGATTCAAAATACTAAATTGTTTGTTTTTTTAAGCTCTTTTAAATGGTTTTCGTTAAAGTTGATGAATTTTGAAAATTTAGGTCCAAAAATGCCAAAAACCCATTATAAAAACCCCATAAAACCCCATTCCCTTAACCCGACAATGCTGGTTCACGAACTCATGAAAATAGACCTGGTCTTACACCTTCATACCAAATTTGATCAAAATCGGAGGTCTGCTTCAAAAGTTATCGGTACCACGGACACACATATATATATATATATATATATATATATATATATATATATACATATATATGAAAACGAACGAACGGTGTTTTTAGCTTCTGGGGACCTCAAAATGAAAAAGTAAAGTGGTCCCGGGCTTAGGTCTTACCATGGCTACTACCGTAATAGCGTATTCCCTATAGGGAAATTCGCTAAAAAGAAAAATCAATCATTTCGTTGGTGTGCTTTCGTCAGAAGTAAAATGTCGATGAACTTTGAAAAATATATTCCCCCAAAGCAAAATTTTTTATAAAAAACATAGAGTATATTTGATATCCGGCAACCATTAAATGTCCTGCTCTATTTATCCTCTTAAAACTTATTACAACTAGTGGTTTGAAGGGTTGAAAGCCCTGCTACTGTTTTTATCATTGCACTTCATCAATATCACCTGTTTTTTGTCAACCATTTTTAACAACGAAAATCATGCTTTTGAGATCTGGGTTGGAAGTTTTTATTTCTATGTATTTTTTATTTTTATAGAGTTTATTGCATAGTGTACGATAATATGATGAAAAATATAAATCATAACTCGGCCTAAAACGTTTTGCCTACTCACGTTCTCGAAGTCTTGAGCTTGAAACATGTTCTCGAGTCCGATGAAACGCCGGCCTTTGTAACGAAATATAATATTACCCACATGTTATTTTCCTGCCCTCTGGGTTTTAGACATTTTAATAAACAGAAATACCTCAAATTTTGTGATTTAAGACCCTATAAAAAATTTCGTCTGATGTAAAGAGTATAAAAAGTTCATTATTACATTTTCACTTCCAACTGCCTTTCATAGTACAATATAACATACAAAGACACCAATTTCCATGTCATTTCTAAAGCCCGGACTCTCCTTTCGGCTACCCCTTTTCCTATGTCTTAAGACACAGCAAAGCCACATTCTTTAATGAAGACAGCATCATTTCTAAATGAGAAGAAATTTAACATAATGAGTATCATGGTAGTTTCGCCAGGCCCGGCTGTTTCGCCGTTGTCTTGCATTCGGACTCCCAAAATACAGCCTGCGGCTGCGAAACGGAACATCCTTCCGGGAGTTTTGCCGTCCCGTGTGTCCCCACCTTTAGCGGTGTTTAGACACACACTAACAAATTAAAGGTTACACGATTGTTAAGGCGTTATTTTTTAACTATCAAATAACACCGTCATTTTAATCAGGCCGGTGCTCCATGCGGCCGCATGGATCGCGTGACCCTTGTATTTGAACTGCTCTTACTACCTGAGTTGCGTTCCTCAACCCTTGTAAATTTTTTGTCATGACAAAATGTTACCTCATTAGCTGATTTAACTAACTGTAAATAAGCGAGTGGGACAAAGTGTTTCATAGAAATTTGAGTTGGGACAATATGCTACTGTGACAAAGTATTTTGTTTGCAGGCTACTTTAACACAATAAAGGTTGTTTTTATTACATTGGGAATGCACTTGAGCTGAGTGAAAATAGCATATTAGTATTAGCATAGTAACAATCTATGAATAATTCAGAAGAAGTATGTGCTATGCCTAATTATACGACACTATCAAATTCCATGTAGATAATAGAATGATCTAAGAGAAACCCAAATCTATTCAGTTTCAATTACAGTAATAATTTGTTTGAAAATATATTTTTTAATTTGAGTAATGCACAAATAAACAAATTGAATAACACCACTCTGGATGTATTAGATCTTTCCCTATATGAAATTCTTATATGGCAAAGCAAAGTATTATGAGCATATAATTTTCTTTCTAAGGTCGCCACGACGCCACGCCACAGCTCAGTTGCAAATATATTAATTTCTATAGTAATAAATTAAACTCTTACATAGATTGACAAGATGCACTGGTGAGGTAGTCATTTTCCGATTCATTGTGATAGAATACTTCACTTTAGAGCTCGTTGAAGCAATTGTTGAAGCTTTCTTTCTTGCGTGAAACATTCCCTTGCTTTTAGATAGATAGTACATTTACGCGGGCCGTTTTCGTAGAAATTTTGGTACTAACACTAACACTTAAACTGTAACAAAAAACAAAATATTGTCCACAAATAGTAAAACTGATTAAATTAATAATAGAAGTATTAAAGTACACCACTGTCGCTTTGTATAGCCCCAAGGGTTTGTATGAGTAAATTTTTGATGGAGTATGAATTTATTTGTGTGTCTTGGATATACTTTTCGTTCGTGTATTACTGATTTATTTCTTTTAGAGAATTTACTTATGGGTTCATCTTTAGCCCGTACATTCCAATGCGTGCAGAATAAGCATATGAATTCCAGTACTAATAATGGATACTAACAAGCCTATTTTAGTTGCCCTTATATTTTCCAATGACAAATTGGAAGGTTTTTCCAATATAGATAGTAGGAAAATTCATATAAAACCCTGACTATGAGCAAATGCGCCGAAATTCTGTAAATGATATTTGCCATGAGTCTTCCCTATCAAATAGTTTCTGAAGGGTGGATTTACGGCGTGGACCGACACAACGGTGGCGAGGGGCAGGTAGCCCGCGCGTGTGCTCGTGTGTGCGCAGCGGGCGAGGGCGCGGAGACGAGCGGGTTGCAGCTGTCAGCTATTAGGCGTAATAAAACTCAAAATTATTATATTTGGGCTTGCCTCCTGCTTACAAAAAATTTTTTTAAAGTATTATAGTTATATTTTTTTAAAGCGCATTTTTGGCCAAAGAAATTGAAACCAATTTTATTCCTATTTAAAGGATATATTCTTTTAGGTCATAAATTTAAGTCGTCATATAAAATTAAAATAATTTTGTGGATGTTTTGTAATAGTTTGTTTTAATCTACATAATTAATTATTAACATTGGCAAAATATGGGTCCTTAGACTCTAGTGGTTTTTATGAAAGGCAAGCACCAATGTGATGTAAAACCACCACTTTATATGACAATAAGTCATAAAATAATTGTGTCAAATTTTTAAAAATATTTTTCCATTATTAGAAAATATTTGTATAGTCGAATTAAACACTTGAAACGGTATAATTATCAACTACGAAAAACCCCTTGCACCACCTTAATATCAGCCATACTTTAGTCAGTAACTACGGTAATATTGTATTGAGATCTTGAAGTTAAGTATTAACTAACACAAAATCCACTATATTTAAAAGTTTAACACTCTTAAAACTTTAAACAGAGCTTAAAGTAGGGAACTTTTTCCTGATTTAAAGGTTTTTTTTATTGTTTTTATAGATCTACTGCAAAACATTCCATTAACTTTAGCTGATTTTAATATGTAGCTGATTCTGAATCTTGCTTCCCCATGAGCTTGAATTTTTGTATTTATTTAGCTTGGCAGTGATATTGAAGGAAATTCACTATATTTAGAAGTTAACCGCTCGTAAAAATAGAATTTAATAAAATTATAATTAATGCCAGCTAAAATTATGTGTTATTCTCTTATCTGTTGAATATGAACGGATTTCTCTGTTTCATATACTGTTAAAGTATAGATTGTTTGTGAATTAGTGACATAAATCTAACTTTTAGACCTTTCACTTTTGATCGTATCTCAAATCGTTGTTTTAAGACAGATTTGCAACTTTTATTAGTACTGAATTTCATATAACTTGTTAGTAGAGCTAACTACAGTTATATTGTATTTGAGGTACGAATTTTGCATCCACTGAACTTGTAAAATATCCCTGAAACTTCAACGGAATTTAAGGGAAGTGACTAGAATAACTATATAATAAATTATTATTTCATAATGTCCATTTTTATTTCCTAACGAATATTTTTGTGTGTGAATAATAGGGGTCTTTGGCGGGTACCAAACCGTTTGTTCATGTTTACCTGTTTTGTTTCAGTAAAATTATTTATTTCCTCATTGATCTTTTGAAATATTTTATTTAGGTTATTCATTCTACATTGTCATATATTTTATCAGGTTTATTTCATATTCATACTTTTTGCACTAGGTGGGTGAGGCAAGGCATTTCTTCAAATCCACCGACGATTCGTTTACTACAGTACAGTTGCTTTTTAAATCCATAATAATTTTAATTAAAAATATTATGGGCAAATCTTAAACGTTCGAGACTTGGTAAACTACAAACTAATACGGTGAACACAACAAGGGGGTATGGGAGCGAAGGCCTCAACTAGCCTGTTCAGTGCTTGCGATTTTTACAGCAATTTATGAATAGGGGCAACTAATTATGGGGCAAGGGGGTGGAGCCTCCATCCAGCAATACCTAGAATATTTGTGTGGTTGATTATGATTTTACAACCCTCTCAATTTTACGAATTAAGAGGAACGAGGGAGTGGTTCTAAAATCTAGCCATTGGCGATTTTCAAAGCTTTTAGCGAATTTCCCTATAGAGAATACGCTATTACGGTAGTAGCCATGGTGAGACCTAAGCCCGGGACCACTTTACTTTTTCATTTTGAGGTCCCCAAAAAAAAAAAAAAAAAACAATTCCTTAATTTTCATATATGTGTATGTTCTAGTACTGATAACTTTTGAAATGGACGTCTGATTTTGATGAAATTTGGTATGAAGGTGTAAGACCAGGTCTATTTTCATGAGTCCGCGAACCAGCATTGTCGGGTTATGGGAACGGAGTTTTATGTGGTTTCAAAGGAGTAAAAAATGGGTTGTTGGCATTTTTGAACCTCAATTTTGTAAGTTCAAGAATTTTAACTGAAACCATTTAAAAGAGCTTAAAAAACAAACAATTTAGTACTTTGAATTTTTAACTTAGCTTAACAGATTCCGCAGAAAAGCTAAATACATTTTTCTGATGTTAATCTTATGGGAAATCAATAAAATCCTGCATCTTGCTTATTTATTGACATAACTTAGTAATATTTAGTATGTACATTCACTAGGTAGGGTTTAACTGATATTTGATTAGAACACCAATGTGGCGGCAAACCTACATACTCACCCCCATGGGGTTTATTGGGAATATTAAAAAGTGCTGAATATTGATACAATTGGTTTATACCTTACTCAACCATCACTCTACCTGACAACAAACATTTTTAACAACATCCCATGGCAATAAACCAACATACAAATTCCTATGGTAACTATGGGGAAAATACGAAATCTTAAATTGGCTGAGTACGCAGGTCTGCTGCGACGGGGGGTATTTATTATTGTTGATAATATGTAGTGCTTACTAGCCGGCTTTCTTACTGTCCTGGTGGACCAGTTTTTCGGTGGAACTAACCTGCTTCAACTCGACTTTTTAGAAATTTACGAATTTCGGACAACCCCTAAGGGGGCATGGGGGCGGAGCCCCCATCGAGCCGCAGGCGAGTCGAATAGCTATACATACAGTAGAACCTCGATAGTCCGACTCTCGGTAGTTCAAAACTCCTCATAAGTTAGTTCGACAAGGTATAAGTCAACTTATAAAGGTATAGATAGACAAGGTATAAATGACAACTTAGCATGTCATTAATGACTGATTTAATGTCAATGTTGGGGACTGACAAAGGTGAAAATGTAAACAAAATGGTGAATGATTTTAATTCTGGCTATATTATAGTTCAATCAAGTTATGTTTTCATTATTATTTAGTGTTTCTTAAATTCAACAGATTTTTATGCTCCCTATATTAAAATCTCCCGTATTCTCCCTATAGTTGACTTTTCGATAGTTTGACACGTTCTAAGCCCACAAAGTGTCGTACTATCAAGGTTCTACAGTATTTTTTAATTTTTTTTTTTTTTTTTTTGTGATACAACTTTGAACGGTTTTTAAGCTGTAAAATCCTCTGAAAACGATTGAAAGTTTTATAAACCACCAAAGATTTTTCATACACGTATCATGGTTTACAAGTTTATAATGTTTAATGTCCTGAATGATAGTATACCACAAGCATGTCTGATAGGGTTAAAAGATGACACATCAAATACTGAGAGTAGAATAAAAGATAACAGACTTTAGGGTAAGCAATTATGATTTCTTGAGGTGTGCTTTGGATGTGAACACTATTATTTGGCATGTAATTGAAGTCAAACTAAGAAATAAAAGGATACATCCAGAGTAAGGACAACTTGTCGACAGACCTCCATACACGCACAGCTTTTGATGTAATCTGAAAAAAAACATTTTGAGATATTTGTTAATAGAAGTAGTATATTAAAAGTGATTACCCTAAAACTAATTTAAACGCAAACCCCATCACGTAAGAAAGTTTCAGTTAAGGAAGTTGAAGCTTCGGTGCTTTAAAAAACAATTTTTATGGTGAATTCTATGTAGGGGCATGTCAATGAACACCTGCACATTGCCCATGAGATGTACGACTGACCTGCAAATTTTTGCAAATGCAATTACAAATGCTTTTAAAAACGTGCAAATTTTTGTATAACATCAAGTAGATCAGATAGATTTGTTTGCTTACAAGTTATAGACAGATCTACGGTATTTTTTAAAATGAAAAACCCCAATTTAGTTTAAATTTTTAGTTTCAGAAGATATCTTACCATTTGGTAAACAGGCATCCAGCAGTTCTTGCAGTTCAAAGGCATTCACTGTTCTGTGTTCGTCGGCGAGTTGTAAGAAGACGGCTTCGTACTGTGTAAAACTCTTGCCTTCTAAGTTTGCAGGAGCCTGAAATATATCAGATTAATAGTAATTTTAGGCATTTATTCAGATAAGAAATATTTCATAATACCGTGATTCTAATGATAAACATTTCAGTAGGCAAAAATAAAATGGTACTTAATGTCACTTACACAAAAAAGTTTCAAACTTTAGTATATTTTACTATTTTGTTTAAATCTTAGTAATAGATGTTTAGAGTAATATTTGAAACTTCTGGCTTTAGTTTAACCAATGAGCAGATATCATTTCAGGGGTGCAGAATATTTTTGATCCAGCGATGTGGGATCGGGGTAAATCTCCAGGTTTCTGGGAAAGTTTTGGGGAAATTATAAAAAAAATGTTTATTTATGCCAGTGGCATTTTAAAGTATCATAAGAGTTGAATATATTAAAATTTAAAATAGTTGTATAGAAAATACTTTTATACTGATTCTGAAAGTAGTTTTGATAAGTAGGCCTATTTGTGTTTTAATATAATAAACTGAAATAAAAAAGGAATCTTGATCATTTCACTGCCCCATTATTGTACGTTGAGTTTTAAGGCAAAGTCATATATATGTCGGGTATATTTGAAGAAAATCTTTGATCCGTAACAGTAGAATTGGGGGAAATTTTAGGAGTCGATACATTTTTCTGCACCCCTGATAATTTCTACAAAAACTGTGACTTGGCTCACCTTGATTATAGCGGATTTGACTAGAGAAGGTTGGGTATCCAGGAGTCTGTAAATTAAAACAAACTATTTAGACATTTTGCCAGGTGAGAACCAAAAATATGAGTGGAATGAGGTATGGTAAACAAGGTAAAAGTAAGTTAAGGTTAATTTGGTAGGGAAGTAAAGTATAAACAAACGCCAGTAAAATATGTTTGCGAGTCTAGGAAGCAGGAATTGTTAGTCACTTTGAAAACTTTTCTCCTGTGAGGGGCGGCGCAGAGAAAAAAAGTCCGGAGGATACATCTAGGTTTGCATGAATTGGGCACAAGAATGTGCATTTACAGTTACTAGATTCGCTGAGAGAGGGTGGCACCGTCGCCAGTCCCCTTCCTCTCCCTTCTCGGCCACCATGCCTGCTCTGCGATCACCTCCACTACCACTTGACTTAACACGTTCGCTGCTGGCAACTGCTAAAGCAGTGGCGTGCTCCCTTCAAAGTTATTGCTTCAGTGTGAGTCTAGCTCTTGGCCGGGAAGGTTTATATCGTCCCCGCATGTTGTGCCAGTTTCGTTCATTAATCCGTTTCCAGATCGGGAATTCCGTTAGTTTTCTCTCCATCGTTGGAGGAATATAAATATAATTCAGCATGGGGGTTGAGTTTTGACATTTTATATGCCGCAGCGAACGTGTTAAGTGAAGGAGGGATCTCCCACCTCTGTCAAAGCCGTTCCTGATAGGCTCACTTTCTCTTTCTCGTCTTAGCAGCTAAATCTTAGAACTACTGTACTGTTAGAGAGAGATAAAAAATTATCTTTCTTAACAATCTTCAAGATTGTAATAGAATAAATTTGTACATTAACTTAAAATAAACTTGCAGAGTTTAGTGTAGGGCTACTTGATGCACTATAATTTAAAATAAAAGTGAACGTTACAAGTTGTAAGTGACGCTGGCTCTGTGGCTGCTACTGACGGTCTGGGTGACCTTTGTCAAAATTATTTGTGGATTTTTTAACGTCCTTCTTCATTCATATTTCTAACCAAACATTGAATAACTATGCTTTAATGTCAAAATGTTTTCAAAAAATTAATGGTTAATTTCGGTTAATCTGTAACCGTTGCTGGTTACAGGCGGCCGGAGCAGTGTGGAGGCTGGCTGTACGGCCATTGTTCCCTTCATAGTGTTCAGTGTGTTTCCTTTGTTAAGAAAATAGGGCTGAAGCTCAGGTCCATAACTACCCTTAAACTGTCCCTAAAAGTGTTCATCATCTATTCCCCAGGCAGTGACCGTAGCTCAGAGGTAAAGCTCAGTGTTATCACCTACCGAGCCTGTGTTCAAATCCCGGCTCGGGGACAAAAATATCTTTCAGCCACTCCCGCGGTTCACAATTTATGTAAGCCAGTGGTCCCCCTGCATAGAAGACAATAGTACAAGCCTTTCAGGCAACGAGAACTATCAGTTAATTGCTGATTGAGTATCCTAACAATTTGCCCGTTGACTATAGGAATTTGCCTTGAAATGTTTTAAAAGTAAATTAAAACAAGTTTTTGACAGAAAATGTATTTTATGGTGTGAAAGAATTTTTTTAATTTTAGAGGTAACATCCGTTGAGTTAGTTTATTTTATTTTATTTGTATATATTTAAAAGTAAGTTTAGATTAATTTGACAAAGTCTATTAATCTGTATCTGATGCTTAAAGACCAATAAAGATCTATTGAATCTATTCATCCCCATTCACTAAAAGCCATATGACATTTATTTAATCTATCCCCCATGAACTGGAGAGCACACCATTACAGCTTAATGTTCTTGTTATTCATTTACCAAGCAAAGAAATTACATGCGAATTCCTCTGAAACATAAATAGCGGTAGCAGAGCCTGTGACACACAATCCTGTAACGATTATTGTAATTTTTAATCATAGCGCATGATGCAGCTTAACAACATCGTGACTTAAAAGGTTCCTGAGGAGTTTATCTATCCGCAATGATGCCACTCGATGCCTCGCGTGCACTCACAACTCCTTCACCAGGTAATAATAACTGAACTTACTTTCTCGTAACAGCCCTTGTATGATTATGAGGTTAAGTTGAGACGTTGGACCTCACTTTAGTTTGAGCGGTTTGCTGGAGTAGACCCGGAGTGTGAAGCTGGACTCCTGACCGGGCTCGAAGGTGGTCGGCAGCACGAGGTAGCCACCCTGCTCCAGCTGGCATCTGTGGCTTACCTGCGGATTGACGTACAATGAGTGTGATGTACTGTACAACGGGTCCGAGAGGTCGACGGCATCATGTTCTTCAATATTATTTATCTCAATGAGTATAACTGTACATTAGGCTCGACAACATCCTAAATCAACTTCACCTCAATTGATGATCTGAATTTATTGTAGGACAATAAGTTAATTTTTTTGTTTTAGTGCGTACGATTAGTTATTTATTAAGCGTATAAGACATGAATGTAGTGTATTGCATTTTGCATCGCAAGGCAATTCTTCATTATCTGTTGAATGATGATTATCTGTTGAATGATACTTTGCGCTAATAAGTTTTTTTTGAACATTAAACTTAAAACGTCTAAAAGAATTGATGTGAAGAGTGCTATGGTCAAAGAAAATCGCTGTGTAATATGGAATACAATTTTTACCTTCTATTAATAGTAAATATATATTAGAAGTTTTTATATACTCTTTTTTAACAATATCTCTTGTATTAGCTCATCAATAATAGTGAATATGAGAATAATTGGTTACAAAAACCGTGACTCCAGACCGACTCCGCTTCATCCAAATTTGTTGACATCTGGACTGAATGTTCAGCTCAGTGTTTCAGATAATCATTGTTCTGTATTACTTTAACATTCCATTTGGCAATGGAAGTATATTTTTTTTAAGCATTTCCCCATTTTCTGTTCTTGGGTATGTGTCCGAACAGTCCGAACCTGGTTTTGGTTGCCATCTGTTAATCTGATAATATTGGAGAGTATCAATTATTACAGCTCAATGGCAAAATAATAACAGGAGAAGTCAGTAGCTCGGAGCATCAGGTAATAATAATAGACCTCTCTGTAATCAAGACGCCTCATGTCTATCTATGATTAGTTATTGTTGATAATTTGAATAACTTGCAGTATTCAGTTAAGTATTAAAAGTTGCAAATATAGTGAAGTAGTACCTGAGGGCCGAGAAACTGCTCGGTAAACTTACACTATTCTTTATAGTAATACAGATAGTGCGCTAAAATGAAAAGTGCAAAATACTTGTTTCTTGTTCATGATGAGCTCGTTTGCTTTGCTCACTCCTTTTAGGCTTTAATTTAGGCCTAATACGGGTGCTGCACTCTGGTGTATGTATATTTGTCGACCCCCATGTTAAAAAATTTTACTCCTATTATAACTATTTGGTTAACAGCTCATTTCATAATTGTTTACTATATTGTTTTTAATTTGATTGCAATTTTACTGAGTGATTTGTTGTTTATACTTTTACATAACTTTTAATCCATCTAAACATTTATGGTCAACAGTATAAAGTATGATTAAAAAAATAACGTATATTTATTATTATTAGGAACATGTAATTATTTTTATAACAGTAACATTTAATAATTTAGTTACTGGCTGCAATGCAAAAACACAATTTGTACTGAAACAAGTGGTCTGCAACTTTGACAGTTGAGTCAGCTATTTTTATTATTTCTCTTTAATTTTTAACTCCATATAAGACCAATGTTAACATTTTTAGAATTTTCAATTAATTAAAGATAAAAATGGAAATATAAGATTTTGCCAGGCAAAGAGACCTGTACTTACATTATTTTTATCACAGAACTAACTTATTTCCAAGGTTTTGAGGTCTCTCTGTGTGCACACGAACAAATATACCTTCCTCGTACTAGAGTTAGGATGATAAAAATTAATCTTAACAATAACTTCACAATTTAAAAATAAGTTTTAATTTTTAGACTTACCTGCCTACTGTTCGTGTACTGTGAATTCACCAAAGATTTATTTTTCTTGAAGAAGGCCTTTCCTATTGTTTCTAGGCTGTTTTTTGGAAGTGAGTAACACGTAAAACCTATTACCTGAAAACAGTACTTAATACAGTAAAGTCAGTTATACACAAAACATGTTAAGCAGGATAAACACGGTAATAATCTACAAACTGTTTCATTAGATTGACTTTGTCCTGGGTCTTTTAGTTTTTAATTGTTTGTATTTTACAAAGAAACAAGAAGGCTTCAAAGTAAATGAAATTTTTAAACATGATGGAAGATCAAGTCAGAATAATTCATATTGTACCATCCCCAAAAGTGTCTTTATGTCTGGCTTGGTTATCAAAGGTTCAAAGGCTAAAAATGATCTTCATGTGCTTGATAAAGAAGGAATAAGCAAATTAATACCCTATTTTAAGAACACTCCCATTCACTAAATACACTAATGTGAATGGATACCTCATCCAATGGCGGATCGTATACGCTCAATACGGATCGCGATATTTGGACCGTGATCCTGGATCATGATATGGATTGAGTGAGTAAAGTCAAATATTGATGTATGATCCATATTGACTGTGTATGTTCAACCCCAGTAAACAATACTGTCGTTCCAGATCATGTATTGATCAATGCATTTTCTTTATGTTTGACGCACCAGAGTCAATTAATGTTTAATTATTCAGCTGGATTTTGAGTGCTGCAAAACACTTTATTACAACATAACCTTCAGAAAATGTTTCATCTTTAATTAAGAAGAGTGGACTGGTAGTGATTTACCTATACGTTACTCGTACTTCCATGTTCGCCGCGGAAGATCATGCCATTGTAAATTGGTTTCAAACACTCCTATGCTATGAGAAGTCTATTAACGTTAGTGTATGTAGTCAATGGCACTACTCGGGTGTTGCAGAAAATTCACCAAACCACTACATTAAATTAATTTTTTAGCCTTGATTCTTTAGGGCACAAATTTCAGTTATTTTTTATTTTTGAAGTGCACAATCAGTTTTAAGTAATCGAGAGAATTAAAAATAAAACTGCTCGACAATTGTATTTCATCATGACTGAGTGTACTTGACCCTACTTCTCTGTTTTCAAACCAGTCCCAAGGAAAATTGATAAAGTTTGTTTTCTTGCTCTCCAAAAATGTCAAGGCCAGGCATTAAACTTGATCTTCTTATTTTTAAACTTGCCTGAATTTAATTTATAATATTTTTATCAACTTTCTGGAGATTAAAAAATTATGATATTCAAGCAAAATTATGGTGTTTAACTAATAACATTCTTAAAATGTTCAATTGTGTAACATTACAATCCTATGCACGTTTGATTACTTTTTGTTCACAAATAATTTTGAATGTCCTCAAGCCTGTTTATCACGTTAATCACATCCTAAACAACTCATTTGCTCATTTTTTTGTATTGTAATACAGCTTGAAAGTGAAGATTATAATGTGTGGATTAAACTTTCAGGATTAAATATACACCCTGGAAATGTCATAAATTAACCTTAAACTTCAATGTAAATTTGAAATAATGGGCAAACATGTAAATTGGTGTGAACTGCTGGAAGCAAAATAAAAAATAAATAAAGAACAAAGACGAATATAGAACTTTAATATTTCATTTTAAGTCACCGATTCAATTTAGTGCATATTTTAAAATTAATTTAAGGGCAGGGTGAGTGTGACTGAAGGATTAGTTGAAGGAAGGTGAATTTAATCTTAAGAAATTCGATACTGTGTTAAAAAAGTTTAATAGATCAGAGATTATTTTCGATAGATATTCTTTTATTTATTACAGTGCATCATAATCAGGTTTATTACTTTACCACTTTGCAAGCCGTCGATGCTATTATTGCATATTTTAAGGTGAATATAAATGGAGGATGAGTATATAATTTATGAGATGCCTTGTAAAAGCAATAATTGTAAATGACAGTGAAAGACAGGGTCAACTTCTTCTTGGCACTTAAATACAAATTTTCAAGATACATCTTAGTACAGTAAAATTAGGGTTTTAGATCGGCAACTGATGTGCATTCACAAAAATTTGATAAGAGCTTCTTTTAAGCACTATAATTAAAGATCCGATGAGTCCCCAAAAAATAAAGTTGTTTTTCACCTATAAAACCACTTTTCAAAATGGCGGTTTTTTGTCAATGGGATACATTTTGAAAAAATGTATTTATTTTTATTTTCCACCTGCATTTCTCAATATAATGTTGTGACACCACCACCGATATCTTTTGGATGGGAAGTAGTTCATTTTGACCGGTAGTTAATTTTTAGCCGCCATCTTGAATCCGCCATATTGAATGAAAGTTATTTTTTCTAATGGAAAGATAGTGTTGTGACACATCAAAGTAGATTTTTACGCTGATTACAATGCTGCAATCCGTTTTTGAAAATATTCGTTCGTTTTAAAAACGAACGATTATTTTTATTGGGTGTATAACGAAGATACACCCAAATAAAAATTCATCAATATTAATTTCTTATGGACATTTCGAAAATTTATTTTGCATTATTTTTCTTTTATATCTAGTTCTAATTGAGGAATTCTGTTTATTGTGACCTTAAAATACTCATTAATATTCCGGCATTAATTTTACCTATTCTTCATTCAGTTTGGAGGATACTGAGTTATATCCTTCTATTTAATAGAAGGATCTATTTCATAGAAACTTTAATTTTTTTAAATTCGCTTTTAGTTAAAGATTAATATCTCAAGTTCTAAATAAGACTCAAAGTTAATTCTGGTCTTACAACAACTAGTACATCAATGTCTTTAATTTGAGTTATTGACTATTGAAATTTGTTGGATTTTAAGTGGCTCATAACTGTCTAATCTATATAAAATTTATTGGTTCCTGAAATTTGTCTTCAGTTAAAAACGTACAACTAAAGTTGTAAATGAGATTCAAGGTTCGTTTTGGTCTTAAATTACACGATACTTTATTGGCTTTATCCATTCCATATATTGATTGTTAAAATTGGATACGTTTAACATGTGATACTATACACTTTTCAATAAAAAAATACCGTATTCCATTTCTGAAATTTGGGTAAAGTTTAAAATTTACAAACCGATTCAAACCAAGCCATTTCAAACGAACAAAAACTCGAAAGAAGCTCAATGATCCACTGAGTGATCTATGATATCAAAATTAACAACCTATCCCAATTAGAACAGGATATTTGAGGAAAAATAAAAAAATAAATAAATTCAAAATTTGAAATGTCCATAAGAAATGTATGGAGAAAAATTTTAATTTCCTACTAATTAATTTTAATTTAATTAGTATATCTTTGAAACGAGAAAATATTTTCAAAAACGGATTGCGGCATTGTAATCAGCGTAAAAATATACTCTGAAATGATGTGTCACAACACTATCTTTACATTAGAAAAAAACAACTTGTATCCAATATGGTGGATCCAAGATGGCGGCCAAAAAAATAAATACTGTTAAAAATAAAGTATTTAGCTCTCAAAAATTATTGGCGTTGGTCCCACAACTTAATATTGAGGAGATGCAAGTAAAAAACGAAAAATGGAAGCTTTTTAAGAAATTTATCCCATTACAAAAGAACTGCCATTTTGAAAAGGGATTTTATAGGTGTAAAACAACTTTATTTTTTGGGGACTCATCAAATCTCTATTTCTAAAGCTTAAAAGAAGGTCTCCTGAAAATTTCATGGATGCACATCAGTTGCCGATCAAAAGGTTGTTTTTGGCCTTATTTTACTGTACTATCTGGATAGTTTTCTATTTAAATTATTATTTTTAAAGGTAGATAATGCTCAAAATACAGTAGACAAGTTTTACTTCAAAGCCAGTAACTTAAACCTCTGTATTAGCAAAACGGTAAACTACAGTACCAACCTTTGGCTCCATAATACTGTGTTGGTTGAGCGAAATTATAACTTCCTCCATTTCGCTGAGTATGAGGTGCAGCTGGGGGTTGATGTGGAATGTATCTGGAAACATAAATAATAGCACTTTGGCTAAGAGAAATAAAATAAAATAATAATAAACTTTGGATCTTCATGGGAGATGGCTTTATTTAATGTAAACCACTAGAGATCTAGATAAATACTCTCACAAATTAAACTTTTAAGGACAGTCGGGATTAAATGTTCGAGCTTTTTAGGCCTATCTATATGTCAAACTTGTAGGGACACTTTAAAATTGCAAAACTTTTTTGTGGTTAGACTAAACGGTTGTGTTACTGTGTTGATTGTCTGTTATGCTTGCGAAGTTTGCTTTGAGTTTTTGTAATTATTGCGTGTTAGTGTTTTCCGTAATCACTGACAAACACGTCACATAAAGTATCTCATCATATATACTTCAATAGTGAGTATTGCCAAAAAAATAAGAAATAAATAAGAAGCAAATTACATAAGAGAAATAAGTGATTTAGAAATTACCAATATGGCTTGGCTTATATGTTATCTAGAGCCGGCTCTACCATATAGGCAAATTAGGCAACAACTTAGGGAGCCGAGGCCTGAAGGTCGTCATCGGTGGGGCGGGGAGAGGGGTGGAACCAGCAGCCCCTATCATCTTTAAAAAGTGTCCCTGATCAGCGATAAATGGTGCCCTAGATCAACAGTGGAGAACGCCCATGGTTAGTGGTAAAGGTCTCAGTGAAGAGCGCCCCCACTTAATACGGGGTTTTTTCTGGTGTTTGAACCTGTATCTTAGCTGATCTAAGTTGAGGGGAGCTATTGACATTTACGCCTAGGGCAGCAGAAACTCTAGGGCCGGCGCTGATGTGATTATCAGGTTAGATTAGGTACAACTTTGTTGTTAGGTTTTACCAGGTAAGATTAAGTTACATTTATAGGTTCGGCATACCAGGATTGTTGCGGCAGCCGCCGGCCGTGACGCCGCGCTGCCACGAGCCCTGGTACAACTTCATCTGCCACGTCTGCTTGTGGTGCAGCGAGGGCTCGTCCCGAGACGTGTCGCTGTCCAGGTGAACGGCCTCCAGGTGCGTGAACGTCTTGACAAAGTCCGAGTACGATATCCTGCAAAAGAGCGATGAAATTGATTTTTTTTCAATTTAATATTTTTAACCTTCAAACTTACAGTTAGTGCAATGTGGGTAGAGTATGGGATTAGATATTTTCTTTAGTATTACCAGCTGGTTCATATGTCAGGATCTTCAATAAATAATAAAATCAACAAAGGTAGCTAGTTGAAGCTTTAAAATTTTAAAAAGCTTTTAATTATTGGCAGGATCAAACTGGCCACCTTTGAATGTTAAAGTTGTTATATTCCAGTTATATATATTTTTTTGTTAAAAGAAATATTTTAAAATGAGGATTTTTAAAGTTTACAATTATTTAAATACATAATTTTTTGAAAGTTTAGGAAGTATTTGCCCTTCTTTACTCCTAAAACTCCACCTAAAATTCCAATAGAAAATAAATTATAAACTTTTCAGATGTTAACCCTTCTCCGTATGTCAGGGCAGCCCCGCCCACCACATCTAGCTACGTTGTCGCATGTCAGGCCTGACCTACAAAAAATATATTGGCATTTTGAAGGCAAAATATGGTTTCTTTCAATATTTCAAAGCCTTAGTGGCACGCACACAGTAAACAAAAGTAAAAAGTAACAAAATCAGTGTTGACAACTCTCAAAGAATCAACCAATCCCATCAACTTACTCCTCGGCTAACTCTTTAAGAATTGCACTAGCAGGTCAAGTTTGGTTGTGTGGGGATTCAAACCCGTGCCGACGTAGACATCCTGGCCAAGGTAATTACGCCTTGGCCATCTCAGCTAACACGACCGGCACACGAAAATTAGGGTTTTGAACGGCGCCCTCTCCTAGCGGGAAAGTTGTAAGCCGTAAGTGAGTTGGCTACGAGAGCGCAGCACTTAACCGCTCTCTATAGTACATTATTTGTTTCTCAAAGAATTAAATGCAACTGGATAGGAGTAGGTTTTAGTCTATAAAATGAGAGTAGAAAGGGTTAATGTCACATAGAATTTTCCATCGCCGGTTTGGTAAGCCAAGATATTTTCCAATTTGATTATTAAAGTATTCCCTAGTAATTTGATTATTAAAGTATTCCCTAGTAGTGTTGGCAGAACGTGAATAAATGCTTGGCTGCTGAAAAACTGGAAAGACAGATTAGTTTTTTTTCTTAGTACAGACCTCCAGCTCTGATATCTAGACAGCAGTGATTGATCGTTCCTATTAGCGTAATAATTACAATCCAATCAGATTATTCAGTTTTACTAGTTGCATATAACAACTCACCAGAACTCGCCGTCAGCCATGTGCCTGACCGCCAGTCTCTCCTTCTCCTGTGGCGGAATCTCGTCCCACTCGGTGGAGTCCCTGGCCCATGCTCCGACATACTCTCCCCCCACCACCCCCAGTGGGTTGCGCAGCCGCACTAGCTGAACTGGCTCTCCGTTGAACGTTTCCACCTGGCATTGAACATCGGAGTGGATATCTTAGAAAACACTCGGACACTTAATCAACTCTCCCAAATAATGTATAAGGGGGGATACTGCATGAATAGAAATTCGTATGATAGACCACTACTTGACCATTTATCACAGGAAATATGGAACTTTTAAAGTGAATTTGAGGTGGTTAAACCTTGTAAAAGAGGAAACATATAGCTGTGGATAAATAGAGACAGCAAGTCACGTGTGCTGATCGATTACCGATGGGCAATTACTGGAGGAAGTTTAGATTAGGAAAGACAAGGAAAGACTTAGAAGGAAGGAAAGAGTGTACTTTGTCAGAGATGACAAAACAATCGAAATATTAAAGAAATTAGCCAGGAGAATCGAAAGAAGTAGGGACAGCTGTAGGTACGGATATTGAATTGGAAGCATTAGTTTATGAAGGAGAACAGAAAATTATGATAATGAAGGAATCCCGATGAAACCTACCTTATACCTACCTTACAGGGCGGTAGATTGAGAGGAGACAGGCTCTATGAGGTTAATGGACACAGAATGTGTCCAGAAGAGGAAAAGTGGACAACGTTGAGAAAAAAGCTTCATTGTCATGGGAAGCTGCCTGGCAGTCAAAGACTTGTGCCAGGGTTTGAGGCGGAACGAGGGGTTTCGGTTCCAGCAGATCTCCATGTGGAACTATGTAGAGACCCTACATGTTTTTTCCTGTTGCTGAGTACAGCACTCGACGCTTTTTGTAGTTTTTGGAATCTTAAGGTGCGTTACACCAGAGTTTGGCAACCGGAAATTGTCAACTTTTACTGATAGATCCATATGGCTTAAGTCAACAACTCTTGGTTGTAAAACGCACCTTTATATAATAAAAGAGTGCATTTAAGGGTCTAGAGAAAAAACTATTGAACTGATCGTAAAGATTTTGGAATCAATGGATTTCAAGGTCCTTGATAGGAAAAATATAGTATCCCCCGGAAAATGCCTTATAACACTGTAAAATTAAAATTAAACCTTATTTAGACCTATCTAAGACGTTATTTTCTCAATTTGTTTACTGCTCCAGGTGATCCATTTCCTACATACAAATTTAACAACACTGCTGATTTACAGAATAGATCTAGTAAACAAGGTAGACAACTCCAATTAAATCACCATTGACAGATAACAATTAAAAGCAATGACTCCAAAGATTGCAATTATTTTGAAAGCAGTAAAATACTGTACATATTTAACAGCTGACTATTTAATTAAATGTTGGTTACAGATAACACGGAATATCTTGGCCTGTGACAACCGTTTACAGTTCAAGTAATTGGAGTAGAACGAAGAAATTACAGATTGTCGCAGATTGATTTTAGTACCATATGTTTACCAATTCGAATCCAGAAGTGGAGTATGTCAGAGGCCAAGATATTCTGCGATATCTGTACTATAAAAAGAGATATACTCTTTATTGCATTTTCTGTATTTAAACTTACGATTTAAATATCAATTAATTTAATTTGTTGATACATAAGTTGAGACATCCCAACAAATAATAAACTTTAAAAAAATAAACAAAAATATCATCTTTTGATTGTAAAATACTTTTTACCATGTTTTTGCCCATTTGCTTTTCTTATAAATATATATATTTAACTTCTTAAAATGTTAAACTGTTCATAAATTATGAGCCCACTGAAACTTTTAACACTGAAACTGAAACTTTAAGAATGGCCTCTCTAGAAAAATCGTCATAAAAGTTACATGTAATTTTTTACGGGCTGTTAGCTAGTCTATCATCTTATTTCCATAAGGGTTTCATCTGTTCCATCCCTTTTTCTCTCGATCTACTGAACCGATTTTTAAGATTGAGGTGTCATTTTAAAGCTTAGGATATACCGCAGTGGATCGTAATGAAAAAGGTCATATTGTTTTGGGCTTTGCCCCCCTCGCCATTGATTTATTTCTAGAGGGTGCTTTAAAATGTTGGCCAACTTTTATTGCAAGTTTTTAATGTGAATTGTAATTCAACAGCTGATTACCTTCAGATGAATTTTAAAAGCCAGATAGTAAACAAAAATAGATTTTAACAGAAATCTATTTTTTAATTTTTTTTTGTCACTTCATAATTAACATTACGTACAACATTCAAACATACATAATCAACATTCAAATTACAACTGAATATTTTATGTAGATAGACGAGTAAACGAGGGTTGATCTGGGATCGTCGTTAATCAATCCCGATTCGTGCACACCTAAATGTTTTCTCTCCTTCTGTTTGAATGATGGGACATTTCCTCTTCCCTTCGTAACAACCAATTCGAAAACAACGATTCTATTACTCATTCATTTCATACATATACCTTTATAAGTGATGTACATGTATGTATGTAAGGCATGTATGTGACATACATACATGTATATCATTTATAGATTCATTCTTCTCAGTTGGCACCACCACAACTCAAGTCCTGGACATGCATGCCTATGATGATATTACAATTAAAATCATAACAAAATACCTTATTAAAAAAATTTTGGACATGTTGCTCAATGGGGTCTTTAAAGTAGGCTTCAAATTAAAATACACATTCTAGAAAAATAAAAGCTCAGCATTTAACAATATTAGTAGAGGCTAGTGTTTTAATAACAAATTACACATTTTACATATAAGCTAACTGTTTTATTAGGATTCAATTGTGGTTGCTTTATGCATCAAACCTCAAAATAGTGTGATCATATGTGAGTGAGAACGAGAACAATGATTTGGTCAAGCCATATCATAGTGGCTGTTTTGGATGGATTACCGTCCATAACCTATAAATTTTGTACATGTTTATTACAGTAATTTAGTCACAGATAAAGGAGCAATAATTTTATTTAGCGTTTGCGCCACTCTTGAGATATTTAGAACACTCGTGGCTTAAAGGCCCTCATAAAAAAATTATTGCATGAACTGCTATTAACACATATTTCCGGTAGTATTCGGTTTAACCTATCTTTTTAGTTATCAGACCATAGTCCGGTGTATATATGTACACACATATATACACACATATTGAATATAATTATTCATTATGTGTGTATATAATGAGTATAATAAATGAATAAAATTATAGAATAAAGATCTGCATTTTGTAGGTCTAGGATTTAATTGGTCATTTGACAGTCAAAATAATATTTTATAACATTTAAGCTGTTAGGAAAGCAAACATATGATTGCATTTATATAAATTTAAAACACATCAATTTATTAAAAATCACACTCACCCTCTCAATAGCGTATAATCTGTAGTTTGTTCCAATTTGAATTCCATTGGCGAGTTTTTCTACTTGATTTCTGACCTGAAACATCCATTATTTAAAATAGCTTATCCCCTTTCCCAAACATCCATATATAGCTTTTCCATATATGGGAAATTCGCTAAAATGAACAAATAATTTACTTACAACCACTACAACATATGTTGTTAAAAATGTCAACCACTAAATTTACTACAACACTAAATAACCACTAAACTAAACCCGAGAGATAGTTTGTTAACCAGAACAGAACACAACAATGTACCTCTAATGGAACATGCAGAGGTGTCAACTCTATTTTATAGGTTGCACATGCAATTTGTTTTCCATTAGCCGTAATGAAAAAGTAGTAAATAAAACAGTCTATTCCAATCACATCGGCTGAGAGATACTCTACAATATTGTAATGATGCCTTCATGCAATTGCTTTTGTAATGTTTGGAACAAGGAAAATATTTCTTTATTTATGACTACAGTATAAATAGGATATAGGATATATTTTTGGATCTATCACTTTTTAAATTTTTAAATAATTTAAAAAGTACACATTTTATCTAAAAATTTATTTTTAAATGTGTAATACAGTAGTATTAAGGTTACTTTTAATTTTAAGTTAGACTATTTTCCTAATTTACCACAAAAACAGATAAAGTAGGCATCACGAAAATGCGAGCCTGAATTTAAAACAATGTTGCCAATTCGTGCCGACTTATCCAGCTGTTGGCATCTGTTATTTGTCACTGCACTATATCCTAAGCTTTAAAATGACACCTCAATTTTAAAAATCGGTTCAGAAGGTTGAGAGAAAAAGGGACGCAACAGAACAAACCCTTATAGAAATAAGAAGATAGATGAATTCACAAAATGAAATTAGGCTAATTGTAAATGATAACTACAAGGTTATTAAAAAGAACAGAGCAAAGGTATAAATCTATAGTGATTCTGTTTCGACGAATTAAAATTTCTGATGGTGATTATTGTAATGATTTAAAGTTTAAGTTTTTAAGTTTACATAACATTAACGAGGTGCTGTTTGATCCTAGTTGACTGTCTGTTAATGAAAAGCCTACCACAATGGTCAGAAACTTTATTTAGTATTTAGAAAATAATATAGTAAATTGCAAAAAAATTGTCCAATGAGAGTTGATGTATTGTTGTCAAATCTACCCATAAACATTTCCTTACATCTTACACTTAGTAAACAAAACCACAAATGACAACATTGCAGGGTGAGAGGGGGTGAGGGAGCATTATCATACAGGTGTTAAAATTTCCATCGGACTATTTTCATACGATTTACTATACTTTGGCTCGTTCAGCAGCTTACAGAAGATGTTACCCTACAAACATTGTTTTTTATTGGATAGTAACCGGGCACACTACAAATTTTAAGTAAATGGGTTTTTAAATGTCACGTTGCCATATTGTCGGATTGGATACTAGACCCTGGACCCTGAAATTTGATTTCTTTTGTTGCTCAGACTACCATAGTGTCGGCTGGTCTGTTTCACTAACTTCCACATCCACCGGGCAATATCCCTGCAATTATTTTGAGGTATGTATGTAACAAAATATTTTCTACACTCTTAGACCACAAATGTACAAGAAAGCGCACAAAGAAACAGTAAAATTCACTACACACGAGTATGAAGGACAGTATTGTAATATCTCCAGAATATCTATACGGTAAAGAACTGTGCTTATTGTGCATTTGTATTTTGGTATTTTTGTAACTTAATATAAATAACAATTTGTAATATAACAAATAGTTTGTGCAGTTTTCATAATTTTATTGCCCTCCGATGCCTACTATTGAATAAAGTACAATAAGCACAGTTTTTTACCCTAAAGATATTCTGGAGATATTACAATACTGTCCTTCATACGACTCCTGTGTAGTGGATTTTAATGTAAACGGGAGCGGCAGCTCAGTGGTAGAGCTCTAGCTTCACAAGCAAGCGGTCCCCGGTTCGATCCCGGGCGACGACATTACACGCACAAACATGAGCGGTCACCTCTAGCTAGCCTATGAGCCGAGACCGTACCTTGCTGTCTTTAGATCACCGCACAGGCCTATTGGCCCATGGTGACGGGCAGTGGAGGTTTATAAAAAAAGTTACACCATTCTTCTTCTGTGCACTCACCTGAGTCAGGGAGGACTGCACTGTGCAGGTGATCAATGACGTCATCTCCAGCAGCTTGGCCAGCATCCGGCCGCAGGTGGTCGGGTCCTGTCGGATGCTGACGCTCTCCGTGATGCCTCCAGTCAGGTCTGCCAACCCGTCCAGCAGCGTGCCGTACTTGAGGGCCTCGTACGACCCGTGCAGCCTGCGACAGTGGTGCCAACAATGAGTTGAGGAAATACAACGTACAAACTGAGTAGAAAAGTGTAACCATCCTCCTCAACCACATAAATTTTTTTTATTAATCCAAAAAGAACCTTGGAAGTGCAGGTCAGGAAGGCTGCAGACACCATAAAAGTGAACGCAATAAATATTTTCATGATTAATATGTCACAAAGAGGGGTTTTCATTGCAAATTAAAAACAAAACAAATATATTTTAAAGTTTTTCTACACTCTAAGATTGTTTTGATCCCAAACTTATTCATTAATAAAATAAATGGTGACAAATCTTTTTTACTGGGCCCATAGACATTTCTTTAGCTTCATCTCTCTCTTGAACCTTGAGTCCCCTATACTGATTACAACATCAAGTAATTAAGAAAAGGACGAATCTTGAACTTGACATTTCAGCGTCTTTGAAAACAACTGATGATTTTCACTTTTTGAGAAATGTTTATGACTGGGACGGTGGCGACGTCCTATAATCGAGGTACTTGGAGGTCACGAATTGTGGATAGTTATAAGCGATGGCTTGTCGATGCGATATTCCCTAGTGGGGATTAATGTCCGCACTATGAATACTAGTTAATCCATAAAGACCATCCTCATGATTAGACCAATTCGTATATGCAGTTGAAATTGTGGTTCGGATCCCACGTTAAAATGTAGTTCCCTATAGATACCATTGGCTGTTTGGCTATTAATTAACAGTCCCGCCTAAGGAGAATGTTGGCCTTAGTCAGTAACAAGCCTACAAGATCGCGCCACAATCATCCTACACTCATATCTCATTCATATTCAGGTTGAAATACTTACTATGTGAGGTCCCTGTCTCAAAAATAGTGATTTAGTGAAATATTTTTCCTTTACAGATTTCTTCCCAAAGTCAAACAACAGGCTGCGCCACATACTAAAACTAACAGCCCACATTTCTTTATACCCTCTGTCAAAAGTACAGTTATTAGCCTTCAGACTTCAGGCATCATTCATAGCTCTTAGACTCAATCGTCAAGGGAATCCTCATTGAACCAGAAATTAATAGCCAAATTAAATTCTTGCTGCATATTATATATGTTATGAAACTGAACAAAGGAATCCAATAGAAAGGCTTTTGTCGTTATAACCGTGTCAAATATTCCTTATTGTTTTATATCATAATTCACGATGTTATTCTAAGACAACGTTTATTGTTTACTGCTTATTTTGCGGTTGCTCGAATCAATCTTGCGTTAATCCTTTGCACAGATCTTGTAGGTAAACTGTAGGAAGGTTATAATTTCGCAGTGACACCATCGCTTCTGCTTGACCTATAAAGCTAAAGTGCGGAACTCGCGGTGGCGGAGCGGCGCAGTCACCTTGCCCAGACAGGAAACACGCGCACGACTTCCGCTGCGCACCGCGATCTGAACGCAGATTGCGAGTTGACACTATATAAAATTCAATGTAGACTAATTAACTCACGGACTTGAGAAATTTGGGAGCGATATCTTTACCGTGTTAGAATCTCCGATTTAAGAGGGCGTTAGAGTGCCGCAATGTTGGATTTATTTCCCATAAAAGCAATAACAGTTGTACCGTGTTCAACCCATGTTTAACCCTTCGCTGGTCACACCCAGAAAGTTACATTATGAGTCACACTGTATCAGATTGATACAGTACTTTTGAATTTAATTTAACATGTAATGCTGTTATGTATTTTTTAGTTATCACCAACGAACTATTTTGGAATGTCTGAATGTCATTTAATTGCTTAGTTATTAACAACAAAATTTAGATAGATAAAAAATATATACAAATTATTGCATAACTCTGTGTGATTATCAATAACGGGAAAGGTCGCACTGTATCAAAATGATACAAAGTCTCGCTGATAAGTCGAATTTTAGGACAATCGGGGAACAGTTTTTGAAGACAATGCGCCCCTACAGGTTCAATGCGGAAACTCTATGAGAATCGGACTTATAATTAGGGCGCTACACACAAATTAAATGTGAAATTTCTCCATTTGAATAACGTTGGGATTAGGTTGAGAATTTTAAACACCAGTTAATGTACAGCTGTAAACACGTGTGGTTTTTGGTGATCACTTATTAGGCCTATATAGGATTGAACGGATGTCATTGATTTAGAAATAAATGTAATTTTTGTATTGTATCAAAATAACTTGTTCGATTTCGAGCAACAAGTACACTAGTGTAAGCTAAACACACCTAAACAATAATAACATTTTCATAAAAATAAAAATACATAATTTTCTAATTGCATAGTAACGTTTTATTTTTAAACTCCCAAAACAATTTACCAGCAAAAAAGTGTGACTTATTTGGGACATGGCCCCCAAGGCCCCCCTAAAGCCGCCACTTGTTTAAAGTCCATTATATTATCTGAAATCACATTAACCAGTCTTATATCCGCTTAGTTGAGTCCGTGAAATATATCCTTTTCTCAATGTTATACTAAAACATTTGAGATAGATCCTGTACAAAATTTTGTATCCGAATTAATTAGTAGAACTTGCCTGAAATAATGTAGTACATACATCGATAAATTAATGTAAAATTGGTTAACAAAATAATTAATTATTGATTACAATGGTAAATATTGTAATAAGTTTTCGGATTAAAATGCATCACTGTAGTATTGTGCTTAAAGTAATCCTATATTAGTGTACGTTTAACATTCAAGCCTCAGGTCTTGATATTATTGAAACGACATGCGGTGTTTGAAGAACATTCTTAGAATATTAAGTCCTTCATGAATATATAGAGTTAATATCTTGGATAGCTCATGTTCATGTGGTTAAACATGCACATCTGCAATGTTCCCTTATTAGAAGGGAAACATTTAATAAAAAATTACCTCTAATAAAAAATTGTTCTTGAACTTAAAAAAATTTTTTTTTTGTTGAACCACAGTGGGGTTTTGGTTGAACAAACTCTGTGTCGACTGAGTCTGTACTAAAGTAATGATACCATTTGGTACACAGAGCTGTGTATCCACCTAAATCCTTTTAGCTACACTTTCTCATTCAACTTTCAATTCAACGACTACAAACCACATAGGGTAGACCGGGGTACTTTGTCACAAGGGTACTTTGTCACAATATCTACTGGGAGAAAACGGAGAGCAGGAGGGAAATTCTAGTGGCACCGCTAGACTCCTTAGGTTGGCACTACTTCATACAGACAGTATCAGAATTGTCCAGGGACAATTGTGATTGTTATCAATTAAAATGGGTTTTGCTTCACTAAAAGTAATTTTTTTTTTTACAAGAAGTTGGAAATTTTTCAAGAAAGCTACGTTTCACAAAGGTATGTAAATGTTATATCATTGTGTTCCTTAGTTCATTGGGAATAGATGAACTTTGGACTGATTAAATGTATTAGATTATTACTTGGCCAAAATGTAAACATAACCTAAATCGGTCGCGTGGGGTACTTTGTCACAAACTCGACGGGGCACTTTGTCACAATAGTTAAATGGGCGATTTTGCAAGTTTTATTAAACTCGCGTATTTTTGCAGATGGTGCGTAACTACAAAAAGAAAACAGTAGTTATTTGTTTTCTTTATTATATTAAACACATTTACGTGTCCAAGAATTATGGTAAATATTTACTTTCTAATATTAACTTTTTTACTCTAAAACAGCAATTATATGTTTTCTTTATTATATTATACATAATTAAGTGGCCAAGAATTATAGTAAATTTGTTCTAAGTAAAAACATCATGTACTAATTAAAATTAATAATTAGTTATACATTTTTTATCTATTTTTATATTCCGCCAATATCTTATTAAAAATACATGTGACAAAGTGCCCCATGCCCTGTGACAAAGTGCCCCATATATGGGGCACTTTGTCACAGATGTAAGGGTTACAAAAAAAATTAAAATCATTTACTTTGAAAATATGTAGGATTTAGAAAAAAATACCTAATACTCATAAAGGTATAAAGTTAGTAATCATGCATTGGTATTGGGTCATTGCCTTAAATGAAGTGAGTAAAAAAATAAAAAGTAAAAATTGTGACAAAGTACCCCGGTCTACCCCCTATGTAAAGTGTGCGTTTGAAAATGAAAGAGCAGTTTTCAAAGGCAGTCACGTAAAAACTATTATTAGATCAAGTTTAATTTATATTCTTTGAATACATCAAAGATAGCAGTTTCATTGTTGAATCACAGCTGATCTGTTTTTTTTAACAATATAATTTTATTTATTTTCATTAGATAACCGAATAATGTCCTAAAAGATAAAAGATGTGCCACCTTTGCTTTACTTCATTATATCATAATTCACTTAAACGAAGCCGTAAAATCCATTATTTAAGATACTTTTTCCAATTTATGAAGAGGAATGGACTATTTAAAAAACGTGTCAAACATGAGTGCATGTAGATTTACCTAGGGTCCTATGAAATAAACAATTTAACATTAGTGATTGATTAACAAAGTATTCTCAAAATATTTTTGTACGGAAATGGAGGCGTTTTTTCATCAGTCTAATCTCATAAATTGCTCTATAATCATTATTTTTATTTCACAGTGTCTTCGATATTAAAATTTCCTTTAAAATGACACAAAGATGAATTTTTTCGACCGACATTAAAGGCGTGGCAGGTGTTTGTAATTGAACATTAGTCTTATGTCAAGAGAAATCCAAGGTGGCGGATACTGAGGACTCTTAAACTACACTAAAATAAACTTAAAAACTTCTTCCTCTCCCAAAAAAAATATTTATTTACAAAATTGTATCAGGTTACGTGAACAGGCGTTGAACTTTAATTTTAATCGCATTGTTTCTGAATAAAAATCCTATAACACAGTATATTCTTTTTCGAGCTATCAACTGATTTCAAGGAACCCCCGAGATAAAAACAGGAATGGAGTAAGTGTCACTCGGTGATTCGTCTGATCCAAAAACGGAAGATGAAGATAGCTGTGAATCAGTCTGCAAGTAGAGCGTGACGTGATGGAGCTACGACATGGAGACGGCAGGTGAAACACGCCTCCCCGTCTCGTCATCGGGTTGAATTGTTGTAAAATGTAAAATCTTGTTCTGTAAATGCAGAACAAGATTTTACACTGTTAGTTACACTGTAGCACTGTTAGGTAACACTGTTAGTTGCAATCTAACAATGTTACTTCGTGAATGTCAGAACAGCTTTTTTTAGTAAAAACTGCGGCTCCTTCCAAGACTTCTTTAATCGTAATTTAGTATGTTTATCTGCATCGGTTTACTGCTGTACATTTAAAAAAGGCTCGAACAGGTTTACCTTAATGTACCGATAAAAACAAGAAATTTCATCTGAGATCATGGAGATGTAAAAAGGAGTTATCTATACTTATTTAATACGCTAAGGGGTTTTTTGTGTTGAGAACTCCTCCTACAATATTCAAGTTTTTGGTGTCGTTGGATAGGGCTTGGTCTAGTTGTTTCCGCCAAAAATTGATGAAAATCGGACATAAAATTAAGGACACTATACACAAATTAAATTTGAAAATTTTCTATTAGAATGACATTGGGTTTGGGTGGAACATTTTAAACATCTAAATACGTGTAGTTTTTTCCGACAACATTGGTCGGATTTCGTTGATTTAGAACTAAATGTTACTTTTGTATTGTATCAAAATAAATTGCTCGATTTCTAAGCAACAAGTACATTTATGTTAATTTCTACAAAGTAAAAAAAGGTTACTTATGAAATAGTAATAGTAAAACATTTCCAGTCCAAAACACATTTATTCAATAAAAAGCTGAAGTTGAAACCACAAAGTGAGATTAATCGTTTCTCGGCTTGTCACCATTAAAGATTGCGAGGCAGTGCCCAACTCTCTAGGGAGTCTCACGGCGGAATTATCGCTGCATTAAACAATAATAAATAAAAATCTCTTAACCCATAAGATTGAATTGTTTCACAAAGACTATTGTGTGTTCGCTTTCTCCGCTACATTTATCCATTTTTTCTTTTTGATTCCATAAGTAATTTTATTCAAAAAGTTTCTAAAAAGGAAGTTTTTATTAGCTTTAATATTATTATTTTGCCATCAGACATCTTGCACTAAAGTATGTTATGTTATCCCGAACAACAACAACAACAACAAACAATCAACAATTTTGTAAATATACCTGCTTCTTAATATGTTTTTTAACGATTATTAACTTGCTTGAAAGATGTATAAACATGTGACAGTTTACAATTTTAAAATTTTGTCACCTGTCGAATAGTATAATTTACAAATAATTAATTGTTTCTGACAAAATTATAAAACTGTCTAAATTGTCAAACCTGTTCCGTTTCATGAAACAGGCCCCTGGTATTCAACTATTCTGCGTGGGGAAATGTAAACGGTGCCCTGGAGGACACCAGCAATAATTTGGATTGCTCTCGCCTCCTCCTCCCTCACTATCGCCCTCTCACTCCCACCCACTATCGATGGGCCGCCAGTTTGACCCCGGGCCAAGTTCAATGTCTGGCGGTCACTTTCTCCCATATAGAGGTCACTTGGTTTTATCTTCCACCCCCCCCCCCCACCATAGTTGGCTGCGTTCTCTTCCGCTCCTCTTCCAGTATTACCACATTGGCCACGTCAATTATGGTACGATCCCCTCAGGGGCAGTGGGCTTTCCACTGTACGGGTGTTTCTTGGCGACCCCGGGGTACCTGAGCCAAACTGTGAGACCCTCCTCACAGTTCTTCCCGAGCTAGGGCCTTTCTTCTCATCTTTCAGGTCTTAGCTCACCGTCTTTATTCTTTCCTGAGCTAACCTTGCTCACCTTCTTGTTTTCGACCCCGAATCAAGGGTGTCTTTCCACCTTCTTTCGACCGGCGCACGCTGGGTGGTCCTGGGAGTGTCCCTGTTGTGTTGCAGGGACTGATGTGTGCCTCGCACTGCCGATGGTCTCCTCCAGTGTGTCGTCAGAGGCCAGCCGCTTCGGACCTTAGTCAGGAAGTGCGGCATGGATGCAGAGATCGGACTCTGCATTGCCACGGTGCGACCCCCAGCACGTCCGGCACATTTCGTGTATCGGTGCTGGGCAAACGGAGGTTTCGGGCCCCAGAGTCCTGGGGTAGGGGTGTCTTATCTCCTACGGGGGGTAGACCTCCGAGGGTGTACCCGCTCCCGGCCAATGAAGGGCCGCCTCTTGCCGCACGATGCGCTGGTGAAACAAAATTATGGATTTTCAAAACCAAAACACGAAATTAAAGGAGAATGAGCAGGCCGCCTTTAAGCGCAGCTCAAAACTGCAGAGGTCTCCGACCTCGAAGACTGGGACGCCGACGGGGGGAATTAAAGCCTCCCCTCCGCCGATCCCATTCAAGGCTGCTGGTGTCGCCGGATCGTCGGCCGTAACCGGAAAGGAGAAGGATGAGGTTAAGCTGGGTATGGGGGTGACTGAGCCGGTAACACCTCTAGCCGAGATGCAAGGAATTCCTCCCAGGAAGAGCCCTCTTCGTCCGGCATTCGAGATGCAAATGCTTCGGCAGCAGCAGGACGATGCCAACGAGGAGGAAAACCTGTCCCTGGAGAAAATGAACGATCTTTTGAAGGAGATGGCAAAGGCTCTCCTTATTCAGAAGAACGTCAACAAGGCGATTAAGGACGGAATTCCGAAACTCGAGGATTTCCTTGGCGAAATCGAGGAATGCCGGAAGATCAGGCTGAAGGCAATGAAGCAGGAGCGCGACGTTGTGAACCGAGTTATGTCTGCTTCGCCTCAAGCTCATCTGGCTGAGTCCCAGACTCAAGCCAGAAAGCGAAAGAAGAGGCAGAGCGGTTCTTCGCCGGGAAGCCCTGAGCTTGTTGAGGTGGACTCGGTGCCGAGACCGGTTTTTGTCACTGCGGCATCGCAGACATCTCCTGTCCAGGCTACTGAGTCCGCCCCGGGCGCTGCCGTGATTCCAGCGGCTACTCCTGCAGAGGTTCCTGTTCCGGCGGCTAATCCTGCCTTGGCAGCAAACTCTGCCTCAACACCTTTGGGGGGCTGGAAGACGCGCCTGTCTAAGAAAGAAAGGAGGAGGCAGAAGCAAGCGGAGGTGGCTTCGAAAAGTGCGTCGAGGGTGGAGCGGACGCAAGTCTCAAACCCGGTTGGGGAGGCCTCTGGCAAGTCTGTCAGAAAGCCTAAACAACCCAGGCCTAAGAAGCCCAGGGCGGAGGCAATCTTGATCAAGCCCTTAGGGGGGCGATCTTTTGCCGATGTTCTGGGTCAGATTAGATCGCAGGCCAAACCGGAAGAGACCGACACCGTTATCAAGTCTATTCGGCGAACCCAGAACGGGGATGTCCTCCTCGAACTGGGGAAGTCGAGTGACAAGATTGGTTTTGCCGCTTCCCTCAAAACTGCACTTGGGGACAAAGGCTCAATCAAGGCCCTAGAACCGAAGTGTTCGGTCGAGATTCGGGACCTTGATGCCCTCTCCACCGAAGAGGAGGTGACCCGTGCGATCCAGGTGGCACTCCCGGAGATACCGGCTGATGGAGTGAGGGTATGGCTGACTAAGCCCAACCGAAGTCAACTCCGGATGGCTGTTGCTGAGATGGGCGAAAAGCACGCCAATAAGCTGCTTAGCCTTCAGCACCTCAGAGTCGGTTGGGTCAGTTGCAGGCTCAAACGGAGGGTGGTAGTTTCGAGATGCTTCCGCTGTCTCGGTTTCGGCCACTCCTCCCGAAACTGTAAAGGGCCCGACAGGAGTGCCAACTGCTTCCAGTGTGGAAGCCAGGGCCACAAACGTAAGGAATGTTCCTCGAGCCCCTCCTGCTTCCTCTGCAAGGATTCAGGCTCCAGTGCCCTCGGTCACTTACCCGGGTCTGGTCAGTGCGGTGCCTTCAGAGCCGCACTTGAACAGACAAAAGGCAGCGGCCGGTAATTCGCATCCTCCAGGCCAACCTTCATAGATCCTGGGGAGCTGATAACCTTCTAGATCAGCTCGCCCGAGAACTTGGTGCTGACGCGCTCTTTATCAGCAAACAGTATCGGGACAGAGACCCAAACATTTGGATCTCGGACAGCCTCGGTACTGCCGCATTTTGGGCACGTAATACACGAGATGTCTTGGTGCGGAGTCACGGGTGCGGCCGAGGATTCGTCTGGGTTCGGTGTAGGGACGTGACTATCTTCAGTTGCTACCTCACGCCCAAACAGGCCGTCCAGGATTTCCACGACAAGATAGATAGCCTAGAGGAGTGCGTTCTCGGCACCACCGGGCATGTCGTCGTTGGTGGCGATTTCAACGGGAGGTGGTCACATCAACTCGTGCCGCCAAATACTTCGGGGTTATGGTGGACACCTAGTTAAGCTGGAGGCATCAGATCTTCCGTACGGCGGACAAGGCCGCTAAGGTAGTCACTTACCTTAGTAGGCTTATGGCCAATGTCGGGGGTCCCCGATCCAGCAGAAGACGTCTGTTGATGTCCGCGGTCCAGTCCGTGCTTCTTTACGGGGCAGAGGTGTGGGCAGGCGCTCTAGATAAGGAGTGCTACAGGTTGCGACTCGCCCGGGTTCAGCGTCAAGCTGCGCTCCGGGTGTGTTCCGCCTACCGGACAGTGCCCGAGCCTGCCGTCCTGGTGGTCGCCGGAGTCATCCCTGTCAAGCTCTTGGCAGGGGAGAGGAAAGCGATTTATCAGAGACAAGGCGAGATCGGCAAGGACACGGCAAGAACAGAAGAGCGCTCCCGAACCTTCCAGCAGTGGCAACACAGCTGGGAGCACGACACCCGAGGACGATGGACTGCGCGACTTATCAAGCAGGTCCAACCATGGGTGGAACGGCGGCATGGGGAGGTGGACTACTACCTCACGCAGTTCCTGACAGGTCACGGCTATTTTCGGTCGTACCTGAACCGAATGGGAAAGACCGGTTCACCGGACTGCATTTATTGCCCGGGTGTTCTCGACGATGCGGAGCACACATTCTTCCGCTGTCGCCGTTGGGAAGGGCCCCGCCTGGAGGCCACACAAATCTTTGGTGCATTTTCGGTGGACTTGGTCTGCCAAAAGATTTTGGAGGATGAGGGCAACTGGGATTGTTTGTCACAGTTCGTCCGTGGCATCCTCCTGGAAAAGAAAACCGATCTTGACCGCGAAGTGGCCCAGATCCCTTGATCGAGCGGCTGGATAAGGAACGAGCCCCACGGGCGTAAGCCAAATTTAGGCCTAGCCTGACGTAATGTGACAAACAATTCCAGGTTAGATTCCTAAAGAGTAGAGGAGGTTTTTTTAGTGGGTAAACCCGTTTTTAGGGGAGCCCCACACTACAGGCTGGCCACCTGTGTGCGTAATGCATTTTTCCGCCTCTCCCTCAAAAACAAAAAAAAAACCGTAATATGGTTTACCCAACAAACAAAATTCACTTAAAAGCCGACAATTGAAAATAGTTTTAAAGAGCAATTTTAAATTTAAATTTAGTTCTTATATTTAATAATCACCCTTATTAAATATAACAACCAATACATATTATATATCAAAATGCCCAAAATTTTATTTTCTAAAGTTTACTAATTTATAAAATTTAGCTGTTTTAATAGGTTAAGAGATATTCAGCAAAAACTTATAAATTTACAGCCGCCATTTTGAAAAATTGGATATAGCAGGCGAGCGCAGCGTCGGAGAGTGTTACACTTTTCACCATCGTTTTTTCAGGTAATTTTACATAATAATCGGACAAAATACATTCGTTTGCAATTACTTCTGGGTTCAGCTATTTTTTGAGCTAATTTTACTAGACTACAAGTCATCGATTGAATGAAAAGGAAAGCTTTATTAATCAGATATTTTACCTTAAAATTTCAATTGTAAAATATAAATACGATAGATTCATTGATATTCTACCTGCTCCACTCCTTCAATGGTCACTTTAGAAATAGGGGTTGAACATAATATAATTAAAAATACCAATACTATTGGTCCTTGCCATTTGAAAGAAACAGGATAACAATCGTTGGTCGATATTCTGCCGGATTGATTGTTCTAGCACATCCCTACCCACACGTCGTCACATGCACATGAGGGACGTTTTATTGAGTTAGTTGGCTGCGCTTGTCGTTCCTTTGAACTGTCAAATCGCCTCATTCAATGGAACTGTTGATGTTCACAGGTTTTTTTTTTGGTTCGCTACAATTTGTGAATTGGTGAATAACAATTTGTGTAATTGATAAAGTTTTGCAGAATATTTGGAAACTTTGCACTCAAATATAAATTTCCTGCATCTTGTAACCAAACTTAAAACGTTGAAAACAATGCATTAACGAGATATTTAATCTAGCATTAAACAAATACAATGAACTATTAGATCAAAGTAATGTATTTAAAACATATTTCATAAGCTGTCAATTTTGTAATGTGTAGTTGCAAAAAAAATGATGTTCGAAAGTATCCTTTTGGAAAATTTAGATCTAAAAAGTTATTCGTAGTATTTAGGATCGATGATATTTTGTTGCGATCACAAAGTTTTCACGCCTATGCAGTGCAGGGGTTGGTAACACATTAGTAGGTTTCTGATTGCTTTTTGGTCATCATTCTGTTATCCACACGAGTTTTGCATATCGATCTCTCTCACTCTAATTTATACGGAGTCCACTGACCAATCTATGAATCTACAAAACAGCACACCGCCTTGTAAGTGGGTGTATTATGTAGTAGGTATAAGTAAACTAGTAACATAAGTATACGTATTATCTAGTAGCATTGCAATTTCCATAAAAACTCATTCTGCATTACTAATACTAAAAGTTTGTTGCACGAGACGTGATTCCGCAATCTGCCAGGAATTGTGCTACACATGGGCAGTTTAACAGCCTGATTTTGAAATGAAGACCTTAGTAATTATTTTACTGTATATCATTAAGTGATTCATCTACGCCATGTTGTACGAGATAAAGCGATTCTGCCTATATGTAGCACATATATGAAACACTGACTTATTATTATTATAGGCAGAATTTAACACCATGTCTGGCGGGCCGTCTCAAGTCTCGTGAAACCAATTGTGATACAAAATAATTATTATTGTATGGATGGTTTTAGTCTGCTTTACTTTGCGAAAATCACCCTATTTCTCTGCCAGACTTGATTTGAAAGATATTAGTCTTTCCTAAGCCATAATACAATTTAATGTCAACATGGATAATTCGTCTAACTGTAGTATTGTACTATATTGGAAGCATATATAGATGTGAATAAAATCGCAAAACCATTTCTATACTTCTTTACTTCACTTGCTTTGTGTACAGATCTCAAGGAATTGAAACTTAAAATCGTTTTAATTGTATTAATATATTACTAATGTAGGCTGATTTGTTTTAAATTTTACTCATTCTCCTTCATTATATCTCGTTGAAATGACAAATATTCGAGTGAAACTATGTTGGGCAAAAAACTACGGTCTTTAGAGCATTAGTTGTCCGAGACCCCCATTAAAGTTAACACAAAGTGTGACTGTTATAACAAGAGAAAAACACTCCTATTCAAGAGGTTGAAACCCGAAATATTAATTTCCATCATGGTGCTTTTGTTACTAGCCTGATTATGACACCACCATGCAAAAATCATGTTTGAATCCAAATAGTTTATTTTATTAAAAATTAATTTAAACATTACCGGCTTTGTATATAACATTAAAATTTAATTTAAAGTTCTAAAAAAAAATATAAATAAAAAATTTTTTTAAAAAACATGAATTTTAAAACTAAATGTGATGAACATATTTTTGAATAAAAACTTAATACTTACTTACAATCTATAAAACATAATAACAAATTAAAGACAGGCTACCCAACTATCAAGAAAGGGACTGTTTCTTAACAAAAATATATTCTAAAACATTGTAATACATTAATTTCGGAAATCAACCATTCATTCTCTAAAAAATATTATACGTTATGTCAAACCTTTTAAAATTGTAAAATTCCATAAAATACTTTCTGTTGGACGCGAAACTGAAACAGGATTTCAATATTTTATGTGTTTTTATTTAAATTATATTTTTAATAAATTTTCTAAAATAAAAAACCTAAACAGCAATAAAAAACAGTTAAAGTTTGTTTCAATAATCGGTTTTAAACCTAAATCCCATGGCAGTGCAATGCAATTATTGGCCAATAACAACAAATGAGGGCAATATCTTGTCCAAATAAGCAATTAACGTATTTGTCTCTGCAATTCTAAACAATGTGTACACGCAACAACATTGCTTAATTGGAAAACCAGCTTAGCTCTAGTAGTTTTTTTGTGATTATCATTTATTAGTATATAGCAAAACTTATAACAATCGTTCCGTTTTCTAATTTGAATAATATATCATTGCCCATAACATTTTTGACTCCAAAGTGAATAACTACTTATCACCATAGTAATTTGAATCCAAATAATTTTATGAACTTTGTTACATAAAGAGTATTATGTGCACTGATATTAAGAAATATTTTACGTAGAGTACAAGAAGAAAACCATTCTTCAAAGAAGAAACGAGAGTACAAGAAGAAACGTGCATTCTGTAGTTGTTAATGGTGGACAACGAGACCTAGGCCCATTGGATAAACACGTCTGCTCTAACGGTTATTTCGCGTAAGGACATAATATGTGTCCTGTAAGGACGGAATATTGGAGGAAGAGAAGGGATGAAAAGGTACGGCTGCACATAGCAGGAAAGTATATGGAAAGGAAACGGACAGGAAACTGACAAAATTCTGTTGGGGTGGCTACACTTATTGGGATACGGACAACATTTCTGAGGTGGGAGGTTGCTCCTGCAGCCGTCCGACACTGCTCATCCCGCCGGCCGCCACACTCACTACGCGGAGCTACCATCAGAATTTTCTGATAGTGTCAAAAGGGGTGGCTACACATACCAGGGCGGGATACGACATTTGGTGAATGAATGCTCATCTTACGATCATTCCGACACGGCGAATGTTCTGTCCGTGTCCTTTCCGTGTCCCGTCCTGTCCAGTGTAGCCGCTCCCATTTGATAACACACGGAGCGTTCATCAGAAACTGCCCTGTTCGTTTCCTTTCCGTGTCCTTTCCTGCTATGTGTAGCCGCATCTTTACGGGACAGCAAACGGCTGTTGGCCACTCAGAGGGCCAACTGCCGTCTCCTGGGACTCCTGATCTGGAGGCCCGGACAAGCGGTCCGTTCTGCCCTCCGACCAACCATCCGACTCTTTAATCTGCTTCTGCTACCTTTCCATGTCCTTCGGATGAGCTCAACAAACTTATATGTCCAGAACAGAATGGATTATGAGGGAAGAGACATTGTCTTAGTGAGTAGCTAAAGGACTTACCACATGTTATGACAACTATGTTTGCTGCATCCTGAGTTAACTACGAAATTAGTATAAACCAGTAATAAAGTTGTCCTAGAATGTAGATTCTGTAGTACAAATGTTTATTGATGGGCTAAGATTCACCGATGACTCATTGTACGACTTGAGAAGGGACATATGATATGTCTATCATGGATTAATCTCATTTTTAGATTGGGAACTTTTGGATAACAATATATAACAATAAGTTACGTAAGGTTTACATAAGTTTTACTCCAGAAGCATCTTTATTTTGCTCCATCTTACAATTTATGTAATAAACCTAAACATTCCTTCTATATATTTATTCCATGTAACACCCATTAATAGGCCAGTGTATGCGAGATATTTCCACAAGCCTGCAAAGGTCGGAATGGAAGTCGCCACGGTCAGTAACAGTGTTATCTGTACAGTGTAATGAAGTGGAGCGAAGAGGGACGTCTAATATCATGGCTCGGTAGCGGCGCAGATTGTGCCGCCTCATATCTGGCGGGCAATGTCAGCTGTTTGGCGGCAAAATAACACGTGTCCACCGCCTACTGCATTACACCGCCGTGCGCCGCGCCGCAGCGCCGGGCAGAATAAATTAACAATCAGCTGATCACACGCTGCCACGCACTTTGATGCCGTTCATGTTCATACATGATTGTGAAAGTACATCTAAGTCCTGCGTGTTGTTAAGTTGGTTTCAAAGTTAAAGCACATTAAGTATAACTTAAATTAAAATAATCTTTATGCCTTTGAATATTTATATGAATAAAAAAGATTGCATGTAATTGAATGACAGTTAGTCTTTGTATTGTATTTCCTACATAATACAGGATCATTAAAATAAAAGTAGATGTATTTACAATTTTAATTTAAATTATTTCTATATTGGTAGTAGTAGCCTGTAGTTAAAATGTCTACTAGTGTAAAGAATAACATATAATTAACGATTAAAATTGTTTAAATCATCCGTTATTTATTTTACCTATTTAGGTAAACAATAAAAAAATCAATAACGTTATTTTGGGAGACATCAGTATTCGACATAACATAATATAATTTACCAACATTTCATATTAAAAACGTATGGAACAAAAGTAAGAACGATTGTGGTTTTGTGATCAGTTAAGCAAATTTAATCTTCGTTATGTCAAGAAATATCAAAGCTGATTAGGAAGTTATTGTTTGCAGTGGCGCCCCTTGTTTGTTCATGTTCTTAGTTGCCTTACGCCTCCTCACAATCACATAATTGGGCTCCGATCATTTATATTTCTAAATATTTCAATAAATGATTATTTAATATTGACCGCGAGATCATTTGTGAATCACTGTTCACAACCGACAATTTTAGTTTAATTTTTGTATTAAAAATTTAAAGTTAATCAATAAAAAAACGAGTATTATACTGTAAGCTGGTTACGTTTGTTTTGTTATTTACCGTTTAGTGCGTATTCTAAAACGATAATAATCTCCTTATTTAGCCGGCTTTAACTTGTGTTTTCAGCCCTCAACTATCCACGACAGGACTACGTTTTCCGGTTCCCTGAGAACAATGCTGCTCGCTGCTGCTACCGCCTCAATAATTCACCTGATTCTGCCCACTTTCGTCGACCCTCCATATTTAATCAACTATGGTGTTTGATGAAATGCTTTGGCAATTTTCGAAGTAACTTGAAGCTTTGAACGACTTTTCGTGATAGTTTCATTGCACTGTTGAAGGTAGCAGAGAGATTTCATCCTATAAATACTAAATGTAATCTTTATTGTTTTTTAGTACCTATTGTACAGTAGTTGTGTTTGTGGTAATACCGTACATAAAATGATGGACAAGTGATTTAATGATGTATTGGATTATTATGGATTTCTTTGTGTGGGGATACTTGAAGTCTGAAATCTACGTGACTCCAGTAAATATCGAATAGGAACTTTAAGACAAAATTCAAATCACAGCACAGGCAGTTAGGGATAAATTAAACCATGAAATGACTGTTGGAGCAATGCAGAAGAGAGCCACAGCCTGTGTAAGGGAAAACGGAAGATATTTTGAGAATAAATTAAAATGAAGGTCTAAATCTTATAATTTGATTAAGTCAGTACTAGAATTTGTTTTGCACTGTGTGGGTAAAACTTATTGCAGCCTCATGATATTCCTGTAACAATGAAATTGACAATGTGGGTCTTTTTGGCTTGGTTTAATGTGTTTTTTTATTTTATTCAACAAGGTTTACACTTTTAGAACTTTCACCAAAACTAAAAAGGAAGTGAATAAAACGCCTATTGATATTTTTCAAAAACTGAACTTTCGGAGCAGTTTTTGTAGCAGTTTGCTACTCACTAATAATTTTCTTAAAACAAATAATTTAGGCTTTTTTCATTGTAAATAAGAAAACTTCTGTGTTATAATCGATTTTATTCATCGTTCTAAAACTTCAGGATCATCAAAAGCTATCCATCCGTACTTCAAATTTAATGGAGAATACAATGGTTGAGTCAAAATAATAAAACATGTATCAAGAAACTAGAGAAAATTAATGTTTTTGAGAAAATAAAAAGGTTAAAAAAAATCAAATAATAATTCTATGGTAGATTGTGTGAAGTAGAATATTTTTAACTGTTAATTTGGGTCACATTTGTGTTTCTTATAAAAAAATAAAAAATAAAAAAATAACGATAGGTTCGGACCGAACTATAAACTGAATGAGTTATATAAAAAAATTGCTTTTTAATTTTCTTAATTAATCAATAAGATAATGGCATTAATTATTTTTGTATTCTTTCATTTTTACTTGTTTGGTTTTACTTAATCCTTTTTTAACAATTCGTTACCATGAGGAGAAACAATAATGGTATTAGGCAGTCGATTGATATCCAATAGTGGGAGAGCGTTATGCATTGTTCATACCCAGTCATCTGCACATAAGCTGCCAGCTTCATGCGAGAGGTACTCAAGCTGGTGGAATTATTCCGTTCCTAAAATTTATGTGGCCAAATGTTGGATTTAACCCTTTGAGGATTCATTCATTGAAATAAGACAATACAATGATCAAAAGCGTTTACCTTACAATTTTTATTACAAAAAATTAATAATAATAATATTTATGTCAAACCATTTGCACAAGGATAAGAAAGAAATGTAAGTAAAAAATATGTGAAAACTAATCACTAAAAAGCGTATTTTATCTGTAAATAGGCCTACACATGAAATGTGGGAAAACCTGGGTTATATAATTTCCTCTCCTGAATCATAAAAACGTTTGAAGTGATAAAACATGTAAAACTTTTATGATTAATAAAAATATTAGACTTATGTTTAATTTTATCAGTTTAGTTAAACCATTCAGAGAAATTTGGTTGCACATTTTTAATTAGCTGAACCAAAAATGAAACATATTATTGATTCGAAATATGTGGCAAAAATATAATTAATTGAAATTTAAAGTTATTTTTTAAATTTTTAAGTACAAAAACATCTGTAATTGTTTCATGAGAAAATAGTGAAAAATGGGAAAGGGAGATTAATATATTATTGATTCGAAATATGTGACAAAAATATAATTAATTGAAATTTAAAGTTATTTTTTAAATTTTCAAGTACAAAAACATCTGTAATTGTTTCATGAGAAAATAGAAAAAAATAAAAAAGGGATGAAAAATCTCCCTTTTTCATTTTTCACTATTTTCTCATGAAAGAAAAAGAAATACTAAATAGGAAAGGGTTATATTTAATAATAATATCTAATTTGCAATTAGAAAGTGTTCTTATTATGAACTAACCTTACAATAACAAAGAAGGAAGATTTTACTATTAGTTTCGACCGAAAATTAAGGCTAAATATTGATGGAGTACCATAGAAAACTGCAATTGACACCTGTGCAGCGTACATCAACTGCTACTGTAGTTCTACAGAGCGTCACAGTATATGCAGGGGCAGGGACAGCGTAGCGAACAGTGGCTGAATCATTGATGGAACACGAGGGAACGTCACTATTGTCGCCCGTACCACGAGGATCAACTGCTACTGTAGGTATGCAGAGCGTCACAGTAGACACAGGGGTAGCGCAGCGGAGAGTGGCTAAATCATTGATGGAACACGAGGGAACGTCACTATTGTCGCCTGTACCACGTGGATCAACTGCTACTGTAGGTATGCAGAGCGTCACAGTAGATACAGGGGCAGCGTAGCGGAGAGTGGCTGAATCATTCATGGAACACGAGGGAACTTCACTATTGTCGCCTGTACCACGAGGATCAACTGCTACTGTAGGTATGCAGAGCGTCACAGTAGATACAGGGGTAGCGTAGCGGAGAGTGGCTAAATCAATAATGGAACACGAGGGAATGTCACTATTGTCGCCTGTACCACGTGGATCAACTGCTACTGTAGGTGTGCAGAGCGTCACAGTAGATACAGGGGTAGCGTAGCGGAGAGTGGCTAAATCATTGATGGAACACGAGTGAACGTCACTATTGTCGCCTGTACCACGTGGATCAACTGCTACTGTAGGTATGCAGAGCGTCACAGTAGATACAGGGGCAGCGTAGCGGAGAGTGGCTGAATCATTGATGGAACACGAGGGAACGTAACTATTGTCGCCTGTACCACGTGGATCAACTGCTACTGTAGGTATGCAGAGCGTCACAGTAGATACAATGGCAGCGTAGCGGAGAGTGGCTGAATCATTGATGGAACACGAGGGAACGTCACTATTGTCGCCTGTACCACGTGGATCAACTGCTACTGTAGGTATGCAGAGCGTCACAGTAGATACAGGGGCAGCGTAGCGGAGAGTGGCTGAATCATTGATGGAACACGAGGGGACGTCACTATTGTCGCCTGTACCACGTGGATCAACTGCCACAGTAGGTATGCAGAGCGTTACAGTAGATACAGGGGCAGCGTAGCGGAGAGTGGCTGAATCATTGATGGAACACGAGGGAACGTAACTATTGTCGCCTGTACCACGTGGATCAACTGCTACTGTAGGTATGCAAAGCGTCACAGTAGATACAGGGGCAGAGTAGCGGAGAGTGGCTGAATCATTGATGGAACACGAGGGAACGTAACTATTGTCGCCTGTACCACGTGGATCAACTACTACTGTAGGTATGCAGAGCGTTACAGTAGATACAGGGGCAGCGTAGCGGAGAGTGGCTGAATCATTGATGGAACACGAGGGAACGTAACTATTGTCGCCTGTACCACGTGGATCAACTGCTACTGTAGGTATGCAGAGCGTCACAGTAGATACAGGGGCAGAGTAGCGGAGAGTGGCTGAATCATTGATGGAACACGAGGGAACGTAACTATTGTCGCCTGTACCACGTGGATCAACTACTACTGTAGGTATGCAGAGCGTCACAGTAGATACAGGGGCAGCGTAGCGGAGAGTGGCTGAATCATTGATGGAACACGAGGGAACGTAACTATTGTCGCCTGTAACACGTGGATCAACTGCTACTGTAGGTATGCAGAGCGTCACAGTAGATACAATGGCAGCGTAGCGGAGAGTGGCTGAATCATTGATGGAACACGAGGGAACGTAACTATTGTCGCCTGTACCACGTGGATCAACTGCTACTGTAGGTATGCAGAGCGTCACAGTAGATACAGGGGCAGCGTAGCGGAGAGTGGCTGAATCATTGATGGAACACGAGGGGACGTCACTATTGTCACCTGTACCACGTGGATCAACTGCCACAGGAGGTATGCATAGCGTTACAGTAGATACAGGGGCAGCGTAGCGGAGAGTGGCTGAATCATTGATGGAACACGAGGGAACGTAACTATTTTCGCCTGTACCACGTGGATCAACTGCTACTGTAGGTATGCAGAGCGTCACAGTAGATACAGGGGCAGCGTAGCGGAGAGTGGCTGAATCATTGATGGAACACGAGGGAACTTCACTATTGTCGCCTGTACCACGTGGATCAACTGCTAATGTAGGTGTGCAGAGCGTCACAGTAGATACAGGGGCAGCGTAGCGGAGAGTGGCTGAATCATTGATGAAACACGAGGGAACGTCACTATAGTCGCCTGTACCACGTGGATCAACTGCTACTGTAAGTATGCAGAGCGTCACAGTAGATACAATGGCAGCGTAGCGGAGAGTGGCTGAATCATTGATGGAACACGAGGGAACGTCACTATTGTCGCCTGTACCACGTGGATCAACTGCTACTGTAGGTATGCAGAGCGTCACAGTAGATACAATGGCAGCGTAGCGGAGAGTGGCTGAATCATTGATGGAACACGAGGGAACGTCACTATTGTCGCCTGTACCACGTGGATCAACTGCCACAGTAGGTATGCATAGCGTTACAGTAGATACAGGGGCAGCGTAGCGTAGAGTGGCTGAATCATTGATGGAACACGAGGGAATGTCACTATTGTCGCCTGTACCACGTGGATCGACTGCTACTGTAGGTATGCAGAGCGTCACAGTAGATACAGGGGCAGCGTAGCGGAGAGTGGCTGAATCATTGATGGAACACGAGGGGACGTCACTATTGTCGCCTGTACCACGTGGATCAACTGCCACAGTAGGTATGCATAGCGTTACAGTAGATACAGGGGCAGCGTAGCGTAGAGTGGCTGAATCATTGATGGAACACGAGGGAATGTCACTATTGTCGCCTGTACCACGTGGATCGACTGCTACTGTAGGTATTCAGAGCGTCACAGTAGATACAGGGGCAGCGTAGCGGAGAGTGGCTGAATCATTGATGGAACACGAGGGAATGTCACTTTTGTCACCTGTACCACGTGGATCAACTGCTACTGTAGGAGTGCAGAGCGTCACAGTAGATACAGGGGCAGCATAGCGGAGAGTGGCTGAATCATTGATGGAACACGAGGGAACGTCACTATTGTCGCCCGTAATACGTTGATCAACTGCTACTGTAGGTGTGCAGAGCGTCACAGTAGATACAGGGGCAGCGTAGCGGAGAGTGGCTGAATCATTGATGGAACACGAGGGAACGTCACTATTGTCGCCCGTAATACGTGGATCAACTGCTACTGTAGGTGTGCAGAGCGTCACAGTAGATACAGGGGCAGCGTAGCGGAGAGTGGCTAAATCATTGATGGAACACGAGGGAACGTCACTATTGTCGCCTGTACCACGTGGATCAACTGCTACTGTAGGTGTGCAGAGCGTCACAGTAGATACAGGGGCAGCGTAGCGGAGAGTGGCTGAATCATTGATGGAACACGAGGGAACGTAACTATTTTCGCCTGTACCACGTGGATCAACTGCTACTGTAGGTATGCAGAGCGTCACAGTAGATACAGGGGCAGCGTAGCGGAGAGTGGCTGAATCATTGATGGAACACGAGGGAACTTCACTATTGTCGCCTGTACCACGTGGATCAACTGCTAATGTAGGTGTGCAGAGCGTCACAGTAGATACAGGGGCAGCGTAGCGGAGAGTGGCTGAATCATTGATGAAACACGAGGGAACGTCACTATAGTCGCCTGTACCACGTGGATCAACTGCTACTGTAAGTATGCAGAGCGTCACAGTAGATACAATGGCAGCGTAGCGGAGAGTGGCTGAATCATTGATGGAACACGAGGGAACGTCACTATTGTCGCCTGTACCACGTGGATCAACTGCTACTGTAGGTATGCAGAGCGTCACAGTAGATACAATGGCAGCGTAGCGGAGAGTGGCTGAATCATTGATGGAACACGAGGGAACGTCACTATTGTCGCCTGTACCACGTGGATCAACTGCCACAGTAGGTATGCATAGCGTTACAGTAGATACAGGGGCAGCGTAGCGTAGAGTGGCTGAATCATTGATGGAACACGAGGGAATGTCACTATTGTCGCCTGTACCACGTGGATCGACTGCTACTGTAGGTATGCAGAGCGTCACAGTAGATACAGGGGCAGCGTAGCGGAGAGTGGCTGAATCATTGATGGAACACGAGGGGACGTCACTATTGTCGCCTGTACCACGTGGATCAACTGCCACAGTAGGTATGCATAGCGTTACAGTAGATACAGGGGCAGCGTAGCGTAGAGTGGCTGAATCATTGATGGAACACGAGGGAATGTCACTATTGTCGCCTGTACCACGTGGATCGACTGCTACTGTAGGTATGCAGAGCGTCACAGTAGATACAGGGGCAGCGTAGCGGAGAGTGGCTGAATCATTGATGGAACACGAGGGAATGTCACTATTGTCGCCTGTACCACGTGGATCAACTGCTACTGTAGGAGTGCAGAGCGTCACAGTAGATACAGGGGCAGCATAGCGGAGAGTGGCTGAATCATTGATGGAACACGAGGGAACGTCACTATTGTCGCCCGTAATACGTGGATCAACTGCTACTGTAGGTGTGCAGAGCGTCACAGTAGATACAGGGGCAGCGTAGCGGAGAGTGGCTAAATCATTGATGGAACACGAGGGAACGTCACTATTGTCGCCTGTACCACGTGGATCAACTGCTACTGTAGGTGTGCAGAGCGTCACAGTAGATACAGGGGCAGCGTAGCGGAGAGTGGCTGAATTATTGATGGAACACGAGGGAACGTCACTATTAACGCCTGTACCACGTGGATCAACTGCATACTGTATTTGTGCAGAGCGTCACAGTAGATACAGGGGCAGCGTAGCAGAGAGTGGCTGAATCATTGATGGAACACGAGGGAATGTCACTATTGTCGCCTGTACCACGTGGATCAACTGCTACTGTAGGTGTGCAGAGCGTCACAGTAGATACAGGGGCAGCGTAGCGGAGAGTGGCTCAATCATTGATGGAACACGAGGGAACGTCACTATTGTCGCCTGTACCACGTGGATCAACTGCTACTGTAGGAGTGCAGAGCGTCACAGTAGATACAGGGGCAGCATAGCGGAGAGTGGCTGAATCATTGATGGAACACGAGGGAACGTCACTATTGTCGCCCGTAATACGTTGATCAACTGCTACTGTAGGTGTGCAGAGCGTCACAGTAGATACAGGGGCAGCGTAGCGGAGAGTGGCTGAATCATTGATGGAACACGAGGGAACGTCACTATTGTCGCCCGTAATACGTTGATCAACTGCTACTGTAGGTGTGCAGAGCGTCACAGTAGATACAGGGGCAGCGTATCGGAGAGTGGCTAAATCATTGATGGAACACGAGGGAACGTCACTATTGTCGCCTGTACCACGTGGATCAACTGCTACTGTAGGTGTGCAGAGCGTCACAGTAGATACAGGGGCAGCGTAGCGGAGAGTGGCTGAATCATTGATGGAACACGAGGGGACGTCACTATTGTCGCCCGTACCACGTGGATCAACTGCCACTGTAAGCCCACGCCACGCCATAATCCTCGTATCTTGGGTTAACCAAAATATATTAAACAATTTTCCTTTCTATACAGGTCATACTTGTATTATTTTATTAAATCAAATGATTGCTTCTACTTTGATTATTAAAAAAAACTAGTGGAGTGTAGAGGAAAAAGCCCCTAAAAATCAAAATGATGATGTCTCCAATATTAATATTCAATCTATCACTTCCTTACAGCATTACTGTATTTTTCTCAAGCTGTAGTGTGAATTTACACGTTTGGGTTTTCTAATAAAATATTTACTAATCTTGATGAAACCTTTTTGGTGGTATCAGATCAGTACATTACCAATAATTTCCACTGTATTAAAATACAGTAGTCTTTATTGTGGAAATAAATATTGTACTATTATACTCCCGAACGTTTTATAAATAGCTTTAACCTTAAACATGTTCATGATGAGTTTCTAACTCAAATAAATGAAATATTTTAATACAACATAAGCCCATTAATACTGCACACTCCTTCACCCTGGACCCCTGTGCCCCCCATTCCATTCCCTCACACTCCCCGTGCTCCCGTTCACCTCTCCAAACCCGTGTTTCCTATACCCCCTATGCCCATGTGCCCCCCATTCTCCCGTGCCCACATGCCCGCAGTTCTACCCCGTGGCCCCTGTGCCCCTATGTTCCTCATTCCTCCCTAATAGCCCCCATGCCTAACCATTTTCCGTGCCACCGATGTCTCTAGTAGACCCTACCCCTTGTTCCCCCATTCCCTTGCCCCCATACTCCCTTGCCCCATGCCCACTATTGCCCCCCGTGTACCCTATTTCCTATGCCCCCCTAATCCCAGTGCCTCCGACAACCATCGTGCTCCCAAGCCCCCACATCCACGCTACTCCCCTGCCCACATGCCCACCCTTCTTATCCGTGGTCCACATGCCCTCTATGACCCCTAAGCCTCCCCAGTGCCCCCGTGTCCATCTGCCCCCCCCCTGCCTCATGCCACCGATGCCTCTAGTGCCCATTGTGCCTTCCCACGCTCGCGTCCCCAGGCACTCTATGTTTCCGTACCCCCGAGCCCGACGTTGCTCCTCGTGGCAGCCGGGTCCCCATACCCATCTACCCCTTTTGCCACCGACGCCCCTAGTGCTCTTTGTGCAGCCGCAACATGCCACAGTGCATCCCCATGCCTCCCCAGAGTTTCCCGCACCCCCTACCCTCCATGCTTTGGTTCCCTCATGCTCGCCATTCCTCCCGGTGCTATGTCGCTCATTCCCCCACCGTGCCTCTTATGCCCCCTTGTCTCCAGTGCCACCGACAACTCTCATGCACCTCGTGCCCTTCGTGCCCCCATATCCCTGAACTCCCCTGTACTCCCCATGGCCCTATGCTGCCATCCCCGCCGTCTCTTCCCGTACCTCCGTGCCCTCCTGTGCCCCCACCGTTTCCCCTATTTCCCCCATTTCTCCCCCTGCCCACATGCCCCCCTTACCCTCCGTGCTACCAACGTCCCTCGTACTTTGATTGAAGTATATTTTGTTTGTTCGTCATTGAGTTAGAACGATTGATACATTGTTAGTTTTAGCACACTATCATTTACATGAAAAAGCTCCCCGTCCCTATGGATTAACGGGCGTTTATTGTTTCCCTACGACCTACGTAAGAGAAAAAGCAGAGAATAGATAAAACCGAAACAAAATATACGGAGGTTATCCAAGGTTAGTTAGTTTCCATATAATGATTAAGTGTAAAATAAACAAACACTCAACAAAACGATTCAACTCCTCAACTCTATCTACTAAATATCCAATATATAAATCAGTAAGGTAATAACTAAACGACATTCACTGAGTAAAGACAGTTAACCATTATACCAACCTTGCCACGTCTAAACCAAGTTTATATTTTTTATTTTTATGGTGATTATACAAATCATTCTACTCCTGTTTCCTTAATGACATACATGGGGGTCATGAAGATGAAATCTCCTGAGAATCCGTAATCGGTTCATGACTATTAGTGTTCTCCTTTTTATAGTGCATTGCCAATTTAAAAAAGTTATAACTATGTGGTTGTCTTAACTCAAAATATCTGCTGAATAAGCAGCTGAGTTTATGATAAAACACTGGAACATCTGCTTAATCACACGTGTAGGTCTAAAAATCTTCTTCCCATTAGATAAACATTGGAACATCAAGGTCCATTGGGGCGAAGCCCGGATAACTTTTAGGAATTCTGGTATTTTTCCTTGCGTCCTTGGACCTCAAGCTTTAAAATGAGTCATCATACGTTACCCTACCTTTTTCTAACTCGAGATATTTCGTGGGGACCGATTCGCTTACGGAATTATATATATATATATATATATATATATATATATATATATATATATATATATATATATATAATCCCCAATGATTGAAATACATAACAATACACATTCTTGTAATTGTTAACATAATAAATCAACATGGATAGTAATGGTAATAATACTCTATACGATTGTTATGTGATTATAAAGTTTAAATATGAAATGGCCAGTCTAGTTACGGGGGGATATTAATATTTGAGCTTCGTAATTTTTTGCAAAATACATTTTTTTAACAAAGAGTTCGAAGTTTATAAGCAGTATTGAAAGGACTTTGCTGAGTTATATTCTTTGTTATTTCAAGAAAACTTTTAGGCCGTACACCGATTGGAATATCTTTAAATTTTAGAGATACTTGTTTAATTGTCTAGTAAATATACAAGATAACTCTTTATGATTTAAAGCCAGTACAGACTGTAATGTCCGTGTACGTGTACTGTACAAGTATGTACGTGTACAAACGTGTGATGTGGGTACGTGACGGGTACTTATTCATTTTGTGGGTATTTCCGCCAGTGGCATTCTTTAACGTTAAATCATTGATGGAACACGAGGGAACGTCACTATTGTCGCCTGTACCACGTGGATCAACTGCTACTGTAGGTGTGCAGAGCGTCACAGTAGATACAGGGGCAGCGTAGCGGAGAGTGGCTGAATCATTGATGGAACACGAGGGAACGTAACTATTTTCGCCTGTACCACGTGGATCAACTGCTACTGTAGGTATGCAGAGCGTCACAGTAGATACAGGGGCAGCGTAGCGGAGAGTGGCTGAATCATTGATGGAACACGAGGGAACTTCACTATTGTCGCCTGTACCACGTGGATCAACTGCTAATGTAGGTGTGCAGAGCGTCACAGTAGATACAGGGGCAGCGTAGCGGAGAGTGGCTGAATCATTGATGAAACACGAGGGAACGTCACTATAGTCGCCTGTACCACGTGGATCAACTGCTACTGTAAGTATGCAGAGCGTCACAGTAGATACAATGGCAGCGTAGCGGAGAGTGGCTGAATCATTGATGGAACACGAGGGAACGTCACTATTGTCGCCTGTACCACGTGGATCAACTGCTACTGTAGGTATGCAGAGCGTCACAGTAGATACAATGGCAGCGTAGCGGAGAGTGGCTGAATCATTGATGGAACACGAGGGAACGTCACTATTGTCGCCTGTACCACGTGGATCAACTGCCACAGTAGGTATGCATAGCGTTACAGTAGATACAGGGGCAGCGTAGCGTAGAGTGGCTGAATCATTGATGGAACACGAGGGAATGTCACTATTGTCGCCTGTACCACGTGGATCGACTGCTACTGTAGGTATGCAGAGCGTCACAGTAGATACAGGGGCAGCGTAGCGGAGAGTGGCTGAATCATTGATGGAACACGAGGGGACGTCACTATTGTCGCCTGTACCACGTGGATCAACTGCCACAGTAGGTATGCATAGCGTTACAGTAGATACAGGGGCAGCGTAGCGTAGAGTGGCTGAATCATTGATGGAACACGAGGGAATGTCACTATTGTCGCCTGTACCACGTGGATCGACTGCTACTGTAGGTATGCAGAGCGTCACAGTAGATACAGGGGCAGCGTAGCGGAGAGTGGCTGAATCATTGATGGAACACGAGGGAATGTCACTATTGTCGCCTGTACCACGTGGATCAACTGCTACTGTAGGAGTGCAGAGCGTCACAGTAGATACAGGGGCAGCATAGCGGAGAGTGGCTGAATCATTGATGGAACACGAGGGAACGTCACTATTGTCGCCCGTAATACGTGGATCAACTGCTACTGTAGGTGTGCAGAGCGTCACAGTAGATACAGGGGCAGCGTAGCGGAGAGTGGCTAAATCATTGATGGAACACGAGGGAACGTCACTATTGTCGCCTGTACCACGTGGATCAACTGCTACTGTAGGTGTGCAGAGCGTCACAGTAGATACAGGGGCAGCGTAGCGGAGAGTGGCTGAATTATTGATGGAACACGAGGGAACGTCACTATTAACGCCTGTACCACGTGGATCAACTGCATACTGTATTTGTGCAGAGCGTCACAGTAGATACAGGGGCAGCGTAGCAGAGAGTGGCTGAATCATTGATGGAACACGAGGGAATGTCACTATTGTCGCCTGTACCACGTGGATCAACTGCTACTGTAGGTGTGCAGAGCGTCACAGTAGATACAGGGGCAGCGTAGCGGAGAGTGGCTCAATCAATCATTGATGGAACACGAGGGAACGTCACTATTGTCGCCTGTACCACGTGGATCAACTGCTACTGTAGGAGTGCAGAGCGTCACAGTAGATACAGGGGCAGCATAGCGGAGAGTGGCTGAATCATTGATGGAACACGAGGGAACGTCACTATTGTCGCCCGTAATACGTTGATCAACTGCTACTGTAGGTGTGCAGAGCGTCACAGTAGATACAGGGGCAGCGTAGCGGAGAGTGGCTGAATCATTGATGGAACACGAGGGAACGTCACTATTGTCGCCCGTAATACGTTGATCAACTGCTACTGTAGGTGTGCAGAGCGTCACAGTAGATACAGGGGCAGCGTATCGGAGAGTGGCTAAATCATTGATGGAACACGAGGGAACGTCATTATTGTCGCCTGTACCACGTGGATCAACTGCTACTGTAGGTGTGCAGAGCGTCACAGTAGATACAGGGGCAGCGTAGCGGAGAGTGGCTGAATCATTGATGGAACACGAGGGAACGTCACTATTGTCGCCCGTACCACGTGGATCAACTGCCACTGTAAGCCCACGCCACGCCATAATCCTCGTATCTTGGGTTAACCAAAATATATTAAACAATTTTCCTTTCTATACAGGTCATACTTGTATTATTTTATTAAATCAAATGATTGCTTCTACTTTGATTATTAAAAAAAACTAGTGGAGTGTAGAGGAAAAAGCCCCTAAAAATCAAAATGATGATGTCTCCAATATTAATATTCAATCTATCACTTCCTTACAGCATTACTGTATTTTTCTCAAGCTGTAGTGTGAATTTACACGTTTGGGTTTTCTAATAAAATATTTACTAATCTTGATGAAACCTTTTTGGTGGTATCAGATCAGTACATTACCAATAATTTCCACTGTATTAAAATACAGTAGTCTTTATTGTGGAAATAAATATTGTACTATTATACTCCCGAACGTTTTATAAATAGCTTTAACCTTAAACATGTTCATGATGAGTTTCTAACTCAAATAAATGAAATATTTTAATACAACATAAGCCCATTAATACTGCACACTCCTTCACCCTGGACCCCTGTGCCCCCCATTCCATTCCCTCACACTCCCCGTGCTCCCGTTCACCTCTCCAAACCCGTGTTTCCTATACCCCCTATGCCCATGTGCCCCCCATTCTCCCGTGCCCACATGCCCGCAGTTCTACCCCGTGGCCCCTGTGCCCCTATGTTCCTCATTCCTCCCTAATAGCCCCCATGCCTAACCATTTTCCGTGCCACCGATGTCTCTAGTAGACCCTACCCCTTGTTCCCCCATTCCCTTGCCCCCATACTCCCTTGCCCCATGCCCACTATTGCCCCCCGTGTACCCTATTTCCTATGCCCCCCTAATCCCAGTGCCTCCGACAACCATCGTGCTCCCAAGCCCCCACATCCACGCTACTCCCCTGCCCACATGCCCACCCTTCTTATCCGTGGTCCACATGCCCTCTATGACCCCTAAGCCTCCCCAGTGCCCCCGTGTCCATCTGCCCCCCCCCTGCCTCATGCCACCGATGCCTCTAGTGCCCATTGTGCCTTCCCACGCTCGCGTCCCCAGGCACTCTATGTTTCCGTACCCCCGAGCCCGACGTTGCTCCTCGTGGCAGCCGGGTCCCCCATACCCATCTACCCCTTTTGCCACCGACGCCCCTAGTGCTCTTTGTGCAGCCGCAACATGCCACAGTGCATCCCCATGCCTCCCCAGAGTTTCCCGCACCCCCTACCCTCCATGCTTTGGTTCCCTCATGCTCGCCATTCCTCCCGGTGCTATGTCGCTCATTCCCCCACCGTGCCTCTTATGCCCCCTTGTCTCCAGTGCCACCGACAACTCTCATGCACCTCGTGCCCTTCGTGCCCCCATATCCCTGAACTCCCCTGTACTCCCCATGGCCCTATGCTGCCATCCCCGCCGTCTCTTCCCGTACCTCCGTGCCCTCCTGTGCCCCCACCGTTTCCCCTATTTCCCCCATTTCTCCCCCTGCCCACATGCCCCCTTACCCTCCGTGCTACCAACGTCCCTCGTACTTTGATTGAAGTATATTTTGTTTGTTCGTCATTGAGTTAGAACGATTGATACATTGTTAGTTTTAGCACACTATCATTTACATGAAAAAGCTCCCCGTCCCTATGGATTAACGGGCGTTTATTGTTTCCCTACGACCTACGTAAGAGAAAAAGCAGAGAATAGATAAAACCGAAACAAAATATACGGAGGTTATCCAAGGTTAGTTAGTTTCCATATAATGATTAAGTGTAAAATAAACAAACACTCAACAAAACGATTCAACTCCTCAACTCTATCTACTAAATATCCAATATATAAATCAGTAAGGTAATAACTAAACGACATTCACTGAGTAAAGACAGTTAACCATTATACCAACCTTGCCACGTCTAAACCAAGTTTATATTTTTTATTTTTATGGTGATTATACAAATCATTCTACTCCTGTTTCCTTAATGACATACATGGGGGTCATGAAGATGAAATCTCCTGAGAATCCGTAATCGGTTCATGACTATTAGTGTTCTCCTTTTTTATAGTGCATTGCCAATTTAAAAAAGTTATAACTATGTGGTTGTCTTAACTCAAAATATCTGCTGAATAAGCAGCTGAGTTTATGATAAAACACTGGAACATCTGCTTAATCACACGTGTAGGTCTAAAAATCTTCTTCCCATTAGATAAACATTGGAACATCAAGGTCCATTGGGGCGAAGCCCGGATAACTTTTAGGAATTCTGGTATTTTTCCTTGCGTCCTTGGACCTCAAGCTTTAAAATGAGTCATCATACGTTACCCTACCTTTTTTCTAACTCGAGATATTTCGTGGGGACCGATTCGCTTACGGAATTATATATATATATATATATATATATATATATATATATATATATATATATATATATATATATAATCCCCAATGATTGAAATACATAACAATACACATTCTTGTAATTGTTAACATAATAAATCAACATGGATAGTAATGGTAATAATACTCTATACGATTGTTATGTGATTATAAAGTTTAAATATGAAATGGCCAGTCTAGTTACGGGGGGATATTAATATTTGAGCTTCGTAATTTTTTGCAAAATACATTTTTTTAACAAAGAGTTCGAAGTTTATAAGCAGTATTGAAAGGACTTTGCTGAGTTATATTCTTTGTTATTTCAAGAAAACTTTTAGGCCGTACACCGATTGGAATATCTTTAAATTTTAGAGATACTTGTTTAATTGTCTAGTAAATATACAAGATAACTCTTTATGATTTAAAGCCAGTACAGACTGTAATGTCCGTGTACGTGTACTGTACAAGTATGTACGTGTACAAACGTGTGATGTGGGTACGTGACGGGTACTTATTCATTTTGTGGGTATTTCCGCCAGTGGCATTCTTTAACGTTTTGACAAGGAACGGTTTAAATCCCAGTCTTTTTACTATCTATAAGGACCAGTTTTTGGAAGGCATCGTTAATTAATAGCCTAATTAGGTCAGTCAAAATAGGTTCGTGTCAAAAGTAATCCTGGAGGAGCTGAATTTTCCACAGTAAATAGAAGATGATAAAATGTGTATTTTCCCAAAAGTCCCGAAAAATCCCCCTGAAACTTTCCGCCCTACGTCCCTTTAAATTTAAAATTGAAGAGTTTTAGAAAATCATCTACAGTTTTGTTAGGAGAAAATCAATCAAAGTGGCGTTGCTTTATTTTGTTCTCGATAAAGTTTTCTAAAAAAATTGACATTACCACTTAAATGCAAGATTTAAGCCAATTGTTGTTTACTTTGACCTTATTTGCTTTCGTTATAGTAAGATTTTTTACTAAGATAAAACACAAAATGAACTGATTTTTTTCGGTATACTTTTAAAAGGCGACGACAAACGCCAACTTTGCGGACTAGTTGCAGGAAAGCAAAAGGTTTTCTGCGTGAAGTGTGATGAAAACTATATTTTCTCTGTACACATAAATACAACCTAACACTAAGTAATGCAATGTTAACTATACATATTTTTAAAAGAAGTATACCTACCATAAATTATATTTAATTTATAAAACAAACCAGAGTATTGGGAGGAATCGGAAATGGTACACGCATATCAGAGGTAGAACGCAGCAGCGCGTGTTGTGTGTGTACCGATATAAGCAGCAAAACAGTGCAACAGAGACCGGACCAGGTACGGTATTGGACAAAGCCAGTCATCTGAACTGGGCTTAACCGCAAGCCTGATTTGGACACCATGATGCAACCATTCAACTGCTAATGAAACCAGCGCAGAGGCACGCTGTATCCGTCGACCGCGACCAGCGCGCGGTGTCAATACAACGATTACCGTAAACATGTTAAAGTTAACTGGTATGTGAAGAGGTACATGTTTGTCAAACACTAAATAAATCTGTGTGAAATTTTGTTATTTTCTACTCGTGTTTGGAATAATTCCTGTATAAAAACAGCAATTTTTAAATGAAATCTGAATTATTTTCAGTTTTTAATATTTACTTTTTTTATTAGCATATAAGATATGTCAAGACAAGCTATATAGACAGTTAACTTATCAAAACAAAGCCAATTTTAATCACAATTACGATTATTATATTGTAATTAAAACGTTAATATTTTATGAGTAAAACTAATATAACGAAATCATAGTGCGGAAAACTAAAAACACTTTATTTACAAAAAAATTATCAGTTCACGAAACTAAAACATTGAAACTGTATTCATCGAACCATTGTGTTACTAATATGAATAAGTGAATTTCAATGAGGTAAAAATAATAAATTAAGTATGCTCTTACTTACTTTGTGTATACTCAGTTAACAAAAACTAATTTTGACGTTGTTTATACTTCCATATAAGTGGGAAACGTATTTTCTTATATAGTACAAAAATGTTTTTGTAATTGCAAACCCTCCTACAGTTTTCAACCCATTTTACATTTTTTGTCGTTGGATAGGGCTTGGCAGTTAATTGCTTCCACCAAAATTTTATGAGAAATGGACTTAAAATAGAGGCTCAACCCATCTTAAAAATCTGAAATTTTCACATTAAAATAACATTGGTATTGGGTTGAACATTTTAAACACCTGTTAATGTACGGTTGTAAATAAGTGTAGTTTTAGGTTATTACTGATAATCACAATATTGTAAAGGTCGAGTGTAGATCTTGAACTAAAAAGTAATATTTTTAGCAATGACGTGAGATAGTCCAATTAATCTACTCGCTTTCAAGCATCAAGTACACTATTGTTTTAATATCCTTTAAAATGATATGTAAACACATGTTTGTGTAAAGTTGGAAAGTGCTGCAAAAAACTTGCTACGACGGCAAGATTTCAAAGAGTTACATAGACAGACATGGCTATATCATTATTGATAAGCTCATTCAATTTTGAGCTTTGTGTTCCTCGTTAAAAGGAGAATTAATTTACCGATCGTTATAAGTTGAATATTAATAATAATAATTTTTCCAGGCAGTGAATTTCGTCAGTCCAAAATAAACCCATTAGTACTGGAGTGAGGTTAAGATTTTAAGTAGGAATTGATATGGAAATGGATACATTCTCTTAGATACCATGGTTAGTAAAAACTAATAGGACAAATAAATGACTCTAACCGTTTTGCATAACAATGTTTAAAACACAAAAAGCGTACCAGGTTTTTTTAATTTGTTTGAGGAAGGTTTTAATAAGTCAAGTTGTTTAATTTTTATGGAAACAAAATTTTAACTATAGTATCAAACAAATGTTGCGGTTCTATTATTATTAATAAAATATTATTTTATATGTATGTTTGAAAATAGCTCAATTTGTTGCTGAAATCAAAATAAAGCGAAAGAGAATGTTAGATCTGCAGTGACACAAACAGGGCTTTGTCTCTTTTGATTGGGTTTCGTTACCAGAGAAACTTTAGATGCCGAACGCCAAGGGTGTTTCTCCCCTCCAGAAAATGTATTTTACTCTAAAGCATATAAGCAATATTCTTTATTACTAAAAAACCAATTTTTTTCTTACGAACATAATTATCATAGTTATTGCAGCACAGGCCGTAATGGAATATAGAGAAATTGTCTTTTTGTAAACAAAATATATTCATAAAATAAAAATTCAAAAATAATTCAACAAATATTTTCTTATATAGTTAGAGTATGTGAGTGTTTTTTTTAGCTCTTTGGCAATATTTCAGGGCACGGTTCCCGGATGAAAAAGAAATGTAAATAGCATAGTACTATCATATTTAACAAATAGATGAATACCATTGTTGGTTGTTTAATTGGGCTCATATTTATCATGAAGTTTAGTTACACTAATTTATATTTACAAAAAATTTCATTTTTATAAGATTAAATAATTGTAAATATAAACGTAAAAAATCAATATCTCAAAACAATCAAAAGAGGAAATATGGGATAAGGAAGTTGAGAGTATATGATCTAAATATAGCTACTAAGATAGGAAAGATCTAACAACACATAATGGAATAAATATACTTGTAATTAAAAAAACGTTAAATGTTCATAAGTTAGAAATCGAAATTGACTTTCTCTGATGAAAAATAACTTTTATTATATTTTTGATCATTGATCTTTATAATCTTTGCATCATTACTAAACCCAGCGTGACGACATAACAACCGTTTTACAGCGGTATTATGTGACGGTGTTGTCAGAGCAGCAGTACCACGGAGTGACGACACTTCCTCAGAACTACAGCGGTATTATGTGACGGTGTTGTCAGAGCAGCAGTACCACGGAGTGACGACACTTCCTCAGCATTACAGCGGTATTATGTGACGGTGTTGTCAGAGTAGCAGTACCACGGAGTGACGACACTTCCTCAGAACTACAGCGGTATTATGTGGCGGTGTTGTCAGAGCAGCAGTACAACGGCCTGACGACACTTCCGCAGCATTACAGCGGTATTATGTGACGGTGTTGTCAGAGCAGCAGTACAACGGCCTGACGACACTTCCGCAGCATTACAGCGGTATTATGTGACGGTGTTGTCGGAGCAGCAGTACCACGGAGTGACGACACTTCCGCAGCATTACAGCGGTATTATGTGACGGTGTTGTCAGAGCAGCAGTACCACGGAGTGACGACACTTCCTCAGAACTACAGCGGTATTATGTGGCGGTGTTGTCAGAGCAGCAGTACAACGGCCTGACGACACTTCCGCAGCATTACAGCGGTATTATGTGACGGTGTTGTCAGAGCAGCAGTACAACGGCCTGACGACACTTCCGCAGCATTACAGCGGTATTATGTGACGGTGTTGTCATAGCAGCAGTACCACGGAGTGACGACACTTCCTCAGAACTACAGCGGTATTATGTGGCGGTGTTGTCAGAGCAGCAGTACCACGGCCTGACGACACTTCCGCAGCATTACAGCGGTATTATGTGACGGTGTTGTCAGAGCAGCAGTACAACGGCCTGACGACACTTCCGCAGCATTACAGCGGTATTATGTGACGGTGTTGTCAGAGCAGCAGTACTACGGCCTGACGACACTTCCGCAGCATTACAGCGGTATTATGTGACAGTGTTTTTAGAGCAGCAGAACCACGGAGTGACGACACTTCCGCAGCATTTCAGCGGTATTATGTGACAGTGTTGTCAGAGCAGTAGTACCACGGCCTAACGACACTTCCTCAGCATTACGGCGGTATTATGTGACAGTGTTGTCAGAGCAGCAGTACCACGGAGTGACGACACTTCCGCAGCATTACAGCGGTATTATGTGACGGTGTTGATAGAGCAGCAGTACAACGGCCTGACGACACTTCCGCAGCATTACAGCGGTATTATGTGACGGTGTTGTCAGAGCAGCAGTACTACGGCCTGACGACACTTCCGCAGCATTACAGCGGTATTATGTGACGGTGTTGTCAGAGCAGCAGTACAACGGCCTGAAGACACTTCCGCAGCATTACAGCGGTATTATGTGACGGTGTTGTCAGAGCAGCAGTACAACGGCCTGAAGACACTTCCGCAGCATTACAGCGGTATTATGTGACGGTGTTGTCAGAGCAGCAGTACAACGGCCTGAAGACACTTCCGCAGCATTACAGCGGTATTATGTGACGGTGTTGTCAGAGCAGCAGTACCACGGCCTGACGACACTTCCGCAGCATTACAGCGGTATTATGTGACGGTGTTGTCAGAGCAGGAGTACCACGGCCTGACGACACTTCCTCAGAACTACAGCGGTATTATGTGACGGTGTTGTCAGAGCAGCAGTACCACGGCCTGACGACACTTCCGCAGCATTACAGCGGTATAATGTGACGGTGTTGTCAGAGCAGCAGTACCACGGCCTGACGACACTTCCTCAGCATTACAGCGGTATTATGTGACGGTGTTGTCAGAGCAGTAGTACCACGGCCTGACGACACTTCCTCAGCATTACAGCGGTATTATGTGACGGTGTTGTCAGAGCAGCAGTACAACGGCCTGACGACACTTCCTCAGCATTACAGCGGTATTATGTGACGGTGTTGTCAGAGCAGTAGTACCACGGCCTGACGACACTTCCTCAGCATTACAGCGGTATTATGTGACGGTGTTGTCAGAGCAGCAGTACCACGACCTGACGACACTTCCTCAGCATTACAGCGGTATTATGTGACGGTGTTGTCAGAGCAGTAGTACCACGACCTGACGACACTTCCTCAGCATTACAGCGGTATTATGTGACGGTGTTGTCAGAGCAGTAGTACCACGGCCTGACGACACTTCCTCAGCATTACAGCGGTATTATGTGACGGTGTTGTCAGAGCAGCAGTACAACGGCCTGACGACACTTCCTCAGCATTACAGCGGTATTATGTGACGGTGTTGTCAGAGCAGTAGTACCACGGCCTGACGACACTTCCTCAGCATTACAGCGGTATTATGTGACGGTGTTGTCAGAGCAGCAGTACCACGACCTGACGACACTTCCTCAGCATTACAGCGGTATTATGTGACGGTGTTGTCAGAGCAGTAGTACCACGACCTGACGACACTTCCTCAGCATTACAGCGGTATTATGTGACGGTGTTGTCAGAGCAGCAGTACCACGGCCTGACGACACTTCCGCAGCATTACAGCGGTATTATGTGACGGTGTTGTCAGAGCAGCAGTACAACGGCCTGACGACACTTCCGCAGCATTACAGCAGTATTATGTGACGGTGTTGTCAGAGCAGCAGTACCACGGAGTGACGACACTTCCTCAGAACTACAGCGGTATTATGTGGCGGTGTTGTCAGAGCAGCAGTACAACGGCCTGACGACACTTCCGCAGCATTACAGCGGTATTATGTGACAGTGTTGTCAGAGCAGCAGTACAACGGCCTGACGACACTTCCGCAGCATTACAGCGGTATTATGTGACGGTGTTGTCAGAGCAGCAGTACCACGGCCTGACGACACTTCCTCAGCATTACAGCGGTATTATGTGACGGTGTTGTCAGAGCAGTAGTACCACGGCCTGACGAAACTTCCTCAGAATTACAGCGGTATTATGTGACGGTGTTGTCAGAGCAGCAGTACAACGGCCTGACGACACTTCCTCAGAACTACAGTGGTATTATGTGGCGGTGTTGTCAGAGCAGCAGTACAACGGCCTGACGACACTTCCTCAGAATTAAAGCGGTATTATGTGACTGTGTTGTCAGAGCAACAGTACAACGGCCTGAAGACACTTCCTCAGAATTAAAGCGGTATTATGTGACTGTGTTGTCAGAGCAGCAGTACCACGGCCTGACGACACTTCCTCAGCATTACAGCGGTATTATGTGACGGTGTTGTCAGAACAGCAGTACCACGGCCTGACGACACTTCCTCAGAATTACAGCGGTATTATGTGACGGTGTTTTCAGAGCAGCAGTACCACGGCCTGACGTCACTTCCTCAGAATTACAGCGGTATTATGTGACGGTGTTTTCAGAGCAGCAGTACCACGGCCTGACGACACTTCCTCAGAATTACAGCGGTATTATGTGGTGGTGTTGTCAGAGCAGCAGTACAACGGCCTGACGACACTTCCTCAGAATTACAGCGGTATTATGTGACGGTGTTTTCAGAGCAGCAGTACCACGGCCTGACGTCACTTCCTCAGAATTACAGCGGTATTATGTGACGGTGTTGTCAGAGCAGCAGTACTACGGCCTGACGACACTTCCTCAGAACTACAGCGGTATTATGTGGCGGTGTTGTCAGAGCAGCAGTACAACGGCCTGACGACACTTCCTCAGAACTACAGCGGTATTATGTGACGGTGTTGTCAGAGCAGCAGTACCACGGCCTGACGACACTTCCTCAGCATTACAGCGGTAATATGTGACAGTGTTGTCAGAGCAGCAGTACCACGGCCTGACGACACTTCCTAAGCATTACAGCGGTATTATGTGACTTTGTTGTCAGAGCAGCAGTACCACGGCCTGACGACACTTCCGCAGCATTACAGCGGTATTATGTGACGGTGTTGTCAGAGCAGCAGTACCACGGCCTGACGACACTTCCGCAGCATTACAGCGGTATTATGTGACGGTGTTGTCAGAGCAGGAGTACCACGGCCTGACGACACTTCCTCAGAACTACAGCGGTATTATGTGACGGTGTTGTCAGAGCAGCAGTACCACGGCCTGACGACACTTCCGCAGCATTACAGCGGTATAATGTGACGGTGTTGTCAGAGCAGCAGTACCACGGCCTGACGACACTTCCGCAGCATTACAGCGGTATTATGTGACGGTGTTGTCAGAGCAGCAGTACCACGGCCTGACGACACTTCCGCAGCATTACAGCGGTATTATGTGACTTTGTTGTCAGAGCAGCAGTACAACGGCCTGACGACACTACCGCAGCATTACAGCGGTATTATGTGACGGTGTTGTCAGAGCAGCAGTGCTACGGCCTAACGACACTTCCTAAGCATTACAGCGGTATTATGTGACGCTGTTGTCAGAGCAGCAGTACCACGGCCTGACGACACTTCCTAAGCATTACAGCGGTATTATGTGACTTTGTTGTCAGAGCAGCAGTACAACGGCCTGACGACACTACCGCAGCTTTACAATGATTGGGCTGTCACCATCAGACCCAACAACGTCAACAATAAAAACTTCGACGATGCGTTATTTCACTGTGTTTGTGAAAACGTTAACAGTTTATTACTCAATGATAGTTTTTCGTCACTAAACAAAAATTAGTTTTCAGTTTTATTCAACTAATTTTAAAACGTAATATTTGTAAATAGTACATTTCTTATGTTGAGATTAGATCTATTTCCATATACTTACAGGTAAACTATTTTACAAACATCGTACTAAATCTTTGTAATTTATGTAATATAATATATTTGCTACAATTGTTTCGGATATGGAGTATCTGCTTTGCTGTTAAACGTTTCCTTAACAATAAAATACCATAACGAAATGGTTTATATTTATTTAAGTTTTTAATAACTTTTATATTGACCTTTTATATTTTTCTTGCCTAATATTTTATATTAATTATAAAATATAAAATTTTTTAAATAATTATAATACATTCAAACAAAATGGATTTAAGTTTAAAATATAAATTTGTTTTGGATTTCAATTTAAGACACGATTTTAAATAGTAAATCGAATCATAGATCAATTTCCTTCTAGGCCAACATGTGTGAAGTAATTGGAGCAAATGAAATGCATGAAGAAAAATACATACAATTCAAATATAATATTTTATTTTCTCTCTTTCAGGTACTGCATATTTTCAGAAATTCCAGCAGTGGTAAGCATTTGTTGTGTTTTCTATACTAACAAGAAACTATATTTATTTTCATAGACTGCATGCCAAAATAAACTAACATGCCTTCAGAGAATGAGGATTTTTATTATTTCACTACGTAGTAAAAGGTGTCTTAGATCTAATAACTATCATGAAAAAATTACTCGGGTTGACTTTGCCTTTGTTTGATTTGGTTTTAATATGGCTATTGTTTCCATTTTTAAGCTTACCTATATATAGTGTTTGATATCTTTGGAGCCTTGTATAGTGATGCACTGATATTTTATTGATTCATCAATTTTTTGTTTAACTAAAACAAAACCTTTATCTAAACTATTTAATAAAAACATAATTATCTCCTTTACCTGAACAGCATATCTACGTTTAAATCTTTTCTAGAATCTCTTTAACACTATTTTAACATAATACAATGTGTCAGGCTTTCAAGCATTCAAATTACAAAAAAATTGTAAATTTTTCAGTTTTCTTTTTTTTAATTGGCATTCAGTAAATAACTAAATCTATAACATTGCTTAAAATGTTAACACCGTATTCAATGCATAATTATGATATTGGTAACTTATTTATCAAAATCACCTGGAAATTTATATTTTATATTCAAATATTTCTTGATAGGCCAAAGTACCAAATTTATTTGTTTATATTGGTGTTAATAAAAACAGATGTTCATTGAACGGAAATCTGTACCAAAGTGGGCAGGCTGGCTGAATAATTTAATGCCGCCTGCAGAGAATCGCTGTGTGCTGGCCAAGATTCAGTCTACTATTCTGTCATCGACAGACAAAAATTGCTGGGTTTATAATTCTTATAATAAGCACTCAAAATACCAAAAGAGTATGGATTTTTTTGCATACTATTCTCAATAATGTGTACAATTATTGTGATTTTTAAGTAACTTTCAGTCACAAAATGGACTTTGAGAGAATATTAACTGATTATCCATACCCTATGGATGGAAAAATTGACATTCTGATTATAGTTCTACTCTTCCGCAGTGCTTTTGTGCTAAAATGTAATAAGTTACAAAAGTGGTATAGATAAAGGCTAGTAGTGCACGCGACCGTTACAGCAGCAGTTTCACATTCTTACACTTAACCTTAGATCGATGACGATAAAATAACGCTTTCTTAGCTCCAAGTGCATATTATTCAAGCGCTTCACGTAAATTCTATCAAGTAATTTTATATGACCTATATGAATAAATTAATACTGGAAGACCCAATAGACAGGAAAGTTGACTTTGGCCTTAATTTTTTTGTAATATACTTTGTGTTGACGGCATACTAAAGAATTAACTGTATACTTTATTAACATATTGTGTCTACGTCTAGCACATTACATTGTGATTATTAGACTAATAAATTAATAACACCTTTATTAATTAGTATCTACAAACTAATCGCGACTAACAGCCATGATAAATTCTAGGGTTATACACACGTCTCTCTCAATCTTTTAAATTCAAAATAAACATAATTTTTTTATGATTAATACTTGATTCAGAATAATTTACTGAACGCTATAGCATTGTAATTGTTTCTAATTGTGAGGTTTTCCTTGAGTTTCATTTGTTATTTCATACTTGCCTGTAATTATTTTCCTTCCGATTCATTCCATTTTATTTTCAATTGTAAATTTATTACTCTAAGTTTAATAATTGAAAAAACAGTGAATTCCTGGGGGGGGTGATGTTGTTCGCGTCCGCAGCATTCCATTAAAGTTGCACGTACTCCCCGGGTGGTGCTAAACGAACAACAACTTTGGCAGCTGAACTGTCACAAACAGTGATCTCTCAGGTATGTCAGCTGCCAGACAAAATCCAAACGGCCCTTTCCAGGGCCAATTTAGACATTTAAGCTGTGTTTTGAATGTTTGTCATTTTAACGTAGAGGGTCTGAGCAAATCTAAAAGTGACTGCCTCAGCAAGGTGCTGCTGGAAAATGAGGTCGATGTCCTCGCACTGCAAGAAACACATGCATATGACTTAGAAAACAGTGCGAGGGGCAACATCCCAGGATATAAGCTTGTGGAAGAAATAGGTCACAGGGTCTACGGAGTGGCGACGTACGTTAGACAGGACATAGACGACGTATCAGTCTCCCACAAAAGTTGTGATAACAACACGTTTGTTGTTGCTGTTAAGGTTTCTGCGACTACTATTGTAAATGTCTACAAACCACCGAACACCCAGTGGTCAGACACAGTTCTCCCAACTTTTGAACATCCTGTGGTATATGTAGGTGACTTCAACAGTCATCATACCCAGTGGGGATACTCGTCCGATGATGACAACGGCACACGTCTTTCAAGCTGGGCTGAAAATAACAACCTTTTCTTGGTATATAATGCCAAGGAACCACACACCTTCCTTTCAGCCCTATGGCGTCGTGGGTACTCTCCAGACTTGTGCTTTTGCTCCCGTGAACCATCAGCAACACCCGTGTCTACTTCCAGGATGGTCCAAGGTGCATTCCCCCACTCTCAGCACAGGCCTGTAATAATATCAGTAGGAATGCAAATTCCACTTTCCTCGGCCTAGATGGAACTTTAATAAAGCTGAGTGGGAGGCCTTCTCATCAAGTCTTAATAGCGGCATCAGGTTCATCCCCTCTAAAATAAAAAACTATGATCGGTTCACACGCCTTGTCCTGTTGAAACCGGACTCAACGCCTTCGACAGGGCAAAGCCCTTGGAAGCGAGTCAAAGGCAGAGGCCGGCTCAAAGGAAAGCGGAAAGGACCCAAGAAACACTCAAGAGCTGGCCAACAGAATCCATTTATTTTCAGCTGTAAAAATTAACTCGAACATGGTTTCACAGACATTCACAATAAATACCTTAACTTGATAAATAACCATCTGATATTGTTAATAATATTCCAAATAACATTTGTTTGAAGTGTTGGCAAACATAATTAAAGATTTGGTTCAACTTAAAATTAGTAAATGCTGCTTCTCTTTTTTTGAATTTAAATTTAATTTATGTTGAGAAATAATTATGATTTTAAATTTAAATTTAAGGTGGCCACCAATAACCATACTGAACAATAAATAAATAAATAAAAACACACATTGACATTTACATAAAAGGTACAATAAATAACAAATTAACGATTTACGGAAATGATCGCCTGATAAATAACCTTCCGCAACAGCGGTTAATGAAAAAACTTAGTTAGGCCTGCCAGCCTAGCCTACAGATAGGGCACAGCCCTCAAGAAAAACTCTTGAAAAAAATTATTACTATTGAAAATTAAAAGTTTGAAAATTGAAAAGTTTAAAGTTAATTAAATGAAAAATATTAAATTGGCAAAAAAAAAAAAAAATTATTTAAGACAAATTTGTCTCGGCAGTGATTTAAAATGGGAAAACCAATTCCACCCGGTATCCTCCTGCTGAAAAGGGCGGGCTCCTAATTGGATTTAGACCTTACAGACTAAACAAGATCAATTTAACAATATTTTAATCTGTACTATTACAAGAATAAAGTCCTAGCCTGACATGGGCCCAAAACTTCACACCGTTGTTGGTTTGGCAAGATGGAAAGTCCAGGTGGAATCACTGCACTGAGGTGGTGGATGGCACGCAGTAGTAATGGTTAACACTGACCTCAGCCGTAGACAGAGCCCCGAGATTAGGCCTACCAAAGTAGACTGGGTGGTGGAGCCGGAAGGTGCAGGTGACCCCAAGGTGAATAGGCCTACGGTGGACATAGCCTGGGCGGCGGAGTCAGCCGGCGTAGGTGGACATGAGCACCAGCAGGTGTAAGTAGTGTGAAATTGAGGATGCTGGCCCAGTTCAAGGTCACCTGAGGGATGACGTCATCGAGGTCAATGACCTCACCGATGACGTCATCGATGACGTCATCGATGACGCAATCGATGACGTCATCACTAATGACGTCATTTCGATGACGTCACACCCATGACGTCACAGAAATGACGTGCTGATGACGTCATCACCCCTTACGTCATCAAAACGACGTCACCGACGCCACTAAGGTCAAGGTCACGCAGAAACTTAAAATTTTTTGGCACTTTTGCCGTTTCTCGCTCTACGCTCCGAGTTTCAGTCCGAGTCCCCGTGACCTTGACCATTTGGAGCGAATATTGGACGAGAAACGGCAAAAGTGCCAAGTTAAACCCGAGTTTCTGACATGACTCTGCCTAAATGGGCAATCGGTAATCCCTCAGGTGACCTTGAACTAGCACAACACCCCCAATTTCATATTACTGTGACCTTGAAAACTTAACAACGGAGCGCCGACACCGATGCGCACCCCACGACAGCCACCGAGTGACTGACTGTCAGGCTCTGTGTATGCTAGGTATATCGGCTTGAGAGACTAAGACTCTAAACTGTCAGGAATGGGGGTAACTAACTGAATTTTGCAAGGAAAAGTCATTTCATCCAATATTTTAAACAAATCCTCATCAGTAAAACTGACATTAGTCTGTTTTGTATAAAACTTAGGGTGTCCGCGCAACAGTTTGCGCCACTTAGCTAAAGTTGAAACTCTCTTAACTTTCAGTGGTGGACAGTGAGCAACTAATAAAGTCTTAACACGGCTAAGTTTCTTACCTAAAGCGTCCCGCGACATGGCTTCCCCTCACAAAAGTCCGCACAATACTGAGAGACTGCTTGTAGCGCATGAGTCAAGGGAAAAGAGGTGGGGGAAACAGCAGGAGTGGGGGAAGGTCACAGTGGTGGGGGAAGGTGAGGTGGTACGCTGGAGTTTCGCATCACTTCACCATGAGCTGTCCTACAGTCAACACACTGTTCTCTTGGCCCGAGTTGGCACTAGAAGAAACATTTCTGTACAGCTTAGGCTGTGAGAGCCGAGGAAGCAAAGTCAAAGTGGAAATTGTGTTAAACTCCAAGATGAAGAGTCTCCTAAATAAACTAATTGTATCCTTGCAATCTCCTATAACTTTAGAGAAATACCATTTTATTAAGCGACACCTTATACTTTGGCAAAACGAAGCAGAAATGGAAAAGATTACAGTAAAATTAATTTAACTTAAAACTTGGACTGGACACTCATGGCTATACCACGTGGCGTGCAAACGCCACCCTAAACATTACAAGTTAGGTTATTGAGCACCTCTGGTACGATAACCGATGTGCGAGAGTTAAAGTGTGATGACCTTGAGTCAAAACACTGAAATACTACAAGTCGATATCGTCCCAGAGTAAAAGTGTAGTGACCTACATTCAGAACTTGTAAAATTACTTACATATAGAGAGCTAGAGAACAGCGAGGCGCACCGCATGGAAGCCGGAGACATACTGGCGAAGCGGTGTTGTGCAGCCTAGGGACCCAGTTGTGGTGGGGGTATAGCCAACACTTAGAGTACAAGTGTTGTGGGTGACCTTGACCCACTTAACTTACCTCGACCCCCCCCCCCCCCCCGACAAAAGTGGAACCCCCCCCCCCCCCCGACAAAAAGTGCGAGCCCCCCCCCCGACAAAAAGTGCGAGCCCCCCCCCCCGACAAAAGTGCGAGCCCCCCCCCCCGACAAAAAGTGCGAGCCCCCCCCCCACCCCCTCCCCCACCCCTGATATCCTGGGCGTGGCAGCCCCGGTGGGGATATAAGGGGGTCCGGCCAGAGCCGGCTCGCAGTCCGCTCCCGCGCGTTGAACGTGAACGACCGGGACGGACCGCCATAGGCATCACTAAACATTGAATGGCGCCTTCAGTGTTTAGCGAAGTCTACTCTAACTTTAAGACTTGTATTAGTTGTAAGATATTGCGCTTGCGTTTGGGTATTGCGAATTGTTTTATATGAGAGTGTTTTACTTGTACCCTATGTCTCCTGTGTCTTTTATCCTTTGTGTCTTGTTTGTTATATGTGTTTAATGTGTATGTGCTTGTTCCAGCATTGACTACGTTGAGCTCAATTGTGTGTTGTAAGTGTGTTATATGTTTCTAAAGTGTATACGCTTGTTTTAGCAATCCCCCCTTGAGCTTTTTCAATGCTCAAAGTAAATTGTAAAGTCAGGGAACGGGAGTAGGCCCCCGTGTAAAGCCACTTTTAATAATTGGTAGGCTCCTTGCCAGGCATGCAAAAGGTTGCGGGTGGCATTTGGGGAGCATGTCCGTTTGTAAGCTGGCAAGCAAAAGGTTGTGGCGGCCTCTGCACTCGGACCGAGGACGTAAGCCATTAGGGTGTCCTCAGTATGTTTCCCTTCTGGAAACTCAAAATTATGTAAATGAATCTTTGTTAGCTATTTGTGTTTTTAGTCCCCAAGGCCCCCGAACATTCGTGGTTCGCCATGGATGTACGGGGGCCGAAATTTTTTAATGTCCGTGTGGCCTTGACCCACAAAGACTTGTAAAAATTCAATGCATTGTAAATTAAAAATATTAAAGATAGGTTACGGGAGTAGGCCCCCGTGTAAAGCCTATTTTAATTATCGGTAGGCTCCTGCCAGGCATGCAAAAGGTTGCGGATGGCATTTGGGAGCATGTCCGTTTGTACGCTGGCATGCAAAAGGTTGCGGCGGCCTCTGCACTCGGACGAGGACGTAAGCCACTAGGGTGTCCTCAGTTTGTTTCCTTCTGGAAACACAAAATTATGTAAATGAATCTTTGTTAGCTACTGAAAAGACAATGCAGTAAATTTTTACAAGTCTTGCGTGGCGAAGGGTACACGACATTGGATGTTGCCTTGTTGTCATAGTTGGGTCTCTTCGGAGGCTACAGCGATGACAACCCAATTGCCTCACACCCCCAAAGGGGGTGTGGGGCTTAATTTTTTTAAAGTTTTATTGTGACCTTGACCTAAATATGTAAAATCTTTCAAAGTGTTTAACAGTCAGGTCTTATTAACACAGTTAATACATTAATGTCTGTTAAAAAAATATAACAGTTAGGTATTTGTAACCCACAAGTTTGGAGTTGTTTATAGTTGGGTCCCTTGGGAGGCTTCAGCTAAGGTAACATAAATGCCTCAAGTGGGGCTTATTTTTTTAAAAAGTGCGAACCCCCCCCCCCCCCCGGCAAAAAGTGCGAACCCCCCCCCCCGGCAAAAAGTGCGAACCACCCCCCCCCCCCGGCAAAAAGTGCGAACCCCCCCCTGATATCCTGGGCGTGGCAGCCCCGGTGGGGATATAAGGCGGCCGGGCTGCACGCACTTCTCATTCCGGTCCAAGCTCCCATACGGACAGGTACTCTCTCTCGCTCTTGAGACTTTTGTTTTACAAGTTCACTTCTTTCTTTACATCTATTCTTTTCCTTCATTACAATGGGTAAAATGGGTCTGAAGCTGAAAAACTACCCATCAACTTCAACCTCGACCGACACCACTCGACCCTCATCATCCTCGACTTCGATCCTGGAATACCTGATGACTGCGAACATCCTGAGCTGCCTGACGATGCCGCCACCGCCGCCGCCGCCGCCACAGCCCGCCTCAATGCCCAGCCTGTCGCCATTGCCAGCGACAGTGGAAGAGGCTGGTGCACAGCCATCGTCAGGAGAACCCGTCAAGTCGTCAGGTCGAGTCCCGGTAGCCTCTCCAGCACTCTCGCTGCTATCGGACTCAGGATCGGAGTCTGCGGCTTTTGAAGAGACGTCTAGGTCGAGGATCACCCCATACAGCAGAACCCGGAAAATCCTCTCATACACTACATCCCAATGTCCCTCACCTATATCCCCCATGCCACCTACACCAACCAAACCACCCCGTAAATCCATCTTTTCCCCTGATCTTCCCACCATAGATTTAACACGCTCTCCTACCCCGCCCAAAATTGTTTGCTCCATCCCGCTTGAACAATCTTTGCCCCTTCTACCTCCTTCCAGCCCCATCCCCTCTAGCCAGCCTAATTCAGAGAAGCTCCAAGACACTCCGCTAAAGAGTCCAACACAGAAACGTAAACGCGTTAAAGCCCCTGCTGGCAAGGGTAAGAAATGCGATTACGCTTGGATGTCTAGTAAGTTTGGGGTTTTGTGTTGCCAGAAACTTGCTTGTGGAGAAGGGGATCGCTGCCAACGACACCTCAAAAGTACAGTCAAATTTCGGCAATTCAAACCCTATACTCTGTACATTAAGCCTAAAACGTTCAAGTTCAGACATCCCCACGGTCCGCAACCGCGGGATATTAGAAGGTTAAAGGTTGATGAAAAATATTATTTCATTGGTCAGACATATGGAGCAGGTAATAAGAAAGTAGAATTCGTTGTAAAAGGTGAAGGCCACCTTTGTACAATGCAAGTACCACCTCGGATGGTACAAAGAGAATTTTTCATCCCTAAAGCCTATCTAATACGAAGGAAAGGATGTGAAACCGTGTGGGAAATGGACTAGGACATGGGCCCACCAAAAAAAAAACAAAATTGTTAGGCTGTGTTGGACAATATTTAAAAAGTCTTTTTCCAAATTATGTTTCCAAATTTAGTCTTAACCCTCTTAAAGTAAGGGAGAGGGGTATTATACAAGTCAAGTTATAATAATAAAAAAAAAAAAAAAAAACACTTGACTTGTATAATACTTTAACCTGGCGGTGATGTAAAGTCACTGGGACAATCTCAAACCGTGTCCTTGAGGGCGAAGACTAAGTTACAAAAATCTTTAACAAATAAAAACTTACCTCCAAACACTTGTAGCTTGCTACAAGTGTTTGGAGGTAAAAAATTTTTTAAAGTTTGAATGACCTTGACCCATATAAATTACTGTTTAAAGTAAAGTGCTAACCTTACAACTAATGTTGTGTATCACGTGATACCCCCACTCTAACGCTCTTACTAAGCTTGTATGAGCCGTTCATTTGCTTCAGTCTGTTTCTGTGCTCCGTGGTAAACATGTCACGGTACAATTACAAAGGTGGTGACTTCTTGATAGATCAACACAATGCTTGGGAAGTGCTAAACCAGCATAGAATGGAAGTTGAGTATTGTATAAGACGAGACGGGTCTACATTTTATCTATGTATTATAAACAACCAAACTCATAAGTATGAACACTGGACAAAAATTAATTATAACAACATAGATGAGCTGTTTGCTTGGGTGTTTGAGGTGTGTAAAGTTATAGAAGAAACCAAAATAATGGGTGTGCTAAAGGTATGTAAAACTGATGACCGGGAAGACTAAGCAAAATTTCTTTAAACCCCCCCCCCGTGTTATCCCCACCACTAAAAATGGGTATATATAGGAGTGGTGATCAACCGTCCTCTCATTCTGCTTTACACCGTTAAGCTGAACACCACCATGTCTGCTATGAACGTCCCAGCCTCTACCTCTGGCCCGGCTGCCTCCAACTCCAGCCCGAGCATTGGACCAATCCGATCGGGCCTTCGTCAAGGAGTCGTGTCCGATTCTCCGGCTTTGGTCCTGTGAGGAAGGAGTTGCGGAGCAGCGGAGCTTCTCAACCAACCACGATGGACGCATCAACCCAGACTCCACCAAACATCATCGAGTGGTACGACGAAGTCATAGAGCAAAGGGACAGAATGCTAGAGAATACTCGCAGGGAGCTACTTTATATCCGGAGTAAATGGGAAAAACTAATTAAGAAGTGTGAAAGCCTGTTGGACAGTGATGATAGTGAGGATGAGAGTGGATAGGTGTGTGGGTAAAGACTTGGACTGGGACTTGTGTGTATGTATGAATGTGTGTGTGAATGTGAAATACAGAGCGGGGGATAGATCACTCTGTGGCAATGGACTAACATGCCACTTAGTGATCTATCCCCCGTTCTGGTAATGTTTTTGGATGGCCTTGACCCACTTTACAAGGTTAACTAGTACCCCCACCACTGATATGTGTATATATACGGGTATTAATGTGCAGTTTGGTTATTCTGCTTTGTACCGCTTAGCTGAATACCGCACTGTAACATGGCGTCCAACTCCAAAACTTCTCGGGCTTCCTCTTCTTCTTCAAGAAGGCGTGCTGCCAACGTGCTGCCTGCTACTCGTGGACCTGCTCGACCATTCCACAGCATAACTGTTGCTCGGGGCAAACGCCTGCAAAGCTCCAATGCTACGGACCTTGCTGGAGGTGAGCCAAGACGGGCAAGGCTTGCTCAGTCCTGGTCAACGGCAGGAGCAAGAAAGGCGTATGGCGTACTTCAAGCTGCAGGCTGTAGTCCCCAGCTTGAAGTTAGGCGATCCCAGAGTGGCAAGCATCAACGAGGCAGCGGACTACATATCACACCTTCACAGTGTTTTAGAAGTAAAGGACCAACAAATTGAAAACTTAAAGAACAATTGAAACAACTTAACTTTAATCCGGTGGAGTTTGTAGAAACGGTGATGAGTGATAGTGACGATGAAGGTAGTGAATATATATTAGGTATGTAATGAAAAGACAGGGACATGTGTGTGTGTGTGTGTGTGTGTGTAGAATACAGAGCGGGGGATAGACTACTTTGCGGCAATGGACTAGCATGCTGCTTAGTGGTCTATCCCCCGCTCAAAGGGTAGCATTGGATGACCTTGACCCACTTTACAGCAAGGACAACCGGTTAACTGGTATAAAAGAGGGGGTCTATACATCTCGACTTCATTCTGCTTTGGACCTTCCAGTGGAACGCTAGAAACAATGAGTGGATCGCTGCTTGGTGCTAACTTGGACAGGTATTCTGTGATGGTACACTATGAAGATTGTAGAGACATGTTGACGGCTGTGTATGATTGTTTGGTGAGAAAAATCTTTCAAGAAAACTGCCAATTTATGTTAGCGTGGAAAAGAAACTTGTTTGTTGATGGTCATGCTACAATGCAAAGCATGAACCACCTTCATGTGTTAAAAGTAGGACATCACAATTTGGACGAACTGGACGATATGTTTAGGGAGCTGGAGTGTTTGATACATCAGGAATGTAAACCATGTGAAATTGAAATTTTTAAATTGGATATGGAATTAGAATAAAATGTGTTAAACAGGACTTGGACTTGGACTTGATTGAGGTTTTGTAGAACAGAGCGGGGGATAGATCACTTTGCGGCAATGGACTAGCATGCTGCTTAGTGGTCTATCCCCCGCTCAAAGGGTATCTTTACGTGACCTTGACCCACATAAATTGTATAGTTGGTGGGGTATAAAAAGGGTAAGCAAATTGGATGGATACAACACTTCCATACCATGGCTCCACTTGACAACACCGTGTTCCATCGCAACAGAATTGTCTCTATTCTGGAGGTAATACCTCTAGAATTATAGAAGTAGAGGACCAACTACCTGCGGTTGATCAAGAAGAGGAGGAGGAAGAGATAATGGATATTGAAACGGGACTCTGACGAAGCTGGTTCAACGGACAATGAAGTGGACTTGCACGCCTACGAAACATTAGAGTCGTCATCTGAGTCGGAAATGGAATTCCAATTGGAAATCGAAGAAGAAGAACAAGAACAAGACACTCCCCATCGTCCAATGGATAGGATGTTAGTTGCCAGAAGAATTATGTATTGTCATCGCTGCCTATTCCGTGATGAGGATGATTCCGACTCTGATGGTGATGTTTCACCCTTGTAAAAGTTTAAACAAAAAGTTAAAAAAGAATGTGAGCGGGGGATAGAGCACTTTGTAGTAAATGATGCTGCTTAGTGCTCTATCCCCCGCTCAAAATAATAATTCCAAATGACCTTGACCTACATAAACTTGCTCAAACAGACGTCTTTGAAAAAACTTGTACAAATTATTGAATCTAGACCAAATATCATCAATTTATCAAGCCTACTGATAAATGTATTACAAACGGTTTTGTAAAGGCTAAATTTAGAACATGAGTGATAACCTGTTTCCATATGACGTCACTTTCCCCACCTATCTGCCTCGGATATAAAGGGTCCCTGTGGAGTGCGCTGCTCATTATTGCGTGGACATTCACAGAGTGTACATTCAAAGCCAAACTGTTTGAAATGGCTCTTTGCGACATTTGTGGGGAAATCTTTCAAGACGAAGATCTTTTCACCATACACAGAGAATTACATGAAGACGAAGATAGAAAAGAAGATATTACCATGGATGAAATAGACTTAGACTCAATTGACCGGTTTTTGGAAGAGCACCAGAAGCAGACGGACTACTGGGACAGCTATCTACAGCAAATGCAAAGAAAAAGACCTAGTGTGATCCAATTTGCTGGTGCTGGACCATCTACTGCTAGAAGACCTTTTGAAGAAGAAGACACTGAAGAAGAGGACACTGAAGAAGAACTGGAAGATGTGAAACAACTGCGCACCACGGCCTTGCCAGGACGAGTTGTAACACATTTCAAAATTAATAATGTTCAATTGGAATTGGAAAGATTTATAACCCAGGCTAAGGAACTTGTTGGTCAAACCTTGAGGGAAGAACTACAAAGATTAAATTTTATTAAATTTGGAATGGTGTTAGAGGCTATGTTTAACAATACTGATGGTGAAACAGCATTGAGAGCGTTCATTACCAAAAACCGAACCCTTACCTTCACCTCCAACATCGATGATATTATTGAAGAATGCTTGGAAGAACTTATAACAAAACTTCAAGAACATGAAGGAAGAGGATCTGGATGGACTTTGTCATCAATTGAAGGTATGGATGTAAGGGTTCACAAGCATGGATATGGTTTAAGGGGTAGTAGTTTTATCCCTCTACCAAAGAAAATCCAAAACACTAAATCGTGTAGGAATGTGCAAAATGAAGGTAATGAATGTTTCAAGTATGCAATGTTAACCAAGTATGTTAAAGATCATCCTGAAAGAGTTGGTAGAGAATATTACGAAAATGAACACCGCTACAACTTTCAAGGTCTCACCTATCCAGTTACCTTGAAAGACATTGGCAAATTGAAAAGAAAAATCCTGGCGTTTCAGTCAATGTTTTTGGTCTGGATGATTCGAACAACGTTTATCCTTTGCGGGTAGTAAAAAGTTGAACAGAGAAACCACACGGATTGCTATTGATAACTAAGGGTGAAATTTCCCATTATGTATGGATAAAGGACTTTGTAGCCTTGGTATGGAATCAATTATCAAAACATAAACGTAGGTTAACAGTGTGTAAAAGATGTTTCTGTTTCACATATAAAGAACTAAGACGTGGAGGATCTGAATGGATGACGGAACATAAAAGACTCTGTAACGAGAATTATGAAGTGAAGGTTAGTCTGCCACCACCATCTCGAGCGTTTATCCAATTCAACAAAACAATCCACCAATATCGTATTCCACTGGTCATCTACGCAGATTTTGAATCTACGTTAGTACCACAGGAGCTGCCGGACGGTGAAGTGACTAGAAGAACAAAATATCAGTTGCATCAACCCAACAGTTTTTGTCTACTAGTGAAATCAACCTTGTCTGAAAACCAATTGCAAGACTATGGTTTAACATCCACTCCAATACTCTACCGTGGGGAAGAAGCCGCTAAGTATTTTGTAGACCTGTTGTATGACATTGCTGAAAAGGTGCAACGCTTATACGGCAATGTTGTACCTATGGAACCTTTGAATGAGAATCAACAAGAAGAATATAATCTGACATCAAGATGTTATCTATGCGAGAAGAGCTTCAGTGAAGAAAATCCAAAAGTTAGAGATCACGATCACCTGACAGGTTTATACAGAGGAGCTGCTTGTAATTCATGCAATATAAATTACAAACTGCCCCACTTTATCCCTGTCGTGTTACACAATCTTAGCGGCTACGACTCCCACTTCATTATTCCAGAGTTAGGAAGAGATAATGGTAGAATTGATGTTC
>CM061531.1:311179700-311244827 GCA_030545055.2 Neoaliturus tenellus | reverse complement strand
GGTAGCCCCTATGACAGCTCTACGTGGGTTGATTGCCGCGTTTTCCATTTCGGGACCAAGCAACGCAATAGGCCACACAGTTGTGATTGGTATTTGTGAACCATATAAACGTTGTCAACACCACCCCCCACCATGTAAACTTTGTCAACACCAGTGAAACGTATGTCAGACGATTCAGAGTGTATGGTCATAAGACCACTTTTAAGTTTAACACTCCATCAGAGGAGAGGGTCCGAGATCGATAGGCTCAGAGGAGGGTTTTCCAGCCTCGTGGAAAATATGAAAGCTGACGCTTCGGAAGGGAATCGGCTCGGGTTCACCTTACGCAGCCTTAATTTAAAAATAAGGAGCCAGGGTATCTAGCTTTTGGACCGGTCTCCGAGGTCGATGGTGATGTGTTGTTGGAAATTTTCGGTGGTATCGTTCACAGTAACGCTGACTCCATCAACTCGGCAAACACCTTCCAGGTCAAATGTACTCGCGTCAATCTCCCAGTAGGCTCTGGCAGGATCCACCCGAGTATGTTCAGCACATTCAATGAAGAATGTCACAAACGGCAGGGCATCATTGTAATAAATAATAAAGACCAACCCTGCCTGTCTAGAGCAATCGTTGTGGCTAAGGCTAAGGCTAAAGGAAGTACTGACTATAAAGCCATTTTTCAAGTTAGACGGAACAGACAGCTTAACAAGGCGACAAAACTTACGCAAAAGGCCAGGGTGGAAATACCTGAAAAGAGGGCGGGTATCCAAGAATTGGTAAAATTTCAAGATCACCTTAAGAAGTATAAGATAACAGCCTATAATTATGACGGAAAGGTCGAGATGTGTACTTTGAAGAAAATAACCCTGACGCCCAGTTCAAAATCAATCTACTTTTCCACAACGGTTACTTCAATGTTATCACATCCCTTACTGACGCCTTTGCCTGCTCACACATTTGTGAAGCCTGTCATGTCCCATACAGTAATATAGGGAGCCACAGGTGTACCAGCATTTGCCCAGCCTGCCAGACTGTCTCCCCACCCTGCACAGAGCAAAATGGGAGCATAACATGCACTGAGTGTAACATGAAATACAAAAATGAAATTTGTTTGTTAGCACACAAAAGCAAAATATGTAAATCAATCAGAAAATGCATGGACTGTAGAAATTTGTCAACTTGCTAAACAGAAAGTCTGATCACGTCTGTGGGGAAGTTTTTTGTGTCATTTGCAGGGAATTCCTGCCTCATGACCACCAGTGTTTTATGAAGGTTGACAAGACTCCCCCCAAAACCAAGGATGCCTTGTACATATTTTTCGATTTAGAAACGTGTCAAGACGAACCGGATGGCCAACGATTGGCCAACGATTCCGAGTCCTAACTTCACATTGCTAATCTGTGCATCTCCCAACAATATTGTTGGAAGAGCATAGAAGGGCAACATTGTGACACCTCTACTGACCGCACCAAGATTTTCAGGAAAGACCCCGTCACTGCATTTGTCGACTATGTAATGGAAGCGTGCAAAAACTTTAAAACCGTTTGCGTAATCGTCCACAACGGTCAAGGTTTTAATTTCAAATTTATTTGGAAACACATAATTGAAAACACTAAATTCACTCCTGAATTAATCATACGCGGAACAAAAGCGATCTTGATGGAATTAGACGACGTACACTTTAATAGCAGTGAACAAGACTAATGGTAAACACCTAACAACACATTTGTTACGCTCTAGTAGAAAAAATTCTAACCATGAAACACTGTGCTCCGGTATGCAAAATAACTTAGCTTCCACTACCCTTCCCCAGTAGTTGGTCGTTTGTTAAACTGTGTCACTTCGAACCATCGTGTAGAATAGAAACACATTACTCCACTCTGATAAAGAGCAATATGATAAACTACACATATACTGCAGTACGTACCATACGGTGTATTAAAATTGGAGGCAGAAGAACAATCGAAAACACATGGTAATGGAACACTAATGGCAAGACTAATGGTAAACAATACATTTGCTACGCTCTAGTAGAAAAACTCTAACCATAAACCGATGTGTTCTAGTAGGTAAAAATAACTTTCACAACCCGTAACCCAGTAGTTGGTCATGTGTTAAGCTGTGGTAAAGTGCTATCATGCACCTTGAGCTGCACTTTGAACTATCATGTATAATAGAAACACATTACTCCGCTCTTGTAAAGAGCAATCTGATAAACTAAAAATGTGCTGCAGTCTAATTAAAAACACGACTGCTTCATAAGTTAAATGTACCATATGGTGTTTTAAAATTGCACTGAAGAAGACTGATGGCAAACAACACATTTGTTACACTCTAGTATAAAAACTCTACCCATGAAACACTGTGCTCTGGTATGCAAAAATAACTTAGCTTCCACTACCCTTTCCCAGTAGTTGGTCATTTGTTAAACTTTGTCACTTTGAAGTATCATGTAGAATAGAAGCACGTTACTCCACTCTGATAAAGAGTAATTTGGTGAACTACATATGTACCGCAGTCCAATGGAAAAATTATTGTATCGTAAGTTAAATATAACATATCGTGTATTAAAATTGAAGTGAAGACTAATGGCAAACATCACATTTTTTTATGATCGAGTAGAAAAAACTCTAACCATGAAACACTATGCTCCGGTATGCAAAAATAACTTAACTTCCACTACCCTTCCCTAGTAGTTGGCCATTTGTTAAACTGTGTCACTTTGAACTATCATGTATAATAGAAACACATTACTCCACTCTAGTGAAGAGCAATCTGATAAACTACACGTGTACTGCAGTCCGATGGGATTGTTTCGTAAGTTAAATGTACCATATGATGTTTTAAAATTGCAGTGAAGAAGACTGATGGCAAACAACACATTTGTTACACCCTATAGTACAAAACCTCTAACAACGACCCACTGTGCTCTGGTATGCAAAAATAACATAACTTCCACTATCCTTGCCCCAGTAGTCTGTCATTTGTTAAACTGTGGCACTTTGACCTATCATGTATACTAAAAGCACATTACTCAACTCTGGTAAAGACCAATCTGATAAACTACAAATGTGCTGCAGCCCAATGGAAAAATTATTGTATCGTAAGTAAAATATACTATATGGTGTATTAAAATTGAAGTGAAGACTAATGACAAATAACACATTTGTTACGCTCTAGTAGAAAACATCTAATCATGAACCATTGTGCTCTGGTAGGTAAAAATAACTTAACTTCCACTACCCTTGCCCCAGTAGCTGTTCATGTGTTAAGCTTTGGTAAAGAACTATCATGCACTTTGATCTGCAATTTGAAGTATCATGTATAATAGAAACACATTACGCCACTCTGGTAAAAAGCATTTTGGCTAACTACACAGGTGCTGCAGTCCGATGAAAAACATGATTGTTTCGTAAGTTGAATGTACCATATCGGGTATGGAAAATACAATGGTAGGGTATGAATACCACACATATAAACCATATGCATCGTGCACGTTTAAAAATAACGATGAAAGCAGGATATCCATTAGTCAACAAGATATTATTACTGTGTCTTTTAAGAGTAAACTATATATTGCGAGTAAAATTTACAGGTTTAGTTTTTTGTATTGGCTTTTCTGTTCCCTATAGAAATTTTACTCGCAATATATAGTTTACTCTTAAAAGACACAGTAATAATATCTTGTTGACTAATGGATATCCTGCTTTCATCGTTATTTTTAAACGTGCACGATGCATATGGTTTATATGTGTGGTATTCATACCCTACCATTGTATTTTCCATACCCGATATGGTACATTCAACTTACGAAACAATCATGTTTTTCATTGGACTGCAGCACCTGTGTAGTTAGCCAAAATGCTTTTTACCAGAGTGGCGTAATGTGTTTCTATTATACATGATACTTCAAATTGCAGATCAAAGTGCATGATAGTTCTTTACCAAAGCTTAACACATGAACAGCTACTGGGGGAAGGGTAGTGGAAGTTAAGTTATTTTTACCTACCAGAGCACAGTGGTTCATGATTAGATGTTTTCTACTAGAGCGTAACAAATGTGTTATTTGTCATTAGTCTTCACTTCAATTTTAATACACCATATGGTATATTTTACTTACGATACAATAATTTTTCCATTGGACTGCAGCACATTTGTAGTTTATCAGATTGGTCTTTACCAGAGTTGAGTAATGTGCTTTTAGTATACATGATAGGTCAAAGTGCCACAGTTTAACAAATGACAGACTACTGGGGCAAGGATAGTGGAAGTTATGTTATTTTTGCATACCAGAGCACAGTGGGTCGTTGTTAGAGGTTTTGTACTATAGGGTGTAACAAATGTGTTGTTTGCCATCAGTCTTCTTCACTGCAATTTTAAAACATCATATGGTACATTTAACTTACGAAACAATCCCATCGGACTGCAGTACACGTGTAGTTTATCAGATTGCTCTTCACTAGAGTGGAGTAATGTGTTTCTATTATACATGATAGTTCAAAGTGACACAGTTTAACAAATGGCCAACTACTAGGGAAGGGTAGTGGAAGTTAAGTTATTTTTGCATACCGGAGCATAGTGTTTCATGGTTAGAGTTTTTTCTACTCGATCATAAAAAAATGTGATGTTTGCCATTAGTCTTCACTTCAATTTTAATACACGATATGTTATATTTAACTTACGATACAATAATTTTTCCATTGGACTGCGGTACATATGTAGTTCACCAAATTACTCTTTATCAGAGTGGAGTAACGTGCTTCTATTCTACATGATACTTCAAAGTGACAAAGTTTAACAAATGACCAACTACTGGGAAAGGGTAGTGGAAGCTAAGTTATTTTTGCATACCAGAGCACAGTGTTTCATGGGTAGAGTTTTTATACTAGAGTGTAACAAATGTGTTGTTTGCCATCAGTCTTCTTCAGTGCAATTTTAAAACACCATATGGTACATTTAACTTATGAAGCAGTCGTGTTTTTAATTAGACTGCAGCACATTTTTAGTTTATCAGATTGCTCTTTACAAGAGCGGAGTAATGTGTTTCTATTATACATGATAGTTCAAAGTGCAGCTCAAGGTGCATGATAGCACTTTACCACAGCTTAACACATGACCAACTACTGGGTTACGGGTTGTGAAAGTTATTTTTACCTACTAGAACACATCGGTTTATGGTTAGAGTTTTTCTACTAGAGCGTAGCAAATGTATTGTTTACCATTAGTCTTGCCATTAGTGTTCCATTACCATGTGTTTTCGATTGTTCTTCTGCCTCCAATTTTAATACACCGTATGGTACGTACTGCAGTATATGTGTAGTTTATCATATTGCTCTTTATCAGAGTGGAGTAATGTGTTTCTATTCTACACGATGGTTCGAAGTGACACAGTTTAACAAACGACCAACTACTGGGGAAGGGTAGTGGAAGCTAAGTTATTTTGCATACCGGAGCACAGTGTTTCATGGTTAGAATTTTTTCTACTAGAGCGTAACAAATGTGTTGTTAGGTGTTTACCATTAGTCTTGTTCACTGCTATTAAAGTGTACGTCGTCTAATTCCATCAAGATCGCTTTTGTTCCACGTATGATTAATTCAGGAGTGAATTTAGTGTTTTCAATTATGTGTTTCCAAATAAATTTGAAATTAAAACCTTGACCGTTGTGGACGATTACGCAAACGGTTTTAAAGTTTTTGCACGCTTCCATTACATAGTCGACAAATGCAGTGACGGGGTCTTTCCTGAAAATCTTGGTGCGGTCAGTAGAGGTGTCACAATGTTGCCCTTCTATGCTCTTCCAACAATATTGTTGGGAGATGCACAGATTAGCAATGTGAAGTTAGGACTCGGAATCGTTGGCCAATCGTTGGCCATCCGGTTCGTCTTGACACGTTTCTAAATCGAAAAATATGTACAAGGCATCCTTGGTTTTGGGGGGAGTCTTGTCAACCTTCATAAAACACTGGTGGTCATGAGGCAGGAATTCCCTGCAAATGACACAAAAAACTTCCCCACAGACGTGATCAGACTTTCTGTTTAGCAAGTTGACAAATTTCTACAGTCCATGCATATTCTGATTGATTTACATATTTTGCTTTTGTGTGCTAACAAACAAATTTCATTTTTGTATTTCATGTTACACTCAGTGCATGTTATGCTCCCATTTTGCTCTGTGCAGGGTGGGGAGACAGTCTGGCAGGCTGGGCAAATGCTGGTACACCTGTGGCTCCCTATATTACTGTATGGGACATGACAGGCTTCACAAATGTGTGAGCAGGCAAAGGCGTCAGTAAGGGATGTGATAACATTGAAGTAACCGTTGTGGAAAAGTAGATTGATTTTGAACTGGGCGTCAGGGTTATTTTCTTCAAAGTACACATCTCGACCTTTCCCGTCATAATTATAGGCTGTTATCTTATACTTCTTAAGGTGATCTTGAAATTTTACCAATTCTTGGATACCCGCCCTCTTTTCAGGTATTTCCACCCTGGCCTTTTGCGTAAGTTTTGTCGCCTTGTTAAGCTGTCTGTTCCGTCTAACTTGAAAAATGGCTTTATAGTCAGTACTTCCTTTAGCCTTAGCCTTAGCCACAACGATTGCTCTAGACAGGCAGGGTTGGTCTTTATTATTTATTACAATGATGCCCTGCCGTTTGTGACATTCTTCATTGAATGTGCTGAACATACTCGGGTGGATCCTGCCAGAGCCTACTGGGAGATTGACGCGAGTACATTTGACCTGGAAGGTGTTTGCCGAGTTGATGGAGTCAGCGTTACTGTGAACGATACCACCGAAAATTTCCAACAACACATCACCATCGACCTCGGAGACCGGTCCAAAAGCTAGATACCCTGGCTCCTTATTTTTTAAATTAAGGCTGCGTAAGGTGAACCCGAGCCGATTCCCTTCCGAAGCCTCAGCTTTCATATTTTCCACGAGGCTGGAAAACCCTCCTCTGAGCCTATCGATCTCGGACCCTCTCCTCTGATGGAGTGTTAAACTTAAAAGTGGTCTTATGACCATACACTCTGAATCGTCTGACATACGTTTCACTGGTGTTGACAAAGTTTACATGGTGGGGGGTGGTGTTGACAACGTTTATATGGTTCACAAATACCAATCACAACTGTGTGGCCTATTGCGTTGCTTGGTCCCGAAATGGAAAACGCGGCAATCAACGCACGTAGAGCTGTCATAGGGGCTACCATATTGGTGTATGCCGCTAAATAATTACAACCAGTACTTCCATATATCATATACACATTACTAATAATATACTTGGTTTCGGTTGACCAACTTTCTGGTAGTGTTGCACTCTGGTGGGGAAAAATCAAACTAACGAACCTCAGCTCTGTCAACAAGTGTAGAGACATAAAATTCCCATGACTACAAAATGTAAATAGTAAAATTAAAATTTTTTTGATGTAGCGAAAACAGTACACTCTGGTGGAAGATCGTCAAACAACATACTGTATGCTCTGCATACAGCTACACTCTGAAAAATCATTAAACTATATGGTAAGGTTCGATGATGGAAAACATAACAAATGTCACACCATAGTGGGGCTATTGCCCAGGGTTCAAATCCAGCACAGTGAAAATTTGCAAACGCTATCTTGACTCAAGTAGTCAAACACATGGTAAAAGTGAGGTTAAGCCATCTTCTTGATTAACGAGGTCAAACACGTGGTAAAGGTAGGTTAGAACACATGGTCAAAAGTTTGGAAACTTCCCGCCAGATATCATCTTGACTCACATGGTCAAACAAGTTTTAAAAGTGAGGTTAGAACACGTGGTCAAAAGTTAGAAAATCTCCCGCTAAATGCCATTTTGAATCACATGGTAAAAGTGAGGTTAAGACATCATCTTGATTCACGTGGTCAAACACGTGGTAAAAGTGAGGTTAGAACATATGAACAAAAGTTAGAAAATTTCCCATCATCTTGACTCACGTGGTCAAACATGTGGTAAAAGAGAGGTTAGAGTTCTTTAGCAATGCAGATATTTTGTAAGTTGGCAACAGTACCAATACGCTATAGTATATACTTTGTAGTATATAACATTCCTTATAGACTATGTTTACAGTAAATAACATAAGTTGGTAACACTGCATAGAATTTACATGGAAATTGCCGGGTAATTGGGGAATTCATTCAACACATGCTTATGTACACGTGATACACTCTGGTGACAAAGCAACAGGTAGGGCCGTATTTGTACGCGCAGTACACTCTAGTGGGTTAACAGTAAACTAGCCAACTCTCTAAATTACCAATCACAGCTGTGTAGCCTATTGCGTTGCTTGGTCCTGAAATGGAAAACGCGGCAATCAACCCACGTAGAGCTGTCATAGGGGCTACCATATTGGTGTATGCCACTAAATAATCATAAACAGTACCACCATATATTATATACATATTACTAATAATGTACTTGGTTGCAGTCGGCCAACTTTCTAGTAGTGTTGCACTCTGGTGGGGAAAATTAAACTAACGTACCTCAGCTCTGCCAACAAGTGTAGAAACATCAAACTTCCATGACTACAAAATATAGATAGTAAAATTAAAATTTTTAATGTAGCAAAAACAATACACTCTGAAGGAAGATCATCAACCAACATACTGTACGCTCTGAATACAGCTACACTCTGAAAAATCATCAAACTACATGGTAAGGTTCCATGATGAAAGACATAGCAATTGTCACACAATAGTGGGGCTATTGCCCAGGGTTCAAACTCGGCACAGTGAAAATTTTGCAAACGCTATCTTGACTCAAATGGTCAAACATGTGTTAAAAGTGAGGTTAGAACACATGGTCAAAAGTGAAGTTAGAAAATTTACCGCCAGACGCCATCTTGACTCACATGGTCAAACACATAGTAAAAGTAGGTTAGATCACATGGTCAAAAGTTTGGAAATTTCCCGCCATCTTGACTCACGTAGTAGAACATGTGGTCAAAAGTTAGGTTAAAACACATGGTCAAAAGTTATAAGATTTTTCCGCCAAACGCCATCTTGACTCACGTGGTCAAACACGTGGTAAAAGTGATGTTAGAACACGTGGTTAAAAGTTTGGGAATTTCCCGCCAAAAAGCCGCCATCTTGACTCACGTGGTCAAACACGTGGTAAAAGTGAGGTTTGAACACGTGGTCAAACACGTGGTAAAAGTAGGTTAGAACACGTGGTCAAAAATTTGGAATTTCCCCGCAAAAACAGCCGTCATCTTGACTCACGTGGTCAAACACGTGTCAAAAGTGAGGTTAGAACACATGGTCGAAAATTTAGAATTTCCCGCCAAAACAGCCGCCATCTTGACTCACCTGGTCAAAGTGAGGTTGTAAGTTGGCAACAGTACCAATATGCTATAGTATATACATTGTAGTATATAATATACCTTATAGACTATGTTTTTAGTAAATAACAGAAGTTGGTAACACTGCAGAGAATTGCAGGTAATTGGGGGAATTCATTCAACACATGCTTACGTACACGTGATACAATCTGGTGACAAAACAACAGGTAAGGCCGTATTCGTACGCGCAGTACACTCTAGTGGGATAACAGTAAACTAGCCACATCTCAAAATTACCAATCACAGCTGTGTAGCCAATTGCGTTGCTTGGTCCCAAAATGGAAAACGCTACAATCAACCCACGTAGAGCTGTCATAGGGGCTACCATATTGGTGTATGCCACTAAATAATCATAAACAGTACCACCATATATCATATACACATTACTAATAATATACCTGGTTTCAGTTGGCCAACTTTCTAGAAGTGTTGCATTCTGGTGGGGAAAATCAAACTAACGTACCTCAGATCTGCCAACAAGTGTAGAAACATCAAACTTCCATGACTACAAAATATAAATAGTAAAATTAAAATTTTTCGATCTAGCGAAAACAGTACACTCTGCAGGAAGATCGTCAAACACAGATACAGTAAAGTACAGGAAGTACGCTCTGCATACAGCTACACTCTGAAAAATCATCAAACTACATGTTAAGGTTCCATGATGAAAAACATAACAAATGTCACACCATTGTGGGGCTATTGCCAAGGGTTCAAACTCGTCTCAGTGAAAATTTGCAAACGTTATCTTGACTCAAGTAGTCAAACACGTGGTAAAAGTGAGGTAAGAACACATGGTTAAAAGTGAGGTTAGAAAATTTACCGCCAGACGCCATCTTGACTCACGTGGTCATACACGTGGTAAAAGTGAAGTTAGAACACAAGATCAAAAGTTTGGAAATTTCCCTCCAGACGCCATCTTGACTCACGTGTTCAAACACGTGGTAAAAGTGAGGTTAGAACACATGGTCAAAAATTTGGAAATTTCCCGCCATCTTGACTCACGTAGTCAAACACATGGTAAAAGTAAGGTTAGAACATGTGGTTAAAAGTTTGGAAATTTCCCGCCAACTTGACTCACGTTGTCAAACACGTGGTGAAAGTAAGGTTAGAACACGTGGTCAAAATTTTGGAAATTTCCCGCCAAACAGCCGCCATCTTGACACACGTGGTCAAACACATGATAAAAGTGAGGTTAGAACACATGGTCAACAGTTTGGAAATTTCCCGCCAAAACAGCCACAATCTCAATACACGTGGTCAAAAACATGATAAAAGTGAGGTTAGAACACGTGGTCAAAAGTTTGGATATTTCCCTCCGGACGCCATCTTTACTCACGTGTTCAAACACGTGGTAAAAGTGAGGTTAGAACACATGGTCAAAAGTTTGGAAATTTCCCGCTATCCTGACTCACGTAGTCAAACACGTGGTAAAAGTGAGTTTAGAACACATGGTCAAATGTTTTGAAATTTCCCCCCCAACTTGACTCATGTGGTCAAACACGTGGTGAAAGTGAGGTTAGAACTAGTGGAGAAATGTCAAACTGCATGAAATTGGCGCGAAAATACATGGGCGCCACCATCTTGTGGACACGTGATACACTCTGGCGACAAAACAACAGGTAAGGCCATATACTAGACACTAGTATCTAACTACACACCATGTTTCAGAATTTTGGCTCTAATGGTAAGCATGTTATGGGAGAAGACCCATAGGGGTTGATTTAAAAAATATAAGGGATGATGGTTAAACTTGGTTGAAAGAGTTACATAGAGTACACATACCTACAACCCGAATCTGGTTTACCTCAGCCTTCAAACACCTGAGCAATAGGTGTAAAACAGTTAAGGGTTGAAATGAGCCCCATCAAAAAACTGGGTATTTTCATGCGATTCAATGTTAATAACGCTAGAATTAAGGGTCTCAAACGATTATGATGATATTTTGCACTTTTTAAGTTAGGGGTTGTTCCAGGGGTAGTTCACCCCCAGAGGGTAGTTTATAAAAATTATATGTTGTATGTACACCCCTATACCAAGTTACAACCCTGTGGAAGTATAAATGGGGGAGATACAAAAACCGAAAGTGTCCAATAGAAACATGAACGGACTGTAGGCGCAAGTTGGTTGCGGAACGTACAGTATACCAGGAAAGTTCAACTGGATAAACTGACAAACACTTTGCACACTTATCCATAGTTATCTTTATCTGAGGTCATAAAGGGCAGACAGTTTTCCCGTTGTTTAGCGATTGCCGCTATCAAAGGTTACAGAGGTTAACGAATACTGATAGCGCTATTTCATTCTTTTCATTAATTTGTTAAATAACGCGCCATCGCAAACACCGCGTTATCAGACACATTTCCGCCACCATCAAACAAGTACCTCGGTGGCTAAGAGGTAAAGCTCGCAACTCACGCGCCAGCGGGCCGGGTTCGAATCCTGACCTCACCATGTATAAATTTTATTCATAAAAATTTAATTAATGGTGGACTATAAGGCTTGTTAGGTTAGAAATGACCTAACACGCGGTAAAAGTGAGGTTAGAACACGTGGTCAAAAGTTAGGTTAGGAAATTTCCCGCCAAAACAGCCGCCATCTTGGAAAAGGGGCGTGGCCCACACCACGTGACTAATGACGTCATCGGTCACGTGACCACCTCTCGACCAATCAGAGGGCTGGGTTATACTCTCGCCAGGTCTACTGCTTATTTTGTTACATATACTATAATGTAATATTATACATTATTATATTATATTATTATTATATGCAATATATTATAACGTATAAAACATATAACTTGAAAACTGCTTCAACAGACCGTGGTTTACTTTATATTAATTTAATAAAAATATTTTGCCACGATTTTAATTTTGGTTTCATTAGGTTTTAAACATGTAGTATTGTAAAAATAGAAATGGTCTAACTCTATCTTATATGAAATAATATAAGTTTTTGCCTTTTTTTCTCAGCGGGTGTGCATCGTAGAGGAAATTTGCGTATACCGTTAGAAACGAGGAGTTTTATGTAGATGAACAGAATCGCATTTTAATTTACATCGGTCCCAGTGGCCATGCCCTACAGGCTTTAAAAGTTTCAATGTTCATCTTATAGTTGAAGGTTATAATTGATTGAATTATTGAAAAGCTGATGCAATAACAAATACCAGCAAATCAGGAAGGAAGTACATATGTTTTAGTTTTAAAGATTTTTTAAAACTAATAGGGTAAAGATCAAATGTAACTTTAGTTTATTTTCTACCATTAGATGATCGTTAGTGTATTTAAATACGTATCTAATAATCTAATTTATTTCCGACGAGATACTTGATATTTTTCTGTACTACAATAATTTTACCTATATTTACAGAATTATACAGTTAAATTTCAAATACTAAGGTCTATTTCATTAAACTCTAGTTGTAACCATTTTATTTGTCATACGAATGATTCCATTGTGGATAGCTGCTTGAGAAATAAATATAACCTTATACTCTGAAAAAGCACTGTTTTTACGGGCAAATTTTTTCCCCAACAGTTGTTTAAATATGAGGTCTCTTAGACGAGGAATCAATTGTATATTTTACCATTGCTGGGAAAAATTCCCAGCAACTCGGTTTTCCTTTAGCGAGTGAAGCGAACAAGCTTGCCGAGGGATGAGTGGGAGGAGCGAACGAACTCGTTTTAGAAAGGAATAGGGTGAGTGAGCGGGGCTACCAAGCGTTGACTGTAAAAAGAAAGCTTGCCCTCTAGTATTATTATTTTCTTATATGATTACTAACATAAATAACTTAAGCTAACATTTAGGTCTGATGAACTGTTACTACTTTACTAATAGCCTATAACACAATTGATTACTATTTTATGGAATATCGTTATAAATAAGTATACATACATTGAATATTTTTATTATTTGATAGATTTATCAGATGGTGACGTGCGTTTAATTGTCTCAGCAGCGACGACACCCAGGAATTTCAAACGTCACACTCTAAAGAGCGGAATCAGATTTCAAAACACGTTCTCCTCTCAAGGAAATCCGTGACGATTTCCTCCACCTGAGGTCCACCATTGCCAACAAAGCTTTATCGATCCTTAATTTCAATATTATAATTGGTTTTAAAATCGTATGTATTGTATTTATATTAAAATTATAAAATATATGTGCTTGAATAATATTAATTACGGGCATGTACGTTTATTACAATACAATGGTAGTTAAAATATAAACTATCGTTTGATATTTTTAATAAAAATATAAATAATTAAAAAAAATGAATATCCTAGGGGTATATTTTTTATTAAATTATAAGCAATAACGTTTACTAAAATTTATACTTTTTATTTGATTCTTTCTTTATCGGGGATACATATATAATATATGATAAACCAATTACGTCACAGTGGTTTTTTACAAAACAGCAAATTACAGATGATAAACGTTATATTGCCTAACAAATAACCATTTTAAAGCACATATAATTTCAATAATATAAGTCTTTTTTTGTAGGTACAATAATTAGAACTATAATTATTTTGCATTGATTCCTCGGCAAATATGATCCTTATGACAACAGTACAACAGTGAATTCAGTGTTGAACAGTTATTGCCAAACTAAAACCAGTCCAAAATGACAACACTAGATTTCTATTGTGTTGTTTACAAATAAGTCAGAGTCGAATATATGTTTGTTGTTTATTGAAACCAAAACAAGTGTAGTTTCCGGCAGTTGTATAGCCTTGCTGGACTATACTGAAATTGTTTACTTTACAATAATCGTGTAAAGTTACCAAAACTATTTCGCAGTAATTGTAAATCTGCAAATATAATTCATATTTAATTATTGGCCTACTATTTAACTTTCTTTAAAATTAAACTAGGCCTATAGAAAACTAAATTAAATAAAAAAATAAATATTAAAAAAATATAATATTTAATTTAAAGAATATTTGATTAATAAAAAGACAATAATTGTATTTATCACAAACTATGTATTACCCTCAGGGAATGTTGACTTACGAGGGTTTGGGTGACTGGTGACCCCAAGTTCCCTAGCCAAGCCGTGGGTCTCTCTTTCTCACAGTTCTTCCAGAGGTTCTTCCTATATTCCGGTCTTTCAAGTCTTAGCTCACCATCTTTATTATTTTTTTGTTATAAACTTGTTCACCTTGTAATTCTTTTACGACCCCGCATAACGGGTGTTCATCCACCTTCTTTCGACCATGCTCGAGGGTACTAGAAGTGGCCCCGTTGTGTTACAGGTACTGTTGTGTGAATCGCACTGCCGATGGTCTCCTCCGGTGTGTAAAGAGGCCAGTCACATCGGTCCTTGGTCAGGGAAGTGCGGCATGTATGCAAAAATTGAGTCTGCATTTCCACGGGCATCCCCAGCACGTACAGCACTTTGTGTATATCGGGGATTTGCAAACGGAGGTTCAAGCCTCTTAAACTGGGGTTGATACGTCCTCTGTCCTATGTAAGAAGGTCCACCAAGGGTATACCCATTCTCAGCCAATGAACAGAATAGCCCCTTGTCGCATGAGAACCAATAAATCTAAATTGATCTATTAAAATAACCTTCAGGGTTTTCTGAAGAAAAATGCCATTAACTCTCTTATTTGATGTCAGATATACGAAATTTATATCATTTGTTGGATATATCAATTTGTTAACTCATTGCTACTTACTTAAGCTACTTATATAATGTTAATAAAATTTACCGGTTTTCAAATATTTTACTTCAAAAAAAATTAAATGGCCGCCATTTTGAAATACAAATAGGAAAAATATTTTTCCTGAAAATTAACAATGGTGTGATAAAGGTCATGCCAAATATAAAACTAATACAGCTACATGTATAAAAAAATTAACTTTAAGAAATAAACACTTTTAAGTGTAAAAATCAAATGGCGGGTAGCGTCATAATGAAGTATTTTGAAACATAAGTTTACTTAAACTCTTTTATTTATTTTAATCCAAGAAATTACCACACGGAATTTTTTTAAAGAGTTTCCGAACACTCAGTATATATATACAGTAATATATATATATATACTGAGTGTGATATATATAAAACATATATATATATATATATATATATATATATATATATATGTATATATAAGTAGATAGTACTATGGGGTTCCTAGGACACTTTGGAGACAATCAAAAATCAAACAAATTTCATAGTTTTTCAGTACAATTATGCAATATTTTTGCCATTTTTTGGCCAATTTTCAGCTTTTGTCAAATTATCATAAAAAATAGGCAAATTTAATGAAATGTTTAATAAATATGCATGAATTTATATGAAATTATTTACAGAATAAAAGTTTTTTAAAACCAGTAAAATTATAATTTTATAAGGTGATTTAGTATCAATAAAATTAGCTACAAAACAGAATATTTATCAAATTTTATGAATATATCTTTAAAAATAATCAAGATATTAAGGTTTGATATTTATGGCTAGTTACCCCAAAACATGAAAATTTACTAAAATCAAGTGATTAAACATTGAAGTAACTTTTTACCAAAAATTCAAAATTATTAGATGATTTTTAGAATAAAAAAAATATTTAAAATAAGGGGTTAAACTACCCCTAACATAAGTCAAACATTATTTAATATTTAATAAGAATGTGTACCAAAATTAATAAAAATTGGTTGAAAAGAATTGAAGATATATCACTTTAAGGTTTTGATACAATATTTGTACCATGATTATACCATAATTTTACCATAATTTCATTTGGTATAGGAAAATAAAACTCGCATCTTTAAACAACTTTCATTTATTTTACACAAATCAGAAATACATTGAAAGTGTGCATGCCATGCACGCTGACCTTGATATTATTTCATATCAGAGTGTGCATTTGATCCACGCTGTCCTTGAACTCAGCTGTTGGTTACACAATCTAACTTTCACACCAAAATAAAGCATAGTCTTCACAATCTAACATTCGTTTAACATCAGTGTAAATCCTCCAAAAATGCTCTATTGTAATTGATAATTGTTGTAATTTTGGAAATTTATGAGCTAACACTCCTATACTTCTTAATTTTCTTCCATGACTGTCTGATATGTTAAAATTTGATTTTATATATTTTTTCCATGAATACTTTTGTCTTTATAATTATGGAAATAAATATCTAGATAATATCCAAACTTAGTAGTTATGTAAAAAGAATAAGCTTTGTTGTTTTTTTATAGTTATATTATAAGTTATCAAAAAATTTATTAATTTCAGCCAAATCACTTACTTTTGGAAATATAACTTCTTTTACATTGATAGTTGGTGATAGTAATTTAACTAATAAATTATGTACTTTATCAACACTTTTAACACTTTTCTTATTTTTCAAACACATAATAATTCACTCAAATCTTCTTTGGCTTTTTAGGTATAACAAGTTCACCTTTTTCAACTAAATCACTTATAAGCACTTCATCCAACTCATTAATCTTTTCAATTATACTAATACATTCTAAATGATATTTATGCAATTCTTTAATTTCACTACAAATAGAATTTTCACTCTGAATTTCCATACTAAAATCTTCTTCAAAGAACATAGATGTTGCTTCCATTATATTTAACAGCCACACCCAATGTAATGAGTTGGCAATCTGTATAGCAATGCAATAACTAAACACAGGCCTGCATTTTAACTATGTAACCTAGAAACTCACTTGGAAAAAACAATATGTTATTATAACATTTAAAATAAAAACATGTTGAATCCACATCACATTTTAATGGGCTTTTAATTGGTATTTTTTGCAAACACATATTTTTATAAAGTCTTTTTTTTAAAGTCAGCCTTTTGTCTAAACATTGTTTTGCCATTGAATTATGTTTATTAAGGTTTCTTTATTATTTTGATTGTACAAAGACTTATAATATATGAAAATGCATTAACTTTCAATGAGCTTTTCATTGCTGATATTTATTTTCCATATAAATCAATACTTATCTTTTTATCTCAAGATTATTAATTTGATAACTCTTTTATAATCACATATTTGAGTTTTTAAATTATTTCTTATTAATTTAGGACATGTGATACATGAAATAACATTAGATTTTTATAGAGAATTCAAAAATAACATTAGTGTTATGATATCATAAATAGTTAATAAATTATTTGAGAAAATGTGGTTTTAAAAAAGTTTTTTATAATTAGGTTTTGTATATATTTACTACTTCTAAGGTAAGTCTTATTTATTATTTTTCAAACTTAGTATATTTACTTTAGTCAACCTTAAAAATCCAAATTTTTTATAAACTATTATTTTTTAATAAAATTTTAAAATCATTATTCTATAACTATTTTATTTCAGTAATATCATTTTTAATTATATTATATTCAAGTAATTTTTCAGATACAATAATAATATAACAATTTGTTTTACTAGTAGCTACTATATCATAATCAAAATCTGCATTAATAATAATATCATTTTTTGAACTTGAAATATTTGTTGGATTTTTTGTAGTATCAATTACATAAATTGGTCTATTTTCTAGAAATTCTGTTGGATTATAATACATTTTACTACTATTATAATAAACTTTTTTATAATCTTGATACATTTCATACATAATTCTAAATTTTTCATTGTTTATATCAAAATTTTCCAATTCATCAGGGTAATAATGACCATTTAGTTTTACTCTTATATTTTTTACATACATACTATCAAATTTAGAAGTATCAAATAACTGATCATTTGTTCTTGATTTTTGAAATCGAATTATAATAAATTTTGGATTATAAATATTTCTATAGATATTTGTTATATCAAAACTTAAATTCTTTCCTGTAATATTTTTTTGTTCAATGCATTGCCAATGATTAAAATGAAAATTTACTTTTTCAAATTTGCTTAGTTCATTAATTAATTGAATTTTACTTGTTGTTTTGTATTCAATTATAGGAACTCTAATAAAAAATTCATCAATTGTTATTTTACCTTCAGTTGGTAATGTAGCATTATCATAAGATCCATCAGCCTTTTTAGTTTTCCATCTAAAAATTGCATCATTATCTTCTGATCTAATAAATGTTATATTAAAACCTCCTTTGTATATTGGAATATTTAAATTTTCAAAAAATCCTAATCCAAAATGAGATAAATTACCAATTGCTTCAAATTATTTTTAAAATTTGATTCAAAACCATTATTTATTTGATTTATTTCTGATTTTGAATAAGTTATAGTACCTTTAATTGTACTTAATAGACCAGGATATTCAATTTCATCAATCAATTTATTATGTTTTCTAACTTCAATTTTTGAAAATAAAAATGGAACAAAATTATCAATTAATTTTTATATTAGCACCATTATCATATGCATTTCCATCAGATTTAGTCAATTTACCAGATATATAAAATTGAAATTTAGAAGTACAAAATCCATCTCCAAAATCTATATTAAATTCAGTTTTTTTATTAGGTTCATTTAAATGTAATTTAGATAATGGATAGAAATTTTTGTATTCAGCTCTTTCAATATCATTTATATATTTTTGTAATCAGCCATTTATTAAGGATAAATTTTTTAAATCAAAAGATTTTTTAAAACAAGTAAAATTTTTATGATTTAATGATGTCAAATTTTATTTATGTATCAATTTCATTTTTACTTTTAAAATATTCAATTTCAGTAGCATGATCAAGTATAAATTTTGCTGATATTTTTTGATGTTCTAAAATTAATTCCATTTAATGTAAATGCATAATCATGAATGAAATATTCAGTTAAATCTTGATATTTACAAATCAAATCAATATAAATCTTTTAATTGATAATTTATGAATTCAGTAATAAAATCTATAGTTAAATTTTGATATTGAGCAATTTTTTGCCAATTTAATTTATTTTGAAACAATCTCATCATATTAATACTCAATTCATATTTTTCAGAAATATCATCCCAATCATCTTTGTTTAATTGATTTTGGTTTCTGATAATGAAATAAATCAAATGAACTGTATAGAGCCATTTATTAGGGAGAAAATTTTGTAAAACAACTTTTCTTTGAATTACAAATACAACATTTTGATTTAATTATATTTATATTTTTTAATTTTATTATCTGAATATCTTTAGAATTAGTTTTTTGTTTACACTTAAGACAATAAATCAACTCCATTTATATAAAATAATTATTGTAATTTATCTATATCATCTTTAATTAGTATTATTTCAGCATTTAATTCTTTTATGGATTCATTGACTCCATCAAATAGAAATTTTAGTTCTTTTTCTAATTTTTCTTCTAAATTTTCAACATATTTTCCAATATTAATTAAAAAGTCTGTAATTTTATTTAAATCCTTTTTAGTTTCTGAATGATCATTACCAATTTTAATAATTGAATCTAAAACTTCATCTAATTCTGATTTTATTACAACATCATATTTATTTATACTTGGTTTAACATTAACAATTCTTTTACCATTAATACTTATATAATTTTTTGATAAACCAATAGCATTTACTAGATTTTCAGTCTTTTTTACATGACTTTTAAAACTTTTACTAAAATTATTAAAAAATATATTTAATTTAGAATTTATATAATCTTCTTTAATATTAATTGGATGTTTTTTCTGTCTTCCAAACAGATCAAATATATTTTGTGAATCCATATTTATTAAGGATTAATTTATTTATTATATTATCAAATTTTTTATTATTATTTAATTCATTTAATATAAAAATACATAAATGACCACAAATTGGTGGATCATTATAATTTTGAATTTGATTATCATTATAAAATATATTATCTTTTCCTAAATATTTAACTAATTCTATTGGTGGTTTATTAACTATATTTCCATATGAATCAAAATAATATTTCATTTTATCTTTTTTATAATAACAAACCCAATGAGTTCCATTTCCATCAAATGAATCTAAATTTATAATTCCACATTCAAATTTATTAATTTTATTAGGTAATATATCTCTCATAAATACACCTCTAAAATATTTTATATTTTTACACAATTTTTCTAATTCACCTAATGTTAGTGGTTCAAATTTTTTTTATAATTTTGTTTCATATATTTTAATGTTTTTTTATCTAAACCAGATCCTTCTACATTTTTTAATTCATGATCTAACCAATCAACAAAATTTCTAAATTTAGGAATTATAGATTCTTTTACTACTTTTGCTCCCTTTCTAACATTTGGTGTATAATTTTTAACTATAGGTATATTATCAGCAAAATCTAAAATTTCTTTTAGTAATCCACCATTTTTTATTTCTTTTAATTGATTATATGAAAATTCAAATCTTAATCCTTTATTTAATTTTTTATGTTATTTAGTTTATTAATTTGTCTTTTAGATAATAATATAATATCTTTTCCATTTTCATTAAATTGATCAATATTAAATTGAATTATAACTGATTTTTTATTTTTAAATGCTAATTTTATTTTTGATTTTTGATTATCTGTCAAGTTTATATTTGTTTTTTCCATTTATTAAGAAAAAAATTTATAGTTTTTTATAATATAGATTATTATAATTAAAAATAATTTACTAAAATTTTAATCCTACTTCTAAACCCATACCAAATTTTCTTTTCATCCACATAGCACCTGATGTTGGTAATGCAATTAATCTTTCACCAATTCCATGATCATTTGATGTTACTATATCCCATGCTTTATCTTGTAAAATTTTATCAGCTATTTCATTTCTAGATTTTGTATCTTTATGATCTCTATAAAATAAATCATGTTCTTTAGCAGCGTTTATCTAAATCATTGATTCCAGGATCACTTCTTTTTATTCTTTTATTTAATTTAGTTCCAGGCCCTAGATATTGATAACCAGGTACATGTAATTCAAAAGGTAAATTATTTATAACATCATTTAAAATACCTGATCCATCTTTTAATAATGGTGATGAAATATTTGCCAAAATTCTTTTTAAATACTTAATTCCTTCAGGTTTTTCAATTAATTCATCTAATTTATTTGATATAAAGTCTTAATTGCTTTCTTTTCATTTAAAAAATTATTATTACCAGCTTTTTCTTGTGCATATATATAATTAATAATATTATCTAATTTATTTAAATCATCTATAAATCTATATTCAATTTTATTTTCTGTATACTGTCTGATTCCTGAACCTTCAATTTCCCCTTTTAATTCCCAAATATGTTTAATTAAATTAATATATTTATCACCTTACTAGATTTTGGTTTTTTACTATTTGGATCATTATTTTTATAAATTGAATTAGTTTCCCATAAAATCTTTGAATAATTATTTAAATCATCTTGTGTATATAAATTATTATCTGGTTTCTTTTCATAAGTTTAACAATCTCCATAATCCATGTGTTCCATTATATTTTTTATCATCAATTATTAAATCATCATTATCAATTACAGTTATTTTATCACCAATCATAAATGATTTTTTATGTTTATTCCAATATAAACCAAATTTATCATCTTTTGTTCTTGGTAAATATTTTTGTGCTAATGGACCAATAATTTTATCTAATGTTTGAGGTGAAATTAAATTTGGGTCAATAAATGTCGATTCTTCTTGAATTATTGGTTGTCTGATTGGTCTAAATGGAGTACTTGAAGGTAAATTTAATTCTTCAGTTTCTGGTATTGATATATTAGCAAAATTATTAACAACAGGTACCAATTCCATTAGGTTTTTATTTTCATTTAAGACTTCACCAATTTTATTTTCAACTTTACCAATTGCTGATGTTTATAGGTTCATATGCTTTTTGTTTAATTTTTTCATAATTATCTTCAATTTTAATTTGATTTTTAAATTCTTTTATTAATTTTTTTTCAATATCATCTAATTTTTTAGCTTCATTAACAGATATTTTATCCATTTATTACAAAGAAAAATTTATGTTCAACACAAATCATGTTAACATAAATATAAATCATGTTAACACAAATATAAATCATGTTAAACACAATTCATTTTACTTTATTTCTGTAATTTTCATTAAATATATAAATACTAATGAAATAAATAATACTAATAAAATAAATATTCTATCAATTATTGACTCAAATATACAACAAGCCATTATCATTATTTATTATCAGAGAAATTTTTCATATATTTTCCATCATTTGATTTTTTCAATAAATTAATAGTTAAAAATCCATAATCTTCTTTCCAACAATCATTACAAATAGTTTTAAATTTATCAAATTTTATATCTGATCCAACAAAATTATTATATATTTTTTTCATATAATGTTCATTTTGTTTAAATATGCATAACATATTTAAATTATTTCTAATTAATTGCATATCAACTTTTGAATAACATTGTGATAAATAAATACATGATATATTTTTATGTCTACCCATTATAAAATATTCTTTAATTTTATCTTGTTTTTCTAAAATACAATCATCAAAAACTACTAATGAATTTGGTTTACATTTATTTTAGTGGAATCATATCATTACATAAAAAATAAGAAATTTGTTTATTAATATTTGATTCTATATTTTTAAATCTTTTTTGTAATAATTTATAAGATGGTTGTTCTAATGATTTACTAAAAATATATAAATTTGAATATGGAATTAATCTTTTGTAAATAAAATTTAATAATAATGTAGTTTTACCAGATCCACTTGTTCCTATAATTAATAATCTAATAGGTTGATCATTTTTATTATTTTTATCATATGATTCTAATTTTATATTATCTTTTTTTTCTAAAAATTTCTCCATTTAAATAAGATGAAATTATTTAAAATAATTGGTCATTCATCCAAAATAGAATTAAGATTAGAACATCCAATACATTTAGATGGAAAATATAGTATTGGTTTAAGTGGATTTTATTCAGATAATTTTATATCAAATATAACAAATGATTATAAAAACTGTTATGGATATTCTATTAAAGATGAAGATGATAAAATTATAGATCAATATTTTGATATAAATAAAGGAAATTATACAATTGAAGAAATAAAAAATATTTTTATTAATAGTTTAAAAGAATTTAAAAAGAAAATTAATAAATTTGATGAAAATGATTTTATACTGAAAAATGATGGACCATATATTATAATAAAATCTCCTGTTAAAATTATAGTAACAACAATTATAATTGATTTATTAGGGTTAAATAATAAAATAATTGAACCAAATGTATTAACAAAAGGAATAAAACTACCAAAAATTAGACCTTTTGATGTTATTGAAATACACTGTAATTTAGTTGATCCTAGTTTTGAAAATCATAAAGATCATTCACATTTACATAAAGAATCAGAAATTCTATATTCATTTTATCCAAATGTTGAATATGGATCAAAAATTAGTGAAAACCCAAATGAAATTGATTATATTCCTTTAAAAAATATAAATAAAATTCAAAATATTGTAATATCTATTCAAGATAGTGATGGAAATCTAATAAATAATGAAAATATTAAAAGTATTGTATATTTAAGATTAAAACAAAATTTTTAATATAAAATTTATCTACATAAATAATAAAAACAATAATTAATTTAATTAACAATAATTTTATATTTAATAATAAATTAATTGTATTTAATAAACAAAATAAACCTTGGTTTAAAAAAAAGATATTTGTTATATTTTAAAATATAAAAATTCTAGAAAAGTTTTAATTGATAATGTAAAAGAAAAATATATAAAACTTAAAAAATATCAAGTGTAACCAACAGTTACATTTACATAATGATGATAAATTAATTTACATAAAAATTATAGGTGTCACAAATTATGACACCCTAGAAATTGATGTACAAACATGTTTTTCAGATGCCCTAAAACAGGGCGTCAATAAAATAGATAATAAAACAATGTTTATTAATGAATCTGGTTTATATTTATTAATTTTAAAATAAAAAAAGTAGAAAACAATAAGGATAGATTAAAATTTATAGATATTTTTAGAGGGGACAATTTGTCCCCCCTATCATTTAATGAAAAACATACAAAACTTATTAAAATTAGGTAGGACCCAAAATGGGTCCCATATAAATTAGAATATTTATTTTAAAATTTTAAAAGGAGGTAACCTTATTATACAATAAAAACTTAAGGGTAACAAAATGTTACCCTTCTTAAACATTCAAAAATATTCATAAATATAATAAATTATATACAAATTTGAGACCCGTCTTAAAGACGGGTCTTACTTATAATGATAATAAAGTAAAATTTATAGATATTTTTATGTTAGATATTCAATAAATTATTGAATATATTTCAATTTATTAAAGAAAATATTTAAAAATATACATAAAATTATAGTATAAATTCAATATCATATGGTTATAAATTATTAATATAATTTTGATCATTTTCTTTAAAACTTTCTTTAACATAATTTTTTATTATATTTATAAATGGTTCTATTATAAAATTAAACTTATAATGATATACAAAATAATTTTTATATTTAAAAAGATATATTAAAAATTTATTTGATACTTTAGTTTTAAATAAATATAATTTTATATCAAAATCATTATTTATTAATTCTTTTGGAACAATTAAAATTTCCATTTATTTATAATTATTTTTATACCCCCAAGGTAATGTATTAATTTTATTTTCACAAATAAATCTTTTGTCATCTCTATTACTTAAAGCTAATTTATTTATTGTAATTGTATATAGTTCATGTTTAAAACTTCTAATACAAGTCATCTCTCTATATTGTTCTTGATCATCAAATAAACATTTCTTAAAATCATCCATATGTAATGTTTTATCAACAACACTTTTCTTGATTCCTTTACATTTTACAGGATTTTTATTATTAAATTCATAACTATATAATTTTGATCTTAAACCACAATATTCTTCTAATATTTCACCATTTAACTCATCTTTAAATTTACCAATTATTTTTTTATTCTTTTCACTATAGCATTCATGTTCTTTCATATAATCACTTGTATCAAATTCATTAATATTTTCTTTAATAATTTTATATGGATCCTTTTTAAATTCTATAAAATAACTGTCTGTGTCCATATATAATAACCTTATATTTGGATCAAACTTCTTTAATTTTTCATAATAAAATTGATACATATGTAATTTTGATAAATCAAGTACTGAAAATCCTATATAGATTGGTTTGTCAAACTTAACCTTTTCTTTTATCATATGTGAAGCAATACAGTCTTTATCAAATATACTAAATGTTTTAAAATTAGGTTTTTTTGCTTGTTTTAATGAAAACTTTTCATCACCTAATTTAATATCACATCTATTTCTAACATTTTCCATAGTCTTTCCAAAAACACTATTATTCATCAATTTAAAAAAGTCTTTTTCAAAGTCTGATGTTGATTTGGATCTTAATTTAGTATTTAATTCAATATATTTTTTCATATAGTCATCTTGATCAAATGCTATAACTCTATTGACTTTCTTTAATTTTAATCCTTTTTGTAGATAATATTTTAAGTTTCTTGAATGAATAACATAATCTTTTTTATCAAATAATGTTGTGCAAAGCTTATTATTATAATGTTCAGGTGCTAATGGTAAATCTTTATGATCATCATGTAATTCAATAGGATATTCTAAATCAACATCTAATATATATCCATATTCATCATTTTCATCTAATTCTAATATTGTTTCTTCCCATTCATTTAATGTATATGTATTAGGATTCATCCATGTTATATCTTTATAAGGTAATTTTTGACTTAAAGCCCATCCATATAGATTATTTGCATCTATATATAACATATAACTTTCAGGTTTTGTTTTATCATAATTTTTTGTATATTTATTATTTGCTTTACAATATCTAGTTATACATTGTGAAATACCACCTCTAATACCTTTTTCAATCATTAAATACATATTATAATCACTTATTAATTCTAGTTTAATTTTTGTTAATTTTAACATAGAATCCCAAGCTAATGATGGTGATGTTAGATAATGTGCTGGATCTAATTGATAATTTTTCAAACAAACAGATCTAAAATTTTCAAATATATCAGCTAATAAAAGAACATCTTGAATATTATATAAATCTGAATAATTACCTAATGTTTTTACTTTTAATTTATTCCAGACTTTTATATAATGTTCATAATCATCATCACTTATATTTTCATTAGTTAAACAACTATAAAATTGATCTTTTTCTAATATTTTATCATAGTTTAATTTTTCAACATTATCAATAAATTCATATGGAAATATACCTTTAGAAGTTAATATTTTTAAAGTTTCATTATCATATTCAATTATATCATTTTCTTTTATAAATTTATTTATATGCTTAAATTCTTTAAGATTTTTAACTAATTTTTCAATTGATGTAGCCATAAATCTAAATGTATCTACAAATGAGAATTTTATAAATTTTCTAGGTTTATCACCTCCAAACTCATAACCATAACCAGAATTTACTGAATAGTTTATATATTTTTCATCTGTATTAGCTAACAAATCAATTTTACCATATTTTTTAGCCAATTCTTTTATAAACAAATGTGTATCATAATTTGAACTATTATGACAGAATATAGGAATATTTTGAGGGAATTTTAGATTTAAATTACAATTAAAATGTGCAGCACCTCTAAATTTTCCTGTTAAATGACAATGATCTCTTACTTTTATTCTTTTATCATCATCAAAACCACTATTTTCACAAATATGACAAATATTTGTTTTCTGATAATTAATTTCTTCTTCAACAGTTAAATTCATAGGCTTTTTATTTTTTGAATTATATTTTTTAGCTATATATTTTGAAATTTCATCTAAATATTCAAATAATTTATTTGGTACATTTATTATTTCCTCTTCATTTTTTGCTCTATAACAAATAGGTTTATACATTTTATTAGTTACTCTAGATACTAAATAGATTGTAAATCCATATGGTTTATGTTTTTGAATTTTATTTGTATATGAGCAATTTGGATTATTTTTACAATTATCAATCTTTTCTAATATACTTTCAAAATCCATATAAATTACATATGGATGTTCAAACTTTTTATAATAATTTTTAAAACTTACTTTTTGACCAGGAAATGGCATTTTAGGTCTACAAGGTTCTAATGATTTACATATTTCTAAATGATTATTCAAGTCTTTATTTTTGTAGAAATGAGTCAAACATCTTCTACAAATATATTTTTTTGTTTTATGTTTTGATAATTGAGAATATACCAATTTATTTAAATCTGTTATTAATATATAATGACAATTATTACCAATTTTATAATATAATAAATCAATTTCTAATTTTACATTATAATATTCAGATATTTGTAATGGCACTATTTTTTCATCTTCATCAATTCTATAAATATTTATTGACATTGATGGATAGTTATATTTAGAGTCAAACGATCTTTTTTCAAATAATTTAATATCTTTTAATGTTATTGGATAATCAAAACCTTTAAAAATATCATCATTTATATATTTTTGATATTGTTTAACTCTTTCAGCATGTTCATTTGGTTTATCAATAGCACATCTAATTACATAAATAAAACAATATTCATCTTTATTTTTAAAATTTACACAACATTTTTTATTCTTAATTTCATTTGGTAATTCTATATATGATCCAGCATTTAATGAATTATTTTTAGATAATTTTAGATTTAATTCAACACATCTTTTTAATGACCAACCAGAGCCTTTTGATGGTTGATTTAGTTGTTCTCTAACTATTAATTTCTTAAATTGATCATCAATAAAATCATCTACATTTAAAATATCTGAACTTTTTATGCAAAAATACATATTACTATTTTGAATATCACCATTTATTAATTTTCTTTCATATTCACATTCTAAAGCCATCTGTCCTTTAATATTTTTAAATTTTTGTTTTTCTATCAATTTTTTTATTTCATTTCTTTGAGTTTCTAAATAATCATTAATATCTAAATCATCATTTGAATTTGTTAAAATATAATCTTGAAAATATCCTTTTAATGACGAAGCTTCTTGAATATTTATTATATTTTCTTTTGGAATTGGTCTATTTTTAAAATAATCATTTAATAATCCAATTAATTCTCTTCTAGTTTTATTAACAATTTTAATACTATTTTTAATTGCTAAATTTTGAATATATTTTAATGATCTATATTCTTAATTATTTGGATTTTCTTTAATTTTGTTTAATCTTTTAATTAGTTCATCTCTAGATAAATTTTCATAATTTCTGACATATAATTTTTTTGCAATTTCATTTAATTTTTCAATATTAAATAATGCATAATTTGTAAGATCAAATGTTTCTTTAATATTTGTTAATTCATCTAAAGTTTTATTTTTATAATTATATATATATTATTATTTTTACACCAATGTTTTAATTCAAATATTTTATTATCATATTTTTGTTTATTTAATAAATGTTTAGTTGAGTTATAATGTCTATCATAATTTTTATATAATATATTTTTATTACAGTAAGGACAATTAATATTTTTATTTGTTCGTTCCATTTATTAGAAATAATTCTTACTTAGAAATAAAACTCTTAAAAATATGAGAAGTTTTTCCACTTTTTTTCTAGGTAATTTATAGTTTAAATTGTATTTTTTCAATCAATAATCAACTTTTCACAAGTTAATTTAAGTTTTCTAGAGTATTTTTCAATAAAATCAATAGTCAACTTTTCACAAGTTAATTTAAATTTTCTAGAGCATTTTTTCAATAAAATCAATAGTTGTATTTTCATAAGTCAATTTAAGTTTTCTATAGTATTTTTTCAATAAAATTTAAACTTTTTTAAAACAAGTAAAATTATTATTTTTATCATATTTTTTAATTTTCTAGTTTTGTTATATTTTTGTCATGAATTTTAGTTTCTAAATGTCTTAAATAATTATTAGTCCATTTAATATTTCTTCCACATTCACAAAATTGTGGGTTTAAAAACATTTCTCTAATACATTGTATACAAATTGCATTTTTTCTATCTTTACTATAATGATAATTATTAAAATTTGAAATATCTTTAATTTCTTTACATTTATGACATTGTTTTTCATTTAATTCAATAACTTTAATATTATCATATAATTTTTTATAATACAAATCCTTACATTCTTTACAATAATAATATAACCCATCTTTATTATTTTTGTATTTATAAAATTTAGATATATCTTTATATAATTTACATCTTAAACATTTCTTTTCCATTTATATAAAATAAAATTTACAAATTGGTTTTTTTCAATTCATATTCATAAAAATTTCCAATAATATCTTCATTATTTTGATCTTTTATACTATATGTAACTGGATTTGTATTATTAATTTTAGAAATTATAAATATTTCTCTAGACCAATTATTTTTATATTTATTAGAAAATGTTGATTTTTTATTTCCAATTCTAACTCTGTCATTTATTTTAAATTTTGATTTAGTTATTATTTTTGGTGGTTTATATTTAAAAACAGTATCTAATAAATCCTTTTCATTATTTTTATTTACTTCAATTGGTTTCATTTTAATTGTTGAATGATATGAATTATTATATTCTTTAACAATTTTTGGTAAAATATTTATCCATCTTAATTTTTATTAATTTCAAATTGTATTTTCATTTTTTCATTTTGTGTTCTATTATACCTTTCTATTATACTTGATTTTTCTTCATTTTCTGTATGATACAATTTAATATCATATTTATTTAATATTTCTTTGAATTCTTTATTGATAAATTCTAATCCTTTATCTGTATGTAAAAGAATAGGTGATTTATGATTAATTTTAATTGCATCATTAATTATTTCTTCAAATGCTTTAGAAACTGTTTTTTCCATCTTTTTCTTTAATGGTTTTGACCAAACATATTTTGAGAAAGTATCTATCACATTTAACATATATTTATAACCATCATTTTCTTTTTCATAATTTTTCATTATAATTAATCTGCTGCCCATAAATCATCAATACCTAATGTAATTATTTTTCTTTTTAGAAATTTCTTTCTGATTGGAGCATGAATTTCATTTGCTTCAATTATTTGTTCATTTTTAGTTAATTCTTTTTTAATTATAGGTTTAACTTCTTTTTTTAAAATTTTACTTTTATTTGTTTTACAAATTAAACATTTAGTAGCTATTCTATATAATCCATTTTTCATTTCAACAATTTGTGGATTATTATTTTTAGTTTTTTTCTTACACTTGTGACAATGAATTGGTTCATTCATTTATATATAAAAAATATTTTATACATAAATGAATTGAATCAATTCATTTATGTATAAAATATTTTTTTAATAAATGGATATGTGTTATAGATGTCATAATCAAACTAATTTTACTATTATTGGAAATTGTGTAGGATGTAATATATGTAAAAGAATTATTTATGAAAAAAAGATTAAGAGAAAAAGTAATAAGAATAAACATCTTAAACATATTTTAAGAGAATTTAACCATTTTCAACCATATAAAACACACCAATTAATTAATGAATTATATATTTTATGTATTTCCAATCATTTTGAAATAACACCTAAGAATATAAAATTATTTTTAAACAAAGGAATTATACAAATTGGATATTTTACTATCAATTTTTAAACAAAATATACAATATTAATTTTGAATTGAATCATGAAGATAAAGAAAAAATTACACTAGTTTTTAATAAATATTTATGTTTTAAGAAAAGTAATATATCATATAAAAAATTATTACCAATGATTTTTAAATATTTAAATATGGATTTTTGTATAAAACCTAATTATGATGATAACTTTTTAACATATCTATCACAAATGAATTTTTAATATTTTTTCCCTATATAAATGGATCTGTTAGAAGAAATTAATAATATTGGAGAATTAAGATTTAAAGAATATAAACCATTAAAAAGTTTAAATTTAAATGAAAAATATAAAATTGAAAAATTTGAAAGAATTAAAGATAAATATGGATATACAATTATTGTTGAATTAGAAAATGTAAAATACATTTACCAAAAAGATTTACTAATATAATTGATGATAAAACTATTAAAGAATTAAATAAAAAAGATTTAAATTTAATTGTCACGGCTTTTAAGACTTTTGATGATAAAGAAACTGCTTTAGTTAAATTTGAATAATTATTTTAGTATAATTGTATTGATAATAAATTTTAAATCATCTTGTAAAAAATTATAATTTTACTGGTTTTAAAAAACTTTTATTCTGTAAATAATTTCATATAAATTCATGCATATTTATTAAAATTTCATTAAATTTGCATATTTTTATGATAATTTGACAAAAGCTGAAAATTGGCCAAAAAATGGCAAAAATATTGCATAATTGTACTGAAAAACTATGAAATTTGTTTGATTTTTGATTGTCTCCAAAAGTGTCCTAGGAACCCCATAGTACTATCTACTTATATATATATATATATATTATATATATATATATATATATATATATATATATATATATATATATATATATATATGTATGTATGTATGTATAAAATAAAAGAGTGCATTTAAGGGTCTAAAGAGAAAACTATGGAACAGACCATAGTGATTATGATCAATGGATTTCTTAAGGCCCCTAGATCTTTAAAAAATGTAGGATCCCTCGGAAAATGCCTTGAAACTCTGTAAAATGAAAAATAAACTATTTAGACCAAAAAATCTAAGACGTTATTTCCTCAGTTCGTTTACTGCTCCATTTCCTACACTAAAATTTAACAACACTGCTGGTTTACAGAGTAGATTTAGTTAACAAGGCAGATAACGCCAATTAAATAATCATTGACAGATAACAAATAAAAGCAATGACTCCAAGATTGCAATTATTTTGAAAGCGGTAAAATACCATACATATTAACAGCTGGCTATTTAATAAAATGTTGGTTACTATAAAAAGAGAGATACTCTTTATTGCATTTTCTGTATTTAAACTTACGATTTAAATATAAATTTAATTTGTTGATACATAAGTTGAGACATTCCAACAAATAAACTTTTAAAAAATAAACAAAAATATCATCTTTAGATTGTAAAATACTTTTTACCATATTTTTGCCCATTTATTTTTCTTATAAATATATATATTTAACTTCTTAAAATGTTAAACTGTTTATAAATTTTGAGCCCACTGAAACTTTTAACCCCACGCCTCTCTAGAAAAATCGTCATAAACGTTCGACATGTAATTTTTTACGGGCTGTTAGCTAGTCTATCTTCTTATTTCTATAAGGGTTTCGTTTGTTACGTCCCTTTTTCTCTCGACCTACTGAACCGATTTTTAAGATTGAGGTGTCATTTTAAAGCTTATGATATACCGCAGCGACGGATCGTAATGAAAAAGGTCATATTGTTTCGGGCTTTGCCCCCCTCGCCATTGATTTATTTCTGGAGGGTGCTTTAAAATGTTGGCCAACTTTTATTACAAGTTTTTAATGTGAATTGTAATTTAATAGATGATTACCTTCAGATGAATTTTAAAAGCCAGATAGTAAACAAAAATAGATTTCTGTCACTTCATAATCAACATTCACGTACAACATTCAAACATACATAATCAACATTCAAATTACAACTCAATATTTTATGTATCTAAGATAGACGAGTAAACGAGGGTTGATCCTGGGATCGTCGTTAATCATTCCCGATTCGTGCACACCTAAATGTTTTCTCTCCTTCTGCTTGAATGATGGGACATTTCCTCTCCCCTTCGCAACAACCAATTCGAAACAGCGATTCTATTACTCATTCATTTCATACATATACCTTTACAAGTGATATACATGTATGTATGTAAGGCATGTATATGACATACATACATGTATATCATTTATAGATTCATTCTTCTCAGTTGGCACCACCACTACTTAAGTCCTGGACATGCCTATGATGATATTACAATTAAAATCATAACAAAATACCTTATTAAAAAAATTTTGGACATGTTGCTCAATGGGGTCTTTAAAGTACAGATTTCAAATTAAAATATAATATTTTAATTCAAATATATTGTAAGCTCAGCATTTAACAAAACTGGTAGAGGCTAGTGTTTTAGTAAAAAATTACACATTTTGCATATAAGCTACCTTTTTATTACGATTCAATTGTGGTTGCTTTATGAATTTAACCTCAAAATAGTGTGATCATAATATGTGAGTGAGAACGATGATTTGGTCAAGCCATATCCTTGTGGCTATATTTTTGATGGATGACCGCCCATAACCTATAAATTTTGTACATGTTTATTACAGTAATTTAGTCGCAGATAAAGGAGCAATAATTTTATTTAGCGTTTGCGCCACTCTCGAGATATTTAGAACACTCGTGGCTTAAAGGCCTTCATAAAAGAATTATTGCATAAACTGCTATTAACACATATTTCCGGTATTAATTCGGTTTAAGCTACCTTTTTAGTTATCAGACCATAGCCTGGTATATATATGTATGTATATGTATATATACACACACATAATGAATATAATTATTCAAATTATTATTATTATTCAAATTATTCAAATTATTATAATTATTATATAATGAGTATAATGAATGAATAAAATTATAGAATAATGATCTGCATTTGAAGGTCTAGGATTTAATTGGTCATTTGACAGTCAAAATAATATTTTATAACATTTAAGCTGTTAGGAAAGCATACATAAAAATGCATTTATATAAATTTAAAACACATAAATTCATTAAAAATCACACTCACCCTCTCAATAGCGTATAGTCTGTAGTTTGTTCCAATTTGAATTCCATTGGCGAGTTTTTCTACTTGATTTCTGACCTGAAACATCCATTATTTAAAATAGCTTATCCTCTATGGGAAATTCGCTAAATTGAGCAAATAATTTACTTACAACCACTAAAACATATGTTGTTAAAAATGTCAACCACTAAATTTACTACAACACTAAATAACCACTAAACTAAATCCGAGAGATAGTTTGTTAACCAGAACAGAACACAACAATGTACCTCTAATGGAACATGCAGAGGTGTCAACTCTATTTTATAGGTTGCACATGCAATTTGTTTTCCATTAGCCGCAATGAAAAGTAGTAAATAAAACAGTCTATTCCAATCACATTGACTGAGTGATACTCTACAATGTTGTAATGATGCCTTCATGCAATTGCTTTTGTAATGTTTGGAACAAGGAAAATATTTCTTTATTAATGACTACAGAATAATAAAAAAATGAATGAGATATTTTTTTGGATCTATCACTTTTTTTTCTATCATTAAATGAATTCTTAAAAAATAACCAAAAAAATTAAGAAAGTGTATCATTCATATTTTTTGTATTAAAAAAAATTGAAATGTTACAATTTAAAAAGATTTTCATTGTTTCATTGTTTTAAGGCCACGATAAAAAAAAAAAAAAAAATAGTATTAGAATTAAAATTTGAAAAAGAAAAATTATTAAACATTGCTCTATGACGAAATGTTGTGTAAGCAATAAAGAATTTGTATTTGTATTAAAATTTTAATAGTTTAAAAAGTGCACATTTTATCTATAAATTTATTTTTTCAATTTGTAATAGTATCAAAGTTACTTTTAATCTAAATTAAGTTATTCCTAAGATTATTTTCCTAATTTACCACAAAAAAAGATAGACTTAGTTTACAGAAATATTGTTAAGACCTTTTAATACCCTTGCGATAAATATTCATTTCGAAACCGTCAGCTGCGATCAAAACTAGTTGATTCCCGATGGGTTTTGTAACCAATCTGGAAAGTAGTAGTTTTCGGGAGAAGGCTGGAAAATACTAGTTTTCAGGACTACCGTATGTTTTAAACAAGTTACCATAAATAATTTTTATTTTTACTAACAGATGAAAACAGTTCAAATACAGTACAAGATAACAAAATAACAACGTATGAGGTGGGTTAAATATGTAGGTAAAAAATTTTTTAACTCTTAGCCAAAATGTACATTTATTAAAGGTGGTGTGATGAAAAGTACTGTTCATAACTTGTCCGAAATTTCTATACCAGTGCTCGATCGAGTTCAAGTACTCAATTTTGTACTGGTAACGACCACTTTCCAGACTAATGATGAAATACAGTATAATACAGTACATTGCATAGGTTCTTTGAAAACGTTTATATGAGGTTGTTTCGAAAACAAAAGTATTTCATTTTGTTTAATACACTTGTTTAGGTTTATTCCAATAAATTTATAGTAGCTAGCCAGGAAAAAAATATTTGGAATCTCAATTTAAAATAAAATAAATATGTGAAAAAAACACACACAAATATAGTTGAAGAAATGAAGATATGTTGAAGATACTGGGGTTACCCCTTCTTAACTTTAAAAGACTATCAATTTTCAAATAATCTTCAATAATCATATTAGTATGGTTAGGGTAATGAGAATTAATTTATCAGGGAAATTTATACTCCACCCTCTATCCCTAAAAAGGGTTGATTGGACATAATTTTTTTTCAAATTGAAACCCCTATCTAGACCACACAATACGTATTTTAAAGAGCTTTCAAAAATAAAACTAATTTCATAAGCTGAAAACTCGATTGGAAAACTGGTTTGGAAGTGGTTTAGCATATCAACCTTAACTTATCGAATTAGTTATGTCACAGAACTATAATGGTGTAATATTTGTTAGGCTGGTATTATACTAATCATAGTTCTTTGACATAGGTAGAGTTTAACAGATATTTGCTTTACAACACCTATGTGGTGGCGAAACCTACATACTCACCCCCATGGAGTTTATGGGAAAAAAGTACCGAATATTGATACATTTGATATTTGCCTTACCTAACCATTACATTTCCTAACAACTATCAATTTCTAATGTCATGGCAGCAAACCTACATACTAATTCCTATGGTGTTTAAGGGGAAAATACAAAATCTCAAATTCCTTTGGAATTTCGCTGAGAACACAGGTCTGCTGCGACGGGGGTATTTTTATATGTTAAAATAATTTTCTTTCATAGTGCCATTACAGTAATTCATCAAAATTATTGTTAAAATTTAAAATTTTTTTTTAGTATTTCAATTGAAGATTATGATTAAACAAGATTTTTACCAACATAAAGACCTGAATATATTTAATTTTTATCTCAAAACTAAGTTTTTTTAAAGTTTGAAAAAATTACTTGAGCCGTTTTCGAGATCAGTGTGCGTACCTACTTATAAATTCCTTACTCGTATTAGAATACAGGATATGAATTCACAATGTGAAATTAGGCTAGTTATAAATGAAAAGTACAGGGTTATTAAAAAGAAAAGAGCAAAAGTAAAAGGATGGTGATTCCGTTTCAATGAATTAAAATTTATGATTATTGTAATGATTTAAAGATAAAGTTTTAAAGTTTACATAGCATTAACAAGGTCCTGTTTGATCCTAGTTGACTGTCTTTTAATGAAAAGTCTACCACAATGGTTAGAAACTTTATTTAGTATTTAGAAAATAATATAGTAAATCGCAAAAAAATTGTCCAATGAGAGTTGATTTATTGTTGTCAAATCTACCCATAAACATTTCCTTACATCTTACACCTAGTAAACAAAACCACAAATGACAACATTGCAGGGTGAGAGGGGGTGAGGGAGCATTATCATACAAGTGTTAAAATTTCCATCGGACTATTTTCATACGATTTACTATACTGTGGCTCGTTCCGCAGCTTACAGAAGATGTTACCCTACAAAACATTGCTTGTGTTAGATAGTAACCCAGCACACTACAAATTTTAAGTATATGGGTTTTTAAATGCTACGTTGCCATATTGTCGGATTGGACACTAGACCCTGGACTCTGAAATTTGATTTCTTTGGTTGCTCAGACTGCCATGGTGTCGGCTGGTCTGTTTCACTAACTTCCACATCCACCGGGCAATATCCCTGCAATTATTTTGAGGTATATATGTAACAAAATATTTTTTACATTCTTAGACCACAAATGTACAAGAAAGCGCACAAAGAAACAGTAAAATCCACTACACAGGAGTATGAAGGACAGTATTGTAAAATCTCCAGAATATCTTTACGGTAAAGAACTGTGCTTATCGTGCATTGTAGTTTGGTATTTCTGTAACCTAATATAAATAAAAATTTGTAATATAACAAATAGTTTATGTAGTTTTCATAGTTTTATTACCCTCTGGTGTCTACGATTGAGTAAAGTTACACCATTCTTCTTCTTTGCACTCACCTGAGTCAGGGAGGACTGCACGGTGCAGGTGATTAATGATGTCATCTCCAGCAGCTTGGCCAGCATCCGGCCGCAGGTGGTCGGGTCCTGTCGGATGCTGACGCTCTCCGTGATGCCTCCAGTCAGGTCTGCCAACCCGTCCAGCAGCGTGCCGTACTTGAGGGCCTCGTACGACCCGTGCAGCCTGTGACAGTGATGCCAACAATGAGTTGAGGAAATACAACGTACAAACTGAGTAGAAAAGTGTAACCATCCTCCTCAACCACATACATTTTTCGGATTAGTTCAAAAAGGACTTTGGAAGTGCAGGTCAGGAAGGTTTTGGACACCATAAAAGTGAACGCAATAAATATTTTCATGATTAATATGTCACAACGCAGGTTTTGCATTGCAAATTAAAAACAATACAAATATATTTTAAAGTTTGTCTACACTCTATGATTGTTTTGATCTCAAAATAAACATTATTCATTAATAAAATAAATGCTGAAAAATCCTTTTTTTTACTGGGCCCATAGACATATGTTAGCTTCACCTTTCTCTTGAACCTTGAGTCCCCTATACTGATTACAACATCAAGTAAATAAGAAAAGGACGAATTTTGAACTTGACATTTCAGCGTCTTTGAAAACAACTGATGATTTTCACTTTTTGAGAAATGTTTATGACTGGGACGGTGGCGACGTCCTATAATCGAGGTAAATGGAGGTCACGAATTGTGGATAGTTATAAGCGATGGCTTGTCGATGCGATATTCCCTAGTGGGGATTAATGTCCGCACTATGAATACTAGTTCATCCATAAAGACCATCCTCATAATTAGACCAATTCAATATGCAGTAGAAATTGTGGTTCGCATTCCACGTTAAAATGTAGGTCCGTATAGATACCATTGGCTGTTTGGCTATTAATTAACAGTACTGCCTAAGGAGAATGTTGGCTTTAGTCAGTAACAAGCCTACAAGATCGCGCCACAATCATCCTACACTCATATCTCATTCATATTCAGGTTAAAATACTCACTATGTGAGGTCCCTGTCTAAAAAATAGTGATTTAGTGAAATATTTTTCCTTTACAGATTTCTTCCCAAAATCAAACAACAGGCTGCGCTACATACAAAAACGAACAGCCCACATTTCTTTATAGTTTATCCTCTGTCAAAAGTGCAGTTATTAGCCTTCAGACTTCAGGCATCATTCATAGCTCTTAGTCTCAATCGTCAAGGGAATCCTCATTGAACCAGAAATTAATAGCCAAATTAAATTCTTGCTGCATATTTTATATATCATGAAACTGAACAAAGGAATCCAATAGAAAGGCTCTTGTCGTTATTTAACCGTGTCAAATATTCCTTAGTGTTTTATACCATAATTCACGATGTTATTCTATGACCACGTTTATTGTTTACTGATTGTTTTGCGGTTGCTCGAATCAATCTTGCGTCAATCCTTTGCACTGATCTTGTAGGTAAACTGTAGGACGGTTATGATTTCGCAGTGACACCGTCGCTTCTGCTTGACCTATAAAGCTAAAGTGCGGAACTCGCGGCGGCGGCGCGGCGCAGTCACCTTGCACACACCAGGAAACACGCGCACGACTTCCGCTGCGCACCGTGACCGTGCCGCTGCCACCGTGATCTGAACACCGATTGCGAGTTGACACTATATAAAATTAAATGTAGACTAATTAACTCACGGACTTGAGAAGTTTGGGAGCGATATTATTTCCGGGTTCGAATCTCCGATTTAATAGCAACTTATCAATTCCACCTACCTCCATTGTAGCCACTGTATACAGAACCAAATAAGTAGGGACATCCCATGTTAAAAATTTTTAGTTTTGCCCCCGAAAACCAGAGGAAAATAAAGCGCTGATGCTAGGATTACTTCTCCTCAGTAACATCCTTAATAACGGGAAGCGCTCTTTCTACCTCTTAAATGTCAAAATGCAAGGTGACTGTAGGCCAGGGCCAGGTGAGCTATATCCCATAAGAGCAATGGTGTCACTTTCTGCGACATCCGTGGATGTCGCCACAGAGTTTTTGTTGGTTAAAAAAGTGTTAAGAAACCAACATTTTACTCTTTGTTACCTGCAAGTATTGCCAACGCTGCAGAAAACAACAATTCTTCTCGTTTGCGTTGGAGATTTTTTGTCTCAACTATTAATAAAATATAAGAAATTTCAAAGCAAACTAGAGTAGAATTTATGGTTTTAGATTTACCTTGATTGATAATTGCTAATTTGGTCATTACCTAATGGTTTGTTATTAGCTAACAATCTAAATGTAAAATTGAGTAATATGGTGTCGTTACGATAAATATCGTACCCGTGGCATTGAAGACTGCTTCATTCGCTTTTTCAATCAGCTGTGTAATGGTAAATATTATAACGTAACTTGACTTCCTTTTTAGTTTTGACGCTTCATATCCGGAACACAAAAAATAGCTATTCAGCTGACCTTAGGAAGAAGTTATGCTTCTTCCTCTACAGACCTTGGTCAAAATGAGCATATTTGTTAACAATAAACAAAACAATAACAAACTTCTGTAAAATTATTCTAGTCATCGGTTTTCGTTCCAACCAATCAGAATAATCCTTACCACCTTGGTGCTATCTGTGTTTCGGGGGCGGCGTTCTCACTTCCCCAAAATGATGCCCCTACTTATTTGGTTCTGTATAGAACTAATTTTATTGTGTAGTGTGTAGTTTGTAGTGAACTGTGTATCTAAGTGTACACATTCTTGAAGGCAGTGTGTAGGCAGGCCAGGATAATACGATAATACAAAACGAGGCTTCCAGCCGTTTCAAAATTTCTCGCTACTGTACTAGAACGTAACTTGATACAGTAATCAGGTGATGAAAAATTGTCTTCTAATAACATTTGTGGGGATAACACAAATGATCATAAGCATTCAGCCATGCGATACTGACCAAATTTGACAACAGTTGTACCGAATAACCACGTTCAACCCCATGTTTAACCTTTCGATGGTCACACCCAGAAAGTTACATTATGAGTCGCACTGTATCAGATTGATACCGTACTTTTGAATTTAATTTAACATATGTAATGCTATTATGCCATTATTTTAGTTAATACCTACGAACTGAATATTTTGGAATGTCTGAACGTCATTTAATTCCTTATTTATTAATAACAAAATTTAGATATATAAAAAATTATATACACAAATTATTGCATAACTCTGTGTAATTAGCAATAACGGGAAAGGGAGCTCTGTATCAGAATGATACAAAGTCTCGCTGATAAGTCGAATTTTAGGACAATTGAGGGACCAATTTTTGAAGACAAATGCACCCCTAAAGGTTCAATGCGGAAACTTTATGAGAATCGGACTTATAATTAGGGCGCTATTCACAAATTAAATTTGAAATTTCTCCATTTGAATAACGTTGGGATTAGGTTGAGAATTTTAAACATCTGTTAATGTACAGCTGTAAACACGTGTGGTTTTTGGTGATCACTATTATAAATATAGGATTGAACGGATGTCATTGATTTAGAACTAAATGTAATTTTTGTATTGTATCAAAATAACTTGTTCGATTTCGAGCAACAAGTACACTAGTGTAAGCTAAATACACCTGAATAATAATAAAATTTTCATAAAAACAAAAATACATAATTTTTTAATTGCATAGTAACGTTTTATTTTTAAACTCCCAAAACAATTTACTAGCAAAAAAGTGTGACTTATTTGGGGCATGGCCCCCAAGGCCCCCCTAAAGCCGCCACTTGTTTAAAGTCCATTATATTATCTGAAATCATATTAACCAGTCTTATATCCGCTTAGTTGAGTCCGTGAAATATATCCTTACTCAACGTTAGACTAAAACATTTGAGATAGATCCTGTACTAAATTTTGTATCCGAATTAATTAGGAGAACTTGCCTGAAATAATGTAGTACATACATCGATAAATTCATGTAAAATTGGTTAATAAAAGAATTAATTATTGATTACAATGGTAAATATTGTAATAAGTTTTCGGATTAAAATGCATCACTGTAGTATTGCCGATGTATTTAAAGTAATCCTATATTAGTGTACGTTTAACATTCAAGCCTCAGGTCTTGATAATACTGTAACGTAATGCGGTATGTTTGAAGAACATTCTTAGAATATTAAGTCCTTCATGAATATATAGAGTTAATATCTTGGATAGCTCATGTTCATGTTGTTAAACATGCACATCTGCAATGCTCACTTATTAGAAGGGAAACATTTAATAAAAAATTACCTCTAATAAAAAATTGTTCTTGAACTTAAAAATAATTTTTGTAGTAATTTATTAGGCTACTTCATTTTGTAAGGGATTAGTAAGTGAAACTTTATATATAAAGCACCACCTTGGTTGAAGCACAGTGGGGTCTTGGTTGAACCAACTCTGTGTCTGTACTAAAGTAATGATACCATTTGGTAAACAGAGCTGTATATCCACCTAAATCCTTTTAGCTACACTTTCTCACTTCAACTTTCAATTCAACGGCTACAAACCACATACTATGTAAAGTGTGCGTTTGAAAATGAAAGAGCAGTTTTCAAAGGCAGTCACGTAAAAACTATCATTAGATCAAGTTTAATTTATATGTCTTTGAATACATCAAAGATAGCAGTTTCATTGTTGAATCAGCTGATCTGTTTTTATTTTCAACAATATAATTTTATTTATTTTTATTAGATAACCGAATAATGTGTAAAAGATAAAAGATAATTTTTATGTGCCACCTTTGCTTTACTTCATGATATCATGATTCACTTAAAAGAAGCCGTAAAATCCATTACTGCAGATACAGGGCCGGCCCTAGGTTTTCTGGCGCCCCAGGCGAAATTGTTGATAGGCGCCCCCCCCCCCCCCCACAACGAATCCATTCGAGCCATTTATTTTAGGCGTTACAACATATTGCAAAAAATAACGTTTATAGTAAAAATAAGTTTTTATTACCAATTTACTATCAGAAAAAACAAACTTAGAGTAAAAAAAATATTCATAAATTTATTATGAACAAAATTTGAAAAATTACTTATTTATTGCGAATATGCAAAGATTCATTTCATTGGGAAGCTCAGGGGCGATGTTTACCGTAAGTTGTGGGGATTTTTACCACCGGTCGGGGACGCTCTATACCGCTGTCATAATCAGGGCGCTATTTACCATCGATCATGGGCGCTTTTTACCGCCGGGGGGACGCTGTTTAACTCCAATCAGGGGCGCTAATTTACCGTCAATGAGGACGATTTTTACCGCCGGTTGGTAAAGCTATTTAACTCTGATCAATAGCGCTATTTACCGACGATCTTTGACGATTTTTACCGCTGGTGGGTAACTCTGTTTAACTAAGATTTGGGGCGCTATTTACCGTCAATTAGAGAGCTAAGTTAGGGCGCTTAGAGGGCCATGAAGGGGCGATTTTTACCGCCGATTGGGGGCGCAATCCAATTTTGATCACGAATATTTGGGGGCGCTGTTTAACGATGGTTGGGTGCGATTTTTGAGGCTGATTTCGAGCGCTATTTATGCCTATCGGGGGCGCTTTTACCGCCAATCCAGGGGTTATTAACCATATTTTGGGGGCGCTCTTTACTGCCGATCAGGGTTGCTATCTACCGCCGATCAGGGGCGCTATCTACCGCCGGTCGGGGGTGCTATCTACCGCCAGTCGGGGGCGCTATCTACCGTCGGTCGGGGGCGCTATCTATCGCCGGTAGGGGGCGCTATCTACCGCCGGTCGGGGCGCTCTTTACCGCCGATCGGGGGCGCTCTTTACCGCCGGTCGGGGGCGCTATCTACCGCCGGTCGGGGGCGCTATCTACCGCCGGTCGGGGGCACTACCTACCGCCGGTCAGGGGTGCTATCTACCGCCGGTCGGGGCGCTTTTTACCGCTGATCGGGAACACTTTACGGAAAATCAGGGGCGTAGTCTCCGCCGCGATGGCGCCCCTCGTTCACCGGCGCCCTAGGCGGTCGCCTAGTTCGCCTATATGGTAGAGCCGGCCCTGTTCAGATACTTTGTCCAATGTATGACGAGGAGCGGACTATTTAAAATACTTGCCAAACCTGAGTGCATATAGATTTACCTAGGACCCAATGAAATCAAAAGTTTTACACTATTGATTGTTTGATTAACAACAAAGTATTCTCAACATATTTTTGTACAAAAATGGATGCGTTTTACATCAGTCTAATCTCATAAATCACTGTATAATCGTTATTTTTATTTCACATTGTCTTAGATATTAATTAAAAAACAATTATAATTAGATTAATATTTTGACCGATATTAAAGGCGTGGCAGAACATTAGTCTTATGAACATTAGTCTTATGGCAATAAAAATCCCAGGTGGCGGGTATTGCGGACTCTTAAACCACTGTAAAATAAACTTAAAAACTTCTTCCTCTCCCCCAAAAAATATTTATTTACAAAATTACATTAGGTTAAGTGAACAGGCGTTGAACTTTAATTTTAATCGCATTGTATGCTGAATAAAAATCCTATAACACAGTATTTTCTTTTAGAGCTATCAACTGATTTCAAGGAACCCCCACGATAAAAACAGGAATGGAGTAAGTGTCACTCGGTGATTCGTCTGATCCAAAAACGGAAGATGAAGATAGCTGTGAATCAGTCTGCAAGTAGAGCGTGACGTGATGGAGCTACGACTTGGAGACGGCAGGTGAAACACGCCTCCCCACCTCGTCATCGGGTTGAATTGTTGTAAAATGTAAAATCTTGTTCTGTAAGTGCAGAACAAGATTTTACACTGTTAGTTACACTGTAGCACTGTTAGGTAATCTAACAGTGTTACTTCGTGGATATCAGGATAGCTTTTGGAGTAAAAATGGTGGCTCTTTCAAAGACTTCTTTCATCGTAATATAGTATGTTTATCTGCATAGGTTCACAGGGTATTTTCAGGGTAGGCTACATTTGAAAAAGGCTTGCGTTAATGTACCGATAAAAACAAGTAATTTCATCTGAGATCATGGAGATGTAAAAAGGAGTTATCTATACTTATTTAATACGCTAAGGGTTTTTTTTTGTGTTGAGAACTCCTCCTACAATTTTCAACCGATATTCAAGTTTTTGGTGCCGTTGGATAGGGCTTGATCTAGTTGTTTCCGCAAAAAATTATGAAAATCGGACATACAATAAGGACGCTATACACAAATTAAATTTGAAATTTTACCATTAGAATAACATCGGGTTAGGGTTGAACATTTTAAACATCAGTTAATGTACAGCTGTAAATACGTGTATTTTTTCCGACAACATTGGTCCGATGTTAGAACTAAATGTTACTTTTATATTGTATCAGAATAAATTGCTCTATTTCGAAGCATCAAGTACACTAGTTATGTTAACTTCTACAAAGTAAAAAAGGTTACTTATGAAATAGTAATAGTAAAACATTTCCAGAAAAAAACACCTTTATTAAATAAAAGGCTGAAGTTGAAACCACAAAGTGAGATTAATCGTTTCTCGGCTTGTCTCCTTTATAGTTTGCGAGGCGGTGCCCAAGGCTCTAGGGAGTCTCACAGCGGAGATTTCGCTGCATTAAATAAATAAATAAATAAATAAAAATTTCTTAACCCGATAGTGGGAATTGTTTCACAGAGACCTTCTGGCTTGTTATTGTATTGCACAAAGTTTAATTGTGATTATTACTGTATATAATTATTGTTCCTTATCCATCCATTTAATACTGTACAAGGATCCCTTGTTGACGACGAAATGATCACGTAAATTATGGAAATGCTCATTAAAGTATTTGATTTGATAAATATGAATACTTCTTCAACAACTATAGTAAGGTTCACAAAAAATGTCCGATGAGAGTTGATGCATTATTGGAAAATACATCCATGAACATATGTTTTACTGTATTTCACATGATAAACATAACTGTCAATAACAACATTACAGGGTAGAGGGGGAGAGGGGGCACAGCGTTTAAATTTCCATCTGACTATTTTCGTTGAAATTCCCATAGTGTCGGCATGTTTAATACATAGTATTACTATAGGAAAGTAGGACGAAGGATATATATTTTTAGTGATTATAAAATGTTATGCTTTAATCGATTTTCTCATAACGAATTATACATAATCTGATGTTTAGACAGGAATTTATATTAAAAATACCAGCAAGTTAAATTTAATTAAACTTATTAGTTTAAGATTATTTTTTGCAAACTACACATCACGTATTTGAAAACTGTCAATACTGTCATAAAGTATGATGGACAGAAATATATCCTATACTCCTATACGAGTATAGACTATTTGAATGTATGTATTTATCCATATGGATGTATACTGTATTTATGTTTGCACACGGATCTTATAAAAACGGCTCTAACGATTTTCCTCAAACTATAATTAACTTAGTTCTGGAACAAAAATAATATAAAGACAGTTCTCTATGCCAGGAAAAAATCTTATTTATTTATAATCTTAAAGAAATTAATATTGGTTTTATGGCGTTATAAATCAAAACCAATTAATTATTTAAACAGCTGACTCAACAGTAAAGTGAAAGTGCAGACCACGTGTTGCAGTGTACACATGTGGAAACCAAATATTGTCGGGAGATGACTTGTTGGCCACTGAGGGGGTTGGGGGGCGAGGGGAAATTTACATTCGAATCCTAGTGGTCATTTGGTTAACTAAGGAATGAAAATTTCGTCCTTGTCTGTTTTGTTCTCGGTGAGACGCCCAAATTGAAAAGGAGACCACAGAGAAAGCAGGAAGTTCAAGGAAGGAAGAGTAGAATTAAAAACCAATCAAAATTAAGGAATAGGCAAACAAACCGATGTGAATAAATGTAGAGATGAAGAAAGAAGAAGGAAGAAAGAAGAAAAAGTAGAAAGAAGAAAGAAAGAAAAAAACAATTAAAAATAATTGAAAGACTAAAAAAGTTTTGAGTATGAAATGAATTAACAATGAATTATCTTATTGAAAAATCTGGAATTGTGAGTTTTAAATTGTGAAACACATAGAAAGACTTTTGTAAATTCCCATACAATGTAAATTTGTCAGCGGAATAAAATTTATTATTAAAACAAACTTAGATTGTACTTTTCTACATGAAGAAATTTTGCTAAAAAAAGTAAACAATTATCTTTGTTTACAAACCAGCTAGCCTAATTAAATGTAGTGAAAGACAGCTGACTGCAAAATAAAAGAAAACATTGTAGGGAAACTGTATGTTTTTGGTTTTGTTGATAGCTTAACATATGGTGGAATAAAAAAACCAAAAACAAAAAGCAAATTGCATTAGTCAATGGCATGCTTCAGCTTCCCCCTCACCCCGCAACCCCCTCACTGGCCAACATGTCATCTCCGGACAGTAGTTACTAAATTATAAATGGTGCTACTGTATGATATAAATAATTTATAATTTTTTAATCGTACTCCATTCTGCTGATTATGAATGCTTAGATAAATAAAAGTCACATTAAAGTATAAAACATCTATTCGTAGAATTGCAAAACAAAAGCACTAGTACGAATTGTGAAACAGCTGTTAACTAAATAATTAGAATCCACGTGTTACAGATTCAATCTGTGCTTTAACAAATATATGAGAGAGTGCAGCACCTGTTTACCTAAACTGAAATAGTCTGAAAGGCGAGTGAGCGAAGCGAATGAGCTCGACTTGAACCAGAAATAAGCATTTTTGCACTAACCATTTGACCGCACTGTCGGTAACTGATATTTCTATCCTGTTTGAACATACCGAGCAAATGCTAGGCCCCCGGTACTCAACAATTCTGCGTGGAGAAATGTAAACGGTGCCCTGGAGGACACCCGCAGTAATTTGGATTGCTCTCGCCTCCTCCTCCCGCACTATCGCCCTCTCACTCCCACCCACTATCGATGGGCCGCCAGTTTGACCCCGGGCCAAGTTCAATGTCTGGCGGTCACTTTCTCCCATATAGAGGTCACTCGGTTTTATCTTCCATCCCCCCTCCCCCTGCCTCACAGTTGGCTGCGTTCTCCTCCGCTCCTCTCCCAGTATTACCGCATTGGCCACGTCAATTATGATACGATATGGTTTAGAGTTAAGACTTTTTATCACATTTAGCAAATCGTCGAATGCATTTAAAATCAAAATAAATGTACATGAAGTCATAGTGAGTAGGTGCAAAGGAAAACTGTACTCCGTCATCAGGGCCAATTTTTTGTGAATATGAAGACACTGTATAAAGAAGAAATAAAGTAAAATGTATAAATTGTCAGTTGTTGGTAAAAATTGTACGATGTGGCGATTGAAGGGCTGTAGCAAGACGGAGTATTTTTGTTAGAGCCTGATGAAATTAACAGTAATGGAAAGAATGTTTCTGTTAGCAATTTGTGTGAATGTTTCAACCCGATCAAAAGCAAGCTACACAGTTAAAAATAAAACCTTACCGAGGGAACAAAAAAGATTCTTTTTGAATTTCCACTTACTGCTTTTACCGTAAGCAACATACACGTTCAATTATCCGAAGACAAGGTGTCGCAAAAGCATATACATAACAAGAAATAAACAAAGCTAACCTTAAAACATCTTTAAGACAAATTTCAAAAGTTACTGAACAAATTGATGTAAAAAGGCTAAAAACGTTTAAGTGAGTAATTATTTTTGTTTCAAAGTGTTGTCCTGTATTAAACCACTTTAGGTTGATTTCTAAAATTATCGTCGAGGATCAAAAACCCTTTAACATGGAGTTTAAATTATCGTAATGTAGCGAGGGGGTTGAGTCACCTGCCACCCCCCCCCCCCCAAACAGTCCCACCAGTGTGGGGGACCCGTTCGCTGGCAACGAAGTGCTAAACGAGCGGAGGAGGTCAAAAGGGGGACTTGGCGGAAGATTTGAAAGGAAATCAATGCAAAGGGAATTTGATGCAATAAAAATGTACTTCGAACTAAACTGTAATTATTACTTGTCATTTGAAATGTAAATCTAAGGGGAAAAGTTTCCTATTCCACCCGAAATGTTAAACTCACTTATTTAGGTAACTAACTATAACTGTGGCTTTGCATGGTAAAAAGTATTTATCTATTTGGTTACAGATAAAAACATTTTCTGCTTTTTACAATGTTAAGATATTTACGTGAAAACCCAGAAATTTAAAACATAATTTCTTCTTTAGTAGTATTTTTACTTAAAAAGATGTTATCTGTCTAAAATTTCCTCCACCAATTAAGGCTGCGGTCTACCCCAACCAAAACAACAACAATGCCGAATGCCGCCTCGCGGCCGTAGCGCTAGGCGCTGCAGAGGTTTACGGGGACCGTGTTTCAGAATTAACAGGTTAAGATAGAGATTAGCTGTTAACTTTTTCTAAAAGTAGAAAAAAGGGTCTAGTGGGCTATCTTTTTAGAATTTTTAAATAAAATTTCTAATTTCAGTAATAACTGTCTAAAATCATCTGTTTTTTAGTTTTGTAAATGCAGAGGTTTACGGGGATCGTGTTTTAAAAATAACCTCTTAAGATAGAGATTGGCTGTTAACTTTGTTTTAACGTAGAAAAAAGGATCTAGTCGGCTATCTTTTTAGAATTTTAAAATAAAATTTCTTATTTCAGCTATAACTGTCTAAAATCATCTGTTTTTTATCGTTTTTTAACTGAAGTTTTCTATTATTTTTAATGAACTAATTACAAAAGTGTAACAGAGGGAAATTAGTACCGTTATTCTTCTTTAATATGACACTTTATTTATAGCTCTAGGCTTCATTTGGCAGAAGATAACACGATTCTAAAAAAACCCTTGCATTTGGGTGCGCGCCAGGGGTAGACCGGGGTGGTCCCGGGCTCCGGTCTATCCCTGGCGCGCACCCAAATGCAAGGGTTTTTTTAGAATCGTGTTATCTTCTGCCAAATGAAGCCTAGAGCTATAAATAAAGTGTCATATTAAAGAAGAATAACGGTACTAATTTCCCTCTGTTACACTTTTGTAATTAGTTCATTAGAAATAATAGAAAACTTCAGTTAAAAAACGATAAAAAACAGATGATTTTAGACAGTTATAGCTGAAATAAGAAATTTTATTTTAAAATTCTAAAAAGATAGCCGACTAGATCCTTTTTTCTACTTTAAAAAAAAGTTAACAGCCAATCTCTATCTTAAGAGGTTAGTTTTAAAACACGATCCCCGTAAACCTCTGCATTTACAAAACTAAAAAACAGATGATTTTAGACAGTTATTACTGAAATTAGAAATTTTATTTAAAAATTCTAAAAAGATAGCCCACTAGATCCTTTTTTCTACTTTTAGAAAAAGTTAACAGCTAATCTCTATCTTAATCGGTTAATTCTGAAACACGATCCCCGTAAACCTCTGCAGCGCCTAGCGCTACGGCCGCGAGGCGGCATTCGGCATTGTTGTTGTTTTGGTTGGGGTAGACCGCAGCCTTAACCCACTAATAATGATACATTATTAATCGCCCAGGTATTTACTAACATGAGGCCATATTTACAATATATATTTCGAAGAACGGGTTTTGTGAGGGAAAATGAATGGTAAAACAAAAACCATGAATAATTAAAGAATCAAACACATCAATCCGTTTTGTTATTTACGTTAACAAGCAAGCAAGCGTATAAGAAAGTACTCGATGAATGTTAGAGTTGACAGAGCAAACAATTATTTTCTCGCTAAAACTGAGCAAACATTATGCGACAATGGCGACAATTATGTTAAGGGTGGTTGAAGGGGAAACTTGGCACGGAGAGACCAGGAACTGTGGGAAACGTTCTAGTTATGAAGGGGCAACATTCATACTTTCAGTATACTATAACTCTGCAACGCTTCAGTTTCAAAACTAACAATATCTTGTCCTATAGATTTTTGTTTGTTTCAATTACAAATTTAAATACGGTATTTAGTGTTATTTCCAGAGAGAATATTGCATTTAAAAAATGCCTTGCATCTAAGACACCTGTAGGACTAGTGCTATTACTATTTTTGTTATTTTGAACAAAGTTGTCTCAATATTTTAACGTTAAAAAATGAAACTAACTTAAAATAACGGAACTTTTCCTATAGAGTAATCCAGTACCGAAATTTGATATTTACATAATAAACACACTTTTAATAACGTGAAGAATTACAGTGATTTTCAAGTAAAATTCAATGACGTAAATTGGGTTTGCTTAGGGAATTGATGAAATAAACTAAATTGAGAGCTTATAGGAAGTAAGAAAGTTTCAAATGTATGGAGTAGTTAAAAGACAGCATCGTGTGACGAAAAGCGGAAACTTGAAGCTGATTCCACTCGTTATTCTGCCTGTCATCAAATTTAACATAACAAGTTGTCGATGAAAACATTGATTGAGTTGACATACATAAACTTAGTCTGATTTAATATGTAGCTAAGCTGCTATGTAATACAGTTTCCCCTTTTAAGATACACAATTACAAAGTCCCTATTTTAGTAAGCGATGTTACTCGAAATTGCATTTTTTATTCTTCAGTTACTCAACATAAATTAGGGCTTAAGAGTTGTTTATTATAATAAAATCAATTTCTTGGAAATCAAAATATAGAATAGTGCCAGAACTTGATCGTTATGTTGTGGTGATTATTTTTCGGATATAATTGTAGAAAGTAAGATCCTATAAAAATCTCAACGTATGTATATGCTACTCAGTAAAGTGTGCTAAAAATTCTAAAAAAAAATAAAATAACTTGCTCTCTCTCCTCTTGCCTGTGAAATGCCTAGCCAAGTGTCACACCACCTTTAGATAAAACATATAATAACACATTTTGCTTAGTAATTTTTTAAATCTATAACATACGTGTTTGAATGCACGCAGTAATTTAAAATTGATTTTTCTGTACTGATGTTTATTATTTGAACACTTACAAGACGAAGGACGCGCAAAAATTACACACCCTTGAATAAATTTGCCATATTTGAGAATCATATTGCTCATGAATTTCAATGCTGCAGCTGAAGGAATCTAGGTTGACGTCGAATCAAGTTGAAATGAATTTCAGGAAGGAATGAGAACTAATGTTATTTCCTCTCCGTTGAACGAATATGAATCAGCCACAGACGGATGCAATCGCGAACGCAATAAAAATGAAAAATAATTTAATCATTACAGTTGAAATACTTGACTGATTTAAAAAGTCAACATGACGTCACAAGCTCAATTCGTAAAGGGTTCATTGTGTGACGTTGCCCATCTACTACGAAATACAATATATGGCAATTCTCTCGGAGCGTCAAACAATCAAAATAAGTGGGGAAGGTAGTTTACCTTATTACTAAGATATGTAGTTATCTATAATAATAAGTGGGTCTAACCATTGCGTGAAATATCTAGTTGCGTAGTTTTATTGGACCATTTTTTTAATGGTTGGTTTGTTGTACTTTAAAACACACTCCAAGTATGACGTTAGATTTTATAACTATGACTACAATGCTATAACAACTACACTTGTTGTTGGTTTTAGGAATTGAGAATAAATTTTTGCCAATAAGTCTACAAATAACGGAAAATGGCGGTGACGTATGATTATACAACTGATTCTTAATGATGGCCTTAGTACTCGTGGGTTGAAAATTTACCATCGTTAACACTTAAGTAGACCTAAAATAAGTTCGTTTTCTTCACTTAACATTTACCCAAAATTCCTGCAAACACTTAAAATATTTTCACTTTAGAGTACCTCAAAACCTACGTCACCTCGAGGTTTGAGAAATCCAGTTTTGGGAAAATAATTTAACAGTAACACTATAACCTCTCTGATCGTGAATTACTTACTTTCTTACTTACTTCCCGCGTGGTCCTGTTGACCGCTAAAGACGGCATAGGACCGTTCATGATTTAATCCATCCCAATTGCCGCAGTAGGAAGGGAATGGTCAAAGGCTTTAACATAAATTAGAGAGAATTGGCTAGATCGGGTAGCCCTCCCAATTCGTGGCGCGGGATTCCTAAAGGGAGTAAAAACAACCCTGAGTTAAGAAATCTTTCAGGTTACAACAAAATTGTTTGATATTTTCTATGTCCTTCAGGGATTGAGGAAGTTTTGCATAATACAGTTTGATTACCTGGTAGCTAGGCTTACATTCAAAAGCTCTGAGATTGTGTCTCCCTGAGGTTCTTATTTCTCTAAATCTGGTATTTGTGACCATGTTCCGCAGGATAGCCCAACTGGTTTGTAGTTTTAACATACTTGATTGAATTAGGTGATTTAGGCTAATCTAGCGATTTGAATGGTGGCAATTGGCAACCACAGCAAGGAGAGAGCAACGAGAGCAGGCTGAGACTCAAGTCCGTAATCCTATTGTCCGACTTCCGCTGTATCCAACTATAACGTGATTATGACTTCCTTTCTTCTCTTTTACAGTCGCTGCAATTGCTGTGTTTCTGTAACATTCCCCTGACTGCTGCAATACAGTTAGCTTTACAACGGTTTGAGGTCCAAGCAACTTAAAAAGAGGAATTAAACAATCATTAAGTTCTTTTGTAAGCGATATCCTAAAAAAGATGCATTTTAAGAGAAATAATGAGCTAGAATTGACATAAATGTACTAAGGCAGCTTTATGAAATTGTTTTCTGTCAGTTGTATTAAAAACGTTTGATAGGTCTAGTAGAGTTTCTGACGTATGATATCATTAGTTTCAAATTTTCTGATAGGGTTTCTCTCCATGATTCTTTTACTAACTTAATAAGTTTTAGACGTAAATAACTAACTCAATCCTCGAACAAAAATTCGAAAAATATAGAAAACAAGAGGAGTTGTGACTTAAAATAAAATTAAAATTCTATAAAAATTCTTATTACAGGACTACGAACTAATGTGTTTAACAGTATAGGGCAAAACTGTGTATGGCAATACTTAACAAAACTCGCGGTTAACTGTCTCGGAGTAAGCAGAATGTTAAGCAAAATCGTAATAAATTCATAAATCACAAGCTAGCGTAACGTCTAAGGAAACCGTTTTACTGCCCTAGTTTCTATTTCCGCTTGAATTGGAGAAAATAATTCTAAGACGAATATGGAATAAAATGTAGAAAGTAAAGCAGAATATGTGTAAAGTATACCCTATATTGTAAAGCTTTGATTGAGTTGGTTAATTTTATTCCATTTATTTGTTTTGTCATAACCACCAGCATTCCTATTTTGGAATCAAAAGACGTTCAAATGTTATTGTAGTCCCTTAGATTTATTACTTAAAAATAAAATGACTGTGGTATAGATAACAATAATTTAAATGGAGAATTTTAAATGCTAACAACAATATTTTTATTGATAATGATAAAAATAGTTTTTACAAGACTAACCAAAACATACGTAAAATGTTCTTAGGTCAAGCAGGGTGATTTGTGAACGGCAAGTCGTAATAATTATTATTTTGGAAGATTAAACTTAATGATTCGTGTTGTGACAAAAAAATATAACATATTTTGAGTCATTATCTCACATACAGCTAAGACATGTTTTATGTATTTGAGGCAAACGTAAATGAACGTCGTTTGTACAAGACGACAGACGTCGTATATTTCCGAACCACAGGACCGGCTAGCCTGAAAGTCATATGTTTATCAAGTCTTGAACTTATAGCCTTTAGTAATCCTGGTTGGTAACTTATTGCAATACATTTTTCTAACACAATATTATTATTACCAGAAAATGTAGGATCTTTTTATTGATTTTGATCCAAGACGTCAGATTTGTTGGAAAAAATTGTAATGTGTGTTTAAATGCCTTGGAATCATATTATTTATAAAACTAAGAAGGTCTTGCGATGTAATAAAATTCTTGAATTTTGTGTATACAATATTTTTGTGTATAAAATAATCATCAGTGATCAACTGACTGTTTGGAAAAACTGAGCAAGGTTGAGAACGATGATTTAAAAATACCTAAATATTTTGTAAAGGTAAAGTATTGCAGAATAGGGTTTGTTTTGTTAAGCTAAATTAATACAATTATTTAGATAATGATGATGATATGTTTAAAAACAGCATGAACTTAAATAAATATTACTGATATTAATATTATTCAATCAATATTAGCATGAACTTCAATATCTTATTAAAACAACACCGAAATGATTAATAAGTAAAAAGTATAAACACGCATTATTATTCCGAGTAGCAGCATATTAAAGATTAAAATCAAAGCACCCTCAAAGATTATCTGACGTGGAAACAAATTGAAACTATTTTTGAAGTGTAGTTAAAGGGAAGTAGTAATAATTTCCCGGGGGGCCCAATTGCGCTGGACAACCCTCTAGGGACGCTTCGGCATCTCTGACGTTGGTTATCATTTTTATGCAATCAAATACTGAATCAAACATATTAAATTTGAGGCTCAACAGATTAAAAAAATCAACTATTAGGTTAGTGGCTAAAAATACTCGATTGACAAATTTGGCGCCCCCGGACTAATTTACTTTGCCCTGTTACTATTTTATTACTTATAAAAATCTCGGATTACTCAGAATGCTCTCTGGTTTATTGTAGTTAATTTGTGGCATCAACAATCTATATATACTAGAGATCGCCTCTTGATCGAAATTCGATCAAAATTTCAGTTGATCTAGACCCAAGAATCTTAAAAACATTTTAGAGCTAAAACATCTGTTCTCCCTGATTTTCTAACATTTGTTTTGCAACAGCTGTCTTATGATTCATTCAATTTTCCTTTCTCCATAAGATTAACATTGGAACTTTGAAAGTCTGTAGGGCGTAGCCCTGGAGTCCGATGTGAATTAGAATGTGATTCTGCTCATCTACAGGACTATACATTTCTAACGGTATGCGCAGATTTATCCTACGATGCACACGAGCTGAGAAAAACGGAGGAAATGAAACATGCTTGCGTATTAATATATAGATATATAATTCTGTAAGTGAAATTTCTTGAGAAAAATTGTGAGCGTTATACAAATCGCAGAATGGTGGGAGGAGTCTCAAATTAAAGGTCTCGATCCCAAACACGAGGGAAAACTATCGGCGTATCCAAAATGTTAACAGGAAATGAGAAATCACGTAAAACGTCCTCCATAAGAATAGCATGGGGATTCAAAAACGTCTGCTTTGTGTACATTAAAACATGTGTTTTGGTTTAATTTTCAAACGAGACACAGATGATAACCTTGAGTGAAGATGATAAAATAATTCACACCAAGAGAATCAATCTATTTATATCTGCTATAAACCTAATATGTATAATTAGGTTAGCGAAATTTCTTGAGCAAAACTGGGAGCGTTATACTACTTACAGAAAGATGGGTTGGGTCTCAAATTAAAGGTCTCGGTCTCATACGCAAGGGAAAATTATCGGCGTATCCATAATGTTAACAGGAAATAAAAAAAATCACATAAAACGTCCTCCATAAGAATAGCATAGGGATTCGAAAAAAGTGTGCTTTGTGTACATTAAAACATATGTTACAGTTTAATTTTAAAACAAGAGACCAGATGATAGTATTGAGTGAATAATTTTCAATAACCAAATGAAAAAATATACCTAGAGTGGTAATACTAATACTATACTATACTAATAACACGCTGTGTGGATTTGAGCGACTAAAAATACTTCTCGGAGCATTACCAACCTTACAAACTATAACAAATTGACAGCTAATTTTTGCTGTTATAATAATTTTTTTATGATAATTCAAATAAAAAAATAAATAAAAAAATAAATAAAAAAAACTGAGTGTGTATGCAAATCATAAAATACATTCTGATCGTAATAGGGACGCAATGGGCGATGAATTGTGATTTGAGGAACGCCGACATTGATTACATTAAAACATGTTTTGGTTTTATTTTAAGAAGAAAAGTGTCAAATGATCATGTTGAGTGGCGATGATACATTAACCGAAACTTAAACTGTATCATTCAGCCAAGTGTTTTATTCTGTTAGCTGAATTTTCCCATAAATACTCTGGTCATTTTCATAGATTGCAGAATTATAGACGTTTGTCCTGCATACTGGGGGAAATTTAGCATGTCAAAAACATTACAACAAAAAGAGAAAATTATAAGGAGGATTATTTTCTGATATATTCTACTTTAAAGATTCTCCATGTATAGTGATTTTAAAAAAGTCTACTTTGTTTACACAAAGTCAAGATTTTTGATTAGGAGGGACGAATATTGACAGTAAGTGAAGGTGATCTATTTTGAGGCGCTGTGTTTACATTTGGTGACTAAAAAATAATAAAAAATCTGACAGATACTAAAAAATACATTACATTTTAGGACAAAAAAGACAATGAAAGGGGTATACAAAGTATTGAAAGTTTATTGACTCTTGAACATTCGTCATGTTTTTTTTCTATGTTATATTAAAAAGCCGTCATAGCTAAAGGGAATTATGATTTCTTTCAAAATTTATTTTTCATAGATCGATATACGTTTAACAATAGACAAAATGAAGCATTTACAAAAGGGTAGCCTAATAGTACAGGATTGTAAAGAGTGCCTTGGGGGCGAATGGTCTTTTCTGTTCAAACGCTATTGTAAAAATATTTTTTAAATTACAATTTTCTCGAAACTTTTGTAGTGAAGAACGACGAATCCCCTATGGTTCATGCCATTTTAATTTCATGATTAGGGGCTTTTGCCCCTACGAGCCACTAGTTATATCATCATAATTATACTATACATTAATAATATTTTCATAAATTTCAACCGTAAGTTTGTACGGGACGGCGTCAAAAGTAACAAAAAATATTTGTTAATATCTATACTTATTTAATACGCTAAGGGGTTTTTTGTCTTGAGAACTCCTCCTACAATTTTCAACCGATTTTCAAGTTATTGGTGTCGTTGGATAGGGCTTGGTCTGTAGTTGTTTCCGCCAAAAACTGATGATAATCTGACGGAAAATAAAGGTGTTATCCACCATTGAAATCTCAAAAATTCCCATTTAAATAACATTGTGATTGAATAAAGCATTTTAAACATCTGTTAATAATCAGCTGTAAATACGTGTAGTTTTGGTGATTGCAGATATTCACAATATTGGATTGGTCGGACGTCAATGATTTAAAGATAAAAGTAACATTCATACTGTGTTAAAAATAAATTGCTCGATTTCGAGCAACACATGTACTAGTAGGAATAAAACAATTAAGAAGTTATATTTGACAAATATTACACCACAGAGAACGAAAGATCTATGGGTATGAAAATAGTATAATTCAACCTTTCGAGATGGTCGATATGGATGATAAAACAAAGTTCAAACTATTTGAGGCTTAATACTACTATGATTAAATCAAGGGTAAATTCTATAGCATATTTAAGCCGCGCCCGCACTGGAAAAAATGTTCGTCGACCAGTGTACTGCCAAGTGATTGTTAGTTAGAAATGTTTGCGGATTTGTTTGTGTTCGGAAAACAAGTTCTCCACGAATGACCGGCCAGTGCGAGCGCGGCTCCACTTTAATGTTCTAAGTTTAATTTTTTGTTATTATTGAAACTACTGGGCATTTTTTATCTACTGAGTTTGGGCCATACAGTAGGTGCAGGGTATTCATGTTATTCACGAAAATAACTAAATTGTATTTGGTATTTATGCTTAGTAGAAATTATGTTCACGAAAATTTTCCCTCAAGAAGATGAAAAAAAAAAACAAATTAAAGCAATCGGGATCACGTTCCTCCCACCTGCCATGCGGGCATCGCTTTAGCCAAAGGTCGTCTACCACGTCAGCGAACCATCAAGCAATGTCCGACGAAACTATAGATCCTGGCTCAGGGTCTAAACCTAACACCTCCCCCCCCCAAATCCCCGAGTTAGGGTCCAGTAGGGGTGGCGGCCCTAGATTACTATATATGTCCTAGATATGACTATCTTAATCGGTACTACAGATAGACAAAGAGTAGAACTCACTTGGCATACGCCTTTTCCAGCAGGCCGGGCCAGAACTGGTCGGAATGTTGACTCTGGAGGAAGGCGAGTTTGCCGGCGACGGTGGGCAGACGGTCATCCACCATGACTTCCACCCACTCGCCGCACCACCACAACCGGAACCGGAACACACCGCAGTACTGGTCCGTCTGGAAGCTCTGGTCCGCCGGGACGACGCGGTAGAACAGCCCCTTGCTGAGGTAGAGGACGCCCAGGCAGGACACCAGCCAGCGGTCACCTGCGGCAGAGGTCAGAGGTCAGGAGACATGGTAGAACAGCCCCTTGCTGGATAGAGGACGCCCAGGCAGGACACCAGCCAGCGGTCACCTGCGGCAGAGGTCAGACGTCAGGAGACATGGTTGCACAGCCCCTTGCTGAGGTAGAGGACGCCCAGGCAGGACACCAGCCAGCGGTCACCTGCGGCAGAGGTCAGAGGTCAGGAGACATGGTTGCACAGCCCCTTGCTGAGGTAGAGGACGCCCAGGCAGGACACCAGCAAGCGGTCACCTGCGGCTGAGGTCAGAGGTCAGGAGACATGGTAGCACAGTAACCTTGCTGAGGTAGAGGACGCCCAGGCAGGACACCAGCCAGCGGTCACCTGCGGCAGAGGTCACAGGTCAGGAGACATGGTAGAACAGCCACTTTTTGAGGCAGAGCTCGATTACAAAGTTTACGTTGTTTTTGATCTGTAACTTGATCGCAGTTCGGGGGCATAATTGTATTTCTACCACCGCAGACTCCAAACATAGTGATATTTTTTCTCAATGGTTTATTTAGGTCTAACATGTATTTGGTCGCCAATATTTAACATGAAACTAATTAATGGTTTCTGTTCTGCTGTAAATTTCTCATCAGTTTAAAGATTTAATCATTCAGGTTTTAAAACATTGCAGTACACATCCACAGGAATAGAGGCTACAACAATCATGAAACCTTTTATTCTATGACGGAAGCATATATTAATAAATAATTTAACAAAATGTTGCATTAAAAAGTATATTTTACAGATAGGTGTTTGAACACTGTCCCATTCACACTTGTGAAGAAGGCTATATGCTTCAAATTGGAAGCAAAGATTCAGAGGCAACACACAAAATGCACATAGTATACCAGAAATGGGCGATGAGTATTAATAAATTCATCACCTTCTCACTTAAACCGACAATACCATTTTACCATATTTTTTGTAGAAATAATACAATCAGAGTTCACAAAAAAAAAAATATATATATATATAACCAAAAGAATAACAAATGCGGGACTTGAATTAAAATAGAAAGAATGGCACTTCTAATTAACCTGCAATGTTAATGAGAGTCTCAACAAGGCAAACGAGTTGCCGAGGAGATGTGAATATGTGAATATTCTCTTTGAATTTGAAACTGTTAAATAAAGAGGACAGTTTGTTTTTCCTCGGCGGTTCCGTCACATTCGCCGCGGGTTACCGTCGCATGCGGTGGCTCAATGTGGAGCACGCTGTTCACCTGGAGGAATTAGCAAAGCCGCAATTACAAAAACAAACATTTACAGTGTGAAATCCGCGAATGGGGAAAGAGTGGATGACATCAGAAAACACGAGCTTTCGCCGGTTCCGAGTAACCATAAACTCGCTCTCACATAGCAGCAGACCGGCGCGACGGGACGGCTGCTTTCGTCGTCGTGTCCAGCATTCTGATGCCGTTTCTGGAGACTCTCTGTTTAGAAGAAAGTGAAAACGAGAGGATGAGTCGGAGGGCAAGAAAGATTCCGGTGAAATAAAGATAAACAAGACATGGAGGTTCCTTACGTAGCTCATTAGTGTGATTTCCTATGTGGTTTTATTTCATGAAAGACCTTGTATTCGGTTTAGGGACGTATTAATGATTACTATTTCTTTTCTTAGTAAAAATAATGTTATTATAAGTGGATTTGTTTCCGTTGATTTGGATGAACGACTGAAAAAACTTCGGACAGCGAAGTAGTATAAACCTACTAGTGAGGAGTATTAAATCAATTTTTAAGGAATTTATTTCTGTAAGGTTTGTGGCAGCAAAAGTAAAGATTTTAGTAATAGTTGTAGTTGAAGGTTAGTAAAATGTTTGGGACTGAACTATATACTATAGTACATTTTTTGCTTTAATATTGATACTATAGCTTTAAGAAGTTAATGTTGGACATTAAGGAGTTATTGTTAAAATCGGACATTTTCGAAATTTCACAAGGGAATACAAATCCTTTGTACAGTATTACAAATACAAAAAATGAGAAAACCTCAAAAAAAAAAAAAAAAAAAAAAAAAAAAAAAATTAAGCTCAGGATATGTGATGATGCATTGCAAACTAGAAATGACTATACACAGTCTAATGGTTTGGATCTGTTTATAATTGGGTAACTAGATAGGTTAACAATAATTTCAAGAAATAACGAAAAACCGAAATTTCAAAAGAGGAATATACATTTATTGTAAAGTTCTTATACTGCACAAACTAAGCTGCCTAAAGAAAGATGAACATTATTCATATAATTTCCATGAAAGGATCTCTTCCTTTCCTGGAACGCTTGTCTGAATTGTAAATGTACAGGAGCAGTCACAGCGGGGGCGCCGGCAACTCGAAATGCAGTGCATTTTTTATGAACTTGTTTAGAAACATGAGCAATAGATAAGGCCGGAGACATTGCAGTCCCAGGCTGATCTCATGTGGTCCCATATTGCACTCCAACTTTCATTTTATTCATGAGCGCTTCGGCAACAAAATTTTAGTAAGTTACGAATGTTTCCTACACATGTAAATAATTATGACATAAAAACAGTTTTTAAACGATTTAAATGTTTTTGGTGTAATATGACAGACTTCAGCGTGAAGTTACCTAGAGTAATGATACAAAGAATTCATCCAAAAAATTCGTTATTTTAGACCCTACCATTAGGCCTATATTAACAATACAGGGTTGACTGAGCCTTGCTCGTTGTTTTAGTGTCATTTAAGTAATCATGTTTTTAAGTTTACACCAACAACCAACTACACCTCTTCATAATTAACAGCTGTTTCATAAAGAATGCTTTAAAATAGTGTTATTTGGTTTTGTTTGCCTTTCGTTGTTATTTTGTTGCCAAAATGGCACCTATAAAGCAAACGTAAAAATTACAATAACGTATAGCTTAATTTCTTGTCCTTAACAATTTTTGAACTTAATGTAATACAAAAATAGTTTTTCCCGTGGTAAGGCTGTTCCTAGACTTGTTTTTGGGCCAAACCGCTTTTAAATGTAAAGTTTGAGAAAAATCTACTCTCTGTGCAAAATACGTCACCACAGACACTTCTCGTATTATAGTATAGAATTGGTATAAACATAATTTGATTTTCGGGTTAAAAAAACCACACAAGAGTAAAGAGTAAACACAGGACACCAATGACAGTGTCTATCTATTCATACCCCAAAAAGATTATTAAACAATGGATAGTTACTGATGAAAGAGCGTGAACAGTAAAAAGTATATGTGTGAATTTTCCTTTTTTTATCAGTATCCAAATTAAATAGATCGATTTCAAGTGACGGATATGCATTTGTATAGTAGTATTTTGTGAATAAAAAATATCTGGTGTAAAGGGCGCTGTTTGCAAATTATATCCCCGATTTTTAATACTTTATACTACTTTTGACGTGGAAAATATTAATGGTCTGGCAGGACTGGGTCACAACGCTACAGGATCATAAGCCACTGTTGGTGACAGCCGCTGTCCTCTGGTGACAGAAGAAGTGACAAATCGTCTGCAGACAGCTGACATTCCCAGCACAGCAAACACGACGTGGCCAACGCCGACATCGGTCAAGCTGGAAATGTCAACCTCGAATAAAAATGAAATCTCATTGTCAACCATGACGAATCAAACTTTACAAAGTTTATTTCTGTTTTGGTTGTTTAAGTTTTCAAAAGCTCACCAAAAGTACGCCTCTAATTCAATATAAAACTTTCAACCGGTTTGAAAAATAAAAAATAACTACTACGCACATTTTGTGACTTGTTTTAACTACGATTCACAGAGTTTTATTTAGAGAAGTTTTTTCTTAATACCACGTGATTCTTCAAACAAACCTTTGCGAAAACACTGTACGACTTTGAATTCACCCTTAATCTACTAAGTACAAGTGACAGTTTGTTATGTTCATAAAAAATTTCTTGATTTCACGAGTCCTCTTTGCAGTTGCAGGACAGAGTAGTTACAATTTAACGTTCACTTTTCTGAGGATTCAGTAATATATTCCTAAATGACACCTAATGAAGTTATTTATTCAAACAAACAAACCCTAAACTCAAATAAAGTAGCCAGGTTTGGCAGCATTTATCTAGCTCTTTTGTGGTCTGTTTCTTCACAGATAATTGTGCGGATGTAACGTTTCGCGTCCTGTATCTGGTTTCGTCTTCAGGTGGAAAGGTCGCGGTTAAGATATTTTCAGCTTTAACCAACATCGCAAATGTTTCAGAGAGTTAAAAAGTTAAACAATAACCCTTTTTATAGTCTTTTTGTCGTTAAAAATTGTTGTTTAAAACATAGTCTTTTATAGCTTTTACGTTATAAATTCTTATTTAACGGAGTCTAAAAGTAAAACAATAGATCTCTGTATGACAAAAATTTGGTGGTTCTTACGACAACATTTACCCGACTAAGACTTTTCTTTCCATATAAAAGAAAAATTAATTTCTAACCATGTATGACTTTTTGCTTGTAAAATGTTTTAATGGTTATCCTGCATAATGTTTTACATATATTTGTATCTGGCTAGTCTAGTTTAAGTTCATTTTTGGCAACCATGTTATTATTGAGTTAGAATTCTGTTTGGGAAGAACCGCGACATTTTTTTTAGTGAGGAAAGATGTAGGCATACTGAAGGTCAAAAAGACAAGTTTTAATGAACACGAGAACTGGGTCAATACTCGGCTTGGCACTTAACAGTAAAGGGAATTTCATTAACTAAACTTTCTTAAAAGTACTCTATTAGTGGTAGAAACTTATTAAAACTTCAGGTACAATAGTTGCAATCGGGATCAAAAGTAATTGATTTAAACTTAATTGTCTTTCCAGAAAGTATTTATGAAATACTAGTGTACGTGTAGCTCGAAATCGAGCAGTTTATTTGGAAACAATACAAAAATGTTACTTTTAATTCTAAACCAATTATATCCTACCAATCCAATACTGTTAATATCTAATCACAAAAAACAACACGTACATTAACAGAAAATGTTCAACACAATCCCAATGTTCCAATTCTAATAGGAAAAATTAAAAATAAATTTTTGGATAGCGCCCCTGAATTGAGTTCGATTTTCTTAATTTCTTTGCGGAAACATCTACAGACCAAGCCCTTAACCAACGAAACCTAAAACTTGAAAATCGGCCTGAATTGTAGGAGGAGATCTCTTAACAAAAATGCCTTAGGGTATTAAATAAGTGTATATAACAGACTTTGAAACAGATATATATGAAGAATTTTGATCCCTTTTTGTATTGTGTAGAATTTGTGGACAATATTACAAAAGACATAATAAAGTTATAAAAACAAGAAATAAAAGAAGCCTTAACAATGTTGTGCATTTTTTTTTAAATTTTTGTGTAATGCAGCTAAAATTAATAGATCACAATTTTCATTTCGTAGGACCCAGACCTGAATAATTTTTTCCAGGTTTTCTTTTCAAAATATGAGATCATAACGAGTTTTGAACTTTTAAAATTGATTATTGCTTAATTTAACCGCATTGCGATTGTAGCTGAAATCATAACGATGGTGTTCATGATTTTTTTTCATTCTGATTTCCGACACTTATAAAAAAAATATTCCAGCTGATTTCTCATCAGTCCTAGGAAAAATGAACGTTTTTGGTACAATTGAGAGAAAAAAGGCTAATTTTGTGTAGAGTGATAAAAAAATATTAAATGTATATTGTATAAAATATTTTTTAATGTTCCAAAAAAGTGGCAAAATTTGTGACATTTTAACAATTAAATTTTAACTAAGTCATGTTTGTTTTAATACAACCAAAACTGGTTCCCCATAACGTAGGGCTACTTACTAGCAAGTTCAAATAACTGTAAATTAAATTGTAGTGTAATCCTAATGTACTTAATTATATGAACAATTGTAAAAGTCATTAAAATTTAAAACCCCATGCATACATCTCAAATAAACATGTTCAAACAATCGTTAAACGGAACATTGAGTTTGTCTGAAAGTTTTTCTCCGCCCGTCTATTCACTCCGCTGGAACGAATGTTCTCTGATAGGGCCCCAACAGTACAACATTAGACTGACATGACATGGCCGTCGTACAAGAATTCTTATTGAATTCCGTTCCGTGAAAATTCTTGCTCAAATACTACGGCACATAAAACTACAGTACTGAATAAATACACTAACCGTGTGTAGGATAAGGCTACAAATAAACTGCTTGGTTGGTCGTTATTACTGCATACCTACTGAAGTATAATAATGTTATTGAATAATGTTATTGTGTGTTACACACACACACACACACACACACACACACACACACACACACACACACACACACACACACACACACACACACACACACACACACACACACACACACACACACACACACACACACACACACACACACACACACACACACACACACACACACACACACACACACACAC